>LR736944.1:42863-142424 GCA_902654985.2 Oryctes borbonicus | reverse complement strand
ATCAGAAAATGCCTAGAAACAATAACCAAAAAATAATGCTAAGATAGCTTAGCTTCCTCATGGTATTAATGGAATAATTCACGGCAAACGCAATAAAAGGAGAGAGAGAAAAATACACTAACACACGGACATGTTTCTGCACAAAGCGCTACCAGCGTCGCCATCTCGTGTTTGGCAGTCATGTGAACTGCTCGAGGGATGGTTTGGGGAACAGTACCCGGTTTATGTCGCTGCTTCCTGAACGGCAGGCATGCGTTTCTTTGGCACTAGAGGGCGCCAAGAAATGTCGAGTTTGTCGTTTTGAAAGTTGTGGTATTAACTGTGAGGCAACCGCGATAGAAGGTAGAGATATGAAAAGTACTCTCGAAACCACGCTGATGACGCCGGGTGGGCAGAAACATGTCCGTGTGTTAGTGTATTTTTCTCTCTCTCCTTTTATTGCGTTTCCCGTGAATTATTCCATTAATACCATGAGGAAGCTAAGCTATCTTAGCGTTATTTTTTGGTTATTGTTTCTAGGCATTTTCTGATGTGGTCTGTTGGTACTTCAAAAATACGTTACACGGTTACCACGGAAAAACAAATTATTCTGTTCCGCCGAACTTCGCATCAATAATATTCATATTAGTAGCTAATTGATATTTCTCGGAATAACATAAGACTAAACTGTACGTTTCAATTATATTACGCGGTATCGATACTTTCCCGTAGTACACGCGCTAATTGTGACGTCTGTCTGTGGCTATTAAAACTATTCGAAATCAATGAATGAGTCATTGCTGGCGATGTCGTAATAAGTTACTCTTTGAAATACTACTGCGTGACGTACGCAGTCTACGAAACAGTTTTTTATTGTTTACGTGACGATGCGCACCAACGTCAATAGAACTGGAATTAAACAGGTATTTTGTTGCTATATTGCATCTTTAAGAGCGTGCGGTTTTATTTATTTAACCATGGAATACTACAATTTTTCTAAATTACGTAAATCACTGCAATCGGGTGAAAAACGACCCGATTCCCCAAAAATCCAAAAAATTATGAATGATTGTTACGGGTTAGTAAATTCTTAATAAAGGCAATTCAAAAGTATTTTTATTTTTTTACAAATATAACCCAGGGTGTTACTATTTACAGATTAAATATGCTAAATTTCAAACATTAATATCTACATCATTTAAATAGAATACTCTGCGTATTCTTATTGTAGATGATGAAATATTAAATTCTTCGTCAAATCATATTATGTGTCTATACCTAAAATAAACACCGTCAAGCGGGGCTTCTTTGATACTTGTTTAGCATATTTTTTTAATATTGCATCATTATTTATCGATAAAATGTCTTCAAATTTGTGTGAATATAACAATTATAGCCTGCTGAATCGGTTGGTGTTTTCAAAATTGCTTTAAAAATAACAGTTTTGGGGGAAAATAAAAATGGCTTCTTTCTTTATGGGTTTCATCTTCAGGATTAAAAGTTTTATCAAATTCCCCGTCATCTGAAAACGGTTCACGGCTGGACACATATAAAATGGATCCATGCTTTCTGTATTGTAAATATCGCAAATTCACTTTTTACATGTCACACACTCAACCCAGTCATTTCTACCTTTGTACTTTTTAGAAATTATACGACAAATTCCACATTCACAGCTGGAATCAAACTTGCTTTTGTTACTATGTCAATAGGACGCGGCTTTGGTTTCATCGCTTTTTCTGTAACGACTTTTGATGTCGCTCCCGATGGTCGTGGAATGCTTTCCGAAAAACAAGGCAAATTGGGTTTTGGCGTTAGATGCAGCTGCAGTTTATGTTTCCTTTGTGGAGATTGATCTTCCTTCAACCGTCATGTGCTTTTCAGATTCAAACTTCTTCCCTCTTTTCTTTTCTCTTATTCTACGCTTGTTCTCCTTATTTGTTTTAGAAGGTCCTTCAAGCTTGAATCGACCATTTGAAATCTCTTCCTCATTTTCTGACAATCTTCCAGAAATCTTTTTTAAGACTTCATGAGTGTCTAATGGATACAATCCTGTCGTTCTGAAACTTAGGGTCGCAGTTTTTCCATACTTATTCCACAGAGTTGAAAGTAACGAAGACAAATGTTCGTTCGGTAGAGTTCCAGAGTATCTGCTTCTCCTTTGCCATGTCCTTTTAAAAGGTACAAACACAGCCATATCAAGTGGCTGCATTAGACATGTGGCATTGGCGGGAAAAGAGCAGGTGTAAATATTATTTCCTAGAAAATGTCTGATGCATTGTTTTGGCTTGTTTGTAAAAAAAATGTTGAAATACCACACGAATACCACACTTAGAGGAAGTCCCCATTTTGCCATCTCAGATAAAGTGCCAGATATCACTCGTTTTTCACCGGTAGAAAGTGCACTTGGATGACCTATTGACACCGGTTGGTGTCACCTAAAAGACTTGTTTCGGAGCATTGTTCGTATAATTTGGTACACAATTGGTGCTCTCTTTATTGGAATGCCATTTTGAATACCATCAAAAGCATTTCTTAAATTTTCTTCAGAATAATTCTGGTTTTTTTGGGATTGTCTGACTATGATTATTTACTTAGTATATGTTACAACAGATATCACTAACTGAAACAGAAAAAGGAAATATAAAAGAAACAAAGAAAGGAAATGCAATAACGTCAAAGTAGCCCGGTGGTGTCAAAGAAGCCTCGTTTAACGGTTGCCGTTTGTATTTTATTTTTTAATTAGGGTTTCTTAAATATCTGACCGTGCATTGCGGTAGTTTGCTTCTAAGTATTGGAGAAAGCGTCTTGCTAAATTAAAAATTAATAAGAAGTCGTTTAGTTATTACGCCATCTTTATAATTATGTATCTGTATGTGACGTCTAAATCGTACACTCCAAATGAAATACGTATCTGGTTGACAAATACCAACTGGTGACAGTTCGAGGAGTGTAAACGCGTTCTATATAAGCGCAAATTTCCTAATGAGACAACGCGTTTTAAAGCCACATTGACAACAAGTATGAACAACATATGAAAACAAAATATAATACAATTGGGATTTCTTCTAAGCTTTTGATGTCGGGTTTGCGGTAATATAATGACGTCCAGGCCTGTATCTAGCTTAAAATATGCTGTGTTATTATTTACATTAATCTGTTCTTTCATAACTATGCTATCTATGTTATACATGTTATACATAGATCCTATACATTTTTGCTCTTCATTGCTTTCTCTTACTTCGTGTACTCTGCTTTTTTTTTCTTGCAGCATTTCACGAAATGAATTCTAGAGTTGGCATTACTCTTGCTTATACCAGCGTCGCCAGGCATAGAGAATCGAATAGGTTTGTCGGTTATGTCCGTGACCTCGTAATATGCTTGCGCGCTATTTATATGCTTATTCTAATAAATTAATATCTGCTATTGTAATTACTAACAGTAATTACAGTAGCAAGGTCACGGACATAATCGACAAGCCCCCTTCAATTTATGCCCGGTGACGCTGCTATAAGTGAGAATAATGCTATCTCTAATTAATACAGTACTTTTTTAAAAACATTTATACGAATACGAATTTTTTAATCTACAATTGTTCTGTCTTTGTTCCTACATGTTGTCTGTATAAGCTTTAATATTACTTTCTTCACATAGTTATTCAAAATGGTTGCATCATGTTGTTTTTGGAAGATCACGCTTCTATATTTCTGCTTACAATTAACGGTCGATTACCGACAAAACATTGAATATAGGTATCCAATATTTCAATATTTGCTTGTTACCTGACACTGTTTCCTAAAATCCTAAATCCTAAAATCTATTGCAACTTTGGCATATTTCGTATTATTGTAGTATAAAATCATAATAATAATAGTAGGACAGGACATGAAAAATGCTGTAAAACGTCACCTACCTCTCTCTAGCTCAATTAGGAAAGCTTCTACAGCAATTCTAAAAATTGTTGTTTCTTGTTTTCGGATACATGATTCACCAATCAAATGCCTGCGCTAAATGTCAAGAAAATATGAGATGGCGAGGTTGAAAATTATATTTTTCTGTGTTGAATTAAGATGGAACAACCATATGTGTGTATGTTCTTAGGCCAGTATGATACTTCATTTTAAGAATATCATCTTTAAGCTGCTAGTAGTAATGATTTTCTTCTTCAGTTGTTTTTTATTTTGAGGTCCTGTTAAGATTTAAACTTAAACTTGTTATTTCTGCACTGGTCATTTACGTCTGTACACGATTATTATTATCAATTTTCTAATCTCCGTCTGTACAGAGTATTGTTCTTGCAGTTGCGGCAATTCAGTACCACACACCTAGAATCGATAACGCTTTATAAGAATTCTAGATTAAACGTTAAATCTGTCCAATTATGTGATCGTAGTCTTTACCTCTCCTCTAGCAAGCTTTCGGTTTGAATCTTTGCAACTTAGTGGCTGCTAAACTATCAGTTCTTAATTTGTAGCCCAAATTTAAATTGGGTATCCAGTCTATATTCACGGTATCAGTCAAATCAGCTAGTTTACCTAGAAAATTATGTATTGACTAAATTTGTATATTTTATTTCACGATCCCACTCCAGCCCGTTATGAAATGCTTTGAAGATAAAATAGCATATTTCACTTCCTTGTCTAAATGTTCTCGTTTTGTCGCATTTAACCACTTTTGTTGTTTTAAGCGAGAGAATTCATTGAGATGTTTCACTTGATCCCGGTCTCATCTACTTCCACAATTCACTAAACGACAAAATAAAATCATTTTTGTATTGAAAAAATCGTATTTAACATAAATTAAACTCTCATGTAGCACTCACTATGTTACCTTATGGGTATTTCATTTGCGCGTCCTAGATGTCCAGATGCCATTTTTAAAATGATTTGACAGCGAAGTGATTATTGGATGGCAGGATTCCTTGTATAAATTACGGTTCGACTGATTGTGTTGCGTGACACACTACTGCTTTTATATTTCTGAAGTCACGGTTAAATAAAAGGCACAAGTTCTTTTAAAATAACTTTATTAATATGCTCAGTGAAACGCAGGAAATAAAGTATTATACGAGCGACTTAAAACTTGACTTGATTTCTCGACTGTTAGAAAGAATTTGATATGTGTATGTGAAATGTTTTTATCTCTAAGGGTTCGTTATCGCGGAAGCCCGGGTCTGCCTTCAAAGGGTTATCAATTATAGTTTAAGAGTCGATTATTCAATAGGCTAGGCTAAAGTTCGACGATACGAGATACTATTCTATGATGTGATGAAACAATTAATCTTACATTATAATGAAATATGTATTGAGAAACAAACGAAGTTCATAAAAGGGTTCGAAAAAGAAACAATAAAGTTATGTTCAAAAAAATGTTAAAATGTCACAGCTTGATAGAAAAGCCCAGCGGAAAGAACAGCCCTTATGGTAAGTTTACATTTGTTTCCTTTATACGTAAGCTGCACTTCCTTGCTACGTTTAACTGATGTTGTAAGAAATAGAAACCAATGCACATTTTTAAAGAATATTTATTTTGTGCACTTGATGCTATAATTTAATTAGTGTATTATTAGCTTTGGCTGTAATCGCCGCATCGTGGAAAATTGTCTGGTACAGGTAACATGTCGTCATTTTCTCCAGTTTGCAAAACAAGTCCCATACCAAGTGCTGTATGATATTCCAGATGGCAATGTAAAAACCAGTAACCTTAAAAGTTTATTCAAATTAATATGGGAGAGAAAAAAACACAGGTAATTAGAGCTAATCAGTACCAAAAAATTAAGTCTTAGAATGAAAGTTATAAATTTACCTGGATTGCTGGCGATAAATCTTATAATGGTGTAGCCTTGTCCTGGCACATTTACCGTATCTTTAAGTGGGGGATTGTCGAAGTTTCTTGGTAGCAGATTAGCCGCATCAAATTCCAAAATCGTTTCTTTATCGACCGGTTCATCTAAGCGTTCCATTCCAATGACTCTATACGTATAACCATGAAGATGCATCGGATGACTTGTACCAGCGATTGTGTCTACGATGATAAACTCAACCAAAGAGTTTAAGGGTACCTGCAAAAAGTACGTGATAATATTTGTATGGAAAATGTATGATAGAAAATAAGTCGTGTTCTACTTTGTATTTTCCTATTTAGATTTATACAGCCGACATGTTTTGACTTACAGTCATCATTAGCATTGAAACTAGAATCTGTAAAATCTTTGATTAAAACAAATTTTCTTAAATTACAAAAAAAAAGAAAAATATAATAAGCCATTCAAATACCTATCTAAAGTAACGCATTCTATATATAGGTGGCCGAAATAAAACATTTGTATGTGCTTTGCTACATTACATGTAGAATGACATATTTTGTCTAGGTGCGTTTCTCGGGACTAAAAAATTATACTTATTGAAATTCGCGTATTTTCAAGTAGTGGCACATCGCACCGAGACAGCAGTTGTGGTGATCTGTACCGTGCACGGGGTAAATATTATCTTGCTTGTACTACAAGAATATAACAGAGCGTCCCTGAATGCTTTTTAGGAGAATCTTGTGATTGTTATAAAAGGGCGCCCAAAGTTAATACAGCATACTCCAATTTAGATCTAACTAGTGTAAAATAAAGTGACTTCAAAACAACAGTGTTGGTGACGGTATATGATGAAGCCAACTATTCGCAACATTACTGCTGTATAAATGACAATTTTTCATCAAAAATTATTCCTAAGTCTTTAGTAACGGCGCGTCTATCATGAGGTTGATTATCTAGACAATAGTTATACATGCGTGTAAAAGTTATTGCTATGCATTTGGAGATATTTAAAGGTAACTTGTTAACATTACACCATCTTTAGATACAGTTTAATTGATCTTGCAGAAATAAACAATCATATGAGGATTCAATTTTCGTATAAATTTTTAGATCGGCTGCGTATAATATGTTATCACATTTAATAGCGGCAATAGTATCGTTTATAAAGAGAGCGAAGAGTAGTGGCTCCAGGTTAGAACACTGGGCAACACCTGATGTATCACAGAAATATTTAGATTGATACCCATTGTATGTGACTGGAATCTGTTAATTTGGATATGTCAGTGAAAATTACATCTATTTGGCCTTGAGACTCAACTGACAAACACTGGGTAAAACAAGCCAGTTTAGTCACCGCAGATCTTTTAAGGATAAGACATATTGGTTGGAAAGTTGTAATTAGAAAGAGATGGCATAATTAAAGATGTTAAACATGACTCAAACACTTTGGCGAAGTTTGACAGTATTGAAATGGGACGATAATTTGAAATTAGTGACTGATCTCCGGTCTTATGAACTAGGCAGAATCTAAACATTTTCCACACTTTTGGAAAGCTAGAAGTTCGTACAGCGAGGTTAAAAAAAATTGTAATGGTTTAACGAATATTTCACCGCAGTCCCTTAAAAGGAAATTTGCTACCTGATCGTGGCCAGCAGTCAGTTTATTGGACAATTTGCGATATATGATGATAGATGATTGTATTAGCTCCTGCGAAATATAGGTTATGTTGATAATTGGGAGGTCTGCGAAGAGTAAATTGTCCTCAAATGTACGAGGGTCCTCATCAGTTTGTAAATACACAGAATTGAAAAAATCAGCAAAAGCGCCAACAATAGCTTCCGGATTGTCGAAATCCCTATTTTGAAGTCGCATAGTGCCTCGAATTCTAGAAGTTCCCCTTTTACTTTGAATATGGTATAAGACCAGAAAGATGTGGAATCGGAAGTAATGTTGTTCTGAACAGTCTTAAGGTAAGTATTATATGCTGACGACGCTTGAGAATGTATTAGCGCCCTTAGTTGTTTGGACTGATACAGAAAGTATGGATTATTTGTTTTTTTATATTTCTTATGGCAATTATACTTTAATTTTATATTGCGTGTAATATCCATTGTATACCGCATCGGGTACTTACTACCTTTACATCTAGGAACATATAAATCAAAAATTGAGTTAAATGCACTACAAAATTTGTTATAGACAAGCTTTATTTCATATATATTCGAAAGGAATGACCAATTAGTGGCATAAAGAACTTCGTAGAGTAAAGGAAAATTAGATTTTCTGAAATTGTAGGATATCGGATTGATATTAAAGTTAATTTTATCATGCAAGAGCAATAGTAACATCTACAGTCGCAATGAACACGTCGAACCAAACTATCTACACCTGGCAAACATATTCGAGACACCCCCAATATCGAGTCAGGAAGAAAGTAACAGCAAAGATAGAAAACACTCTTACAACATTAATTTATGATTTTTCATTTTATGAACTAAAATAACAGTTCATCCGAAACAGTAAGAAACTTGTATTACTCCTGATAGTAGCGACGAAAAAGGCGCCCAGTGTGTAACTTCAGGATTATGGTACACATGCACTAGGAATATAAATTTTGTCAATAAGGGTATAAAATATTTAAATTGAAGAAGGCAATACTATAAAATATGCTTGCAAAAATATAAGAAATTTTGTATTGATCGGCAGTAATAAGTACAAAGCGCCATATTCACGTCGGTTAAATACGAAAAGCGGCAAAATATTTTCATTAAGAGGTATATATATATATAGGTTCATTAGGCAGTTTTAAAATTGCTTTAATATATACAGGCGACTTAAGGAGAGTAACACACTAAATTATAAAAATTTAAATGGAATACCTTGTATATTATTGCATATTTTAATAGTGCGGGCTAAATAAAGGCAAATTATTGTTATATTTCCTATACCTAACTCAAACCGTTTTTGAGAGATTTAACTATTCTTGAAAATGTAGACTAAAATTTAAGAGGCGCGCCTGCTTTACGTATTTAAATTAAATATTTTTAATTGTATTTATTTTTAGTCGAAGCACTAGACTTGATGGTAAAATAAAAATGATTCCTAAAAATTATACGGCATGGACGAAAATATATTTTTGATTTGGACTATCGTTTAAGTCTAATAACTTTCATATATTAAATGGAACTCCCTGTATTCATTATCGTATTTAAATTCTAATTTTAACCATTTATCAAATAGTATTAAGGTTTTCTTTAAGGGAACTAACGTTATTATTACTCATAAAGAAACATTATTTGACAGAGACAGTAGTCGTTAGTTAAACCATCATCGTTATTTACAAAACATTTCATTTAAAATGAGAACTTACTTCTAAGAAGGGTTGTGTTTAGAAAATTGCTTGTTGGCATCAAGCGTTTTTGCTCAAAGATTTACTAACAAACGTCATTCAGACAACCGTTCATTAGAAAATTTGCTGTAGGTTTTCCAAAGAACGGGAAGTATGTTTTATTAACAAATTGACCGACAAAAGCCAATTACCGGAAAAGAATAAAATGAATTTTTAATTATGGAATCTGTAGTTGAAACTCCGGATACAAGTCAGCGAAAAACGAATCAACTATAGGAATAAGGAGTCAAACAATCGAAAGACTCATAAAGAAGCACAAATCCACACACAGCTACGTCAGGAACTTTTGGAAGAGATTATGACCGACGATTCGAATTTTGTTCCTGGGTTCTAGAAATGTTAGGAGATGATGAATATTTCCTAAATTTTGTACTGTTTTCAAATGAATCAACTTTCCGTGGATGCATAATGGATTAGTTAACAGAGAGTTAGAGTTCATTATTACAGCGACGAAAACACAATTTTTTAGAACCCTCGATCGTCAGTACACATGCTCTGTTAATGTTGAAACTAAAAACTTATTTTTCAAGCATTTCTCCCAATAACGTAAGCTATTATAACTAATCTGCTCCGAGGATTTTACATTTGCTAGAGTAATATCTCCATATTATTATGTTTGTTAAAGAATAGTTTTAAAATATGATTTACCTTAAAATTTTTTCTAATTTATATTTTCTACAAAAATATAAAGAATTCGTTAATAATTTGTCAGATGCATAAAATTCGTTACACGTAAATCGTGCTTTTGTTCTGAAAAATGTCGGAGTATGGTTTCAGTATGGTATTCAGAGAGATGGTATACAATTAGGCTTTCCTTTAAATTGTTGACTAAAAAATAGTGTCATTTTATTAATAATTAATTCTAGTAAAAATGATCCACTACACTGTTATTTATAAAAATAATTTGCTAAATATATTTGTATGGTCAAACGGAACAAAGCCTATTCATGCAAAAGCCAGCCCTCTCGGTGTTGATTAAGCAAATCCAGTGACGTAGAAAATAAAATTCAGCCAAGTCATATTGAACGTGATGACAAATATTTGCACCGGCATGAATGTTCGCGACTGGTATATTCTCATTCTATTTTTTTTTTTACGCTGTATCCTCCAAAATAACGCATCGAGCACCACGAAAATACATACTAGTCATCTCTTCAACTAGTCGGGTAGTTCGTACATACGTTGCTTCTCTAAACAATACTGCATATGAGGAAAACATGGACAGTACATAACCTATTTCTATTACTTTAAACCCTCGTGGAGAATTGCATCTTTAAAAAATACTATAATTAAATAGAAGAGGATTCAAGTTAAAAAAAGGAAACACACTAAAATATTAATTGACGAAATACTCCGCATTACCTATCGCAAGTATGAAGTTTCGGTTGTATAAACCACCGAAGAATTACCGAGCTTCGATATAATTGAGTAAAATGTTACTTCATGCTCCATTCCTTAGCATGCCAATAACTAGCATATTACGTGCCAATCATCAGGGCCGAAAGGCCAATTGCTAAGACTCTCGGCGCTTTGAAAGTAACATCAATTTGTAACACCGCTAGTTATTTTAGTATGTTATGTTCGTTTCCATGAACGCCAAATTTTACCTTTTCAAAAACTAATTGTACAATAAGTAATCCATTTACAAGGAAACACCGGCAATTCGAAAATTCAGATTTCGATGAAACTGTATAGACTGAAAGAGTATCATGGTATAAGAACAACGCATTTTTTAGCGGCCGAGTTCCACGATTTCGGGATACAGCGCCCCCATAAATTTTCACTTTTTTTAGAGTTTTGTAAATATCTTGTTTGTAAATATTTTAATATTTTTAATAAAACTATTTTCGGAAAAAATAAACAACAAACGACTGTGGTACCCTATACCCCTCAAATTATTACTTTTTATTTTTTAGTATTAAGATAATTCGAAGTATATATGACATAATTAATGATAACGCAAAATATTTTCGGAAAAAATAAACATACAAATTTAGATAGTCAAACATTAAAAATTCAAAACCAATAATAATGCTTAACATGTAGTTGATTGCCAAAAAAAATGCGTTGTTCTTATACCATGATATCCTTTCAGCCTTTACAGTTTCATCAAAATCTAAATTTTCCTGTTGTCAGTGTTCCCTTGTTAGTGCAATTGAAATATATCTTATCATTTCGAGAATTTTTAACTGCTTCATATTAATATTGCTCTTGTCTGAAGATGAGCTGTGTATAGCTCATCACCGCTAGCTATGACTGTTAAGGAGTTTCGTGAGATTTGGACCTTTATTTCCTATTTACCTCACCATCAATTAACTTCTACTTATAGCCCATATTTTTTAAATCAAAAAAGCCCAGAATAAATCGTAGTTGCTTACCTTTTCAACGTGCGTGCAACCGCAGTAGTCGTTTTCGCAGTTATTGTTTTCCATCCTGGTTTCGTTACACAAGCTATTTTCAGTTAAATATGCTCTTCCTGATAATAGAGGGACACTCGCAAAATGCATTGATATATGATTGATTTGTGGAGAGGCACGCTTCAAGGTCGTGTCAGTCACTATAATAAATACAAATAATGTAGTAATGATAATAATAATACTTTATTAATAACACCAGTTACACGTAAAAATCATAATTGTAATTCTATGTGCTTCCTGATTTATAATAACTAAATTGGCAATTAAAGTATTGTTGCGGAGTATAAAAATTGTGATAACATAGTAAATGTTTCAATTCATACTTAAACCTAATCAACGATAATGTTGTCAACTCTGTTGGAGGTGTTATACAACCTAATGCCTAAAAGTGATGGACGCAGAAAACAAGAATGTCCCGAAGGGCACGTCCTTCAAATATTCGCTAGCTCAACTTGCGATACAAATTATCGCAATGTGCCAAGAAATGGTGGTGCTGAAGTGGATGATACTTCGTTTTGAACCAATATAGACAGATCCTTACAATTCACATTGCTGATAAACCTCTGCTTAGTGTGGAAGAGAACTGCAGTGGTTTTAGTAGGACTCAAATGCTATCCATTGGATGAGAACCATAGGTAGAGTCTTATAAGGAGCAGGTTACCGCTTTTTATAGTATCAGCATCTGTAGGACCGCTGACGATAGTTATCATCAGCGTAAATTATAGCGAATAAATCTATTAAAAAAGTAAGTAAGTATGCAATGAAAATAACACCCAAAGTAACCGGCTTAGAGTTTAATTTGCACAAATTATGAACGATTTTGAAAGTAAGAGGAAAACCATTTATTCAACAGTACCAGATTATGAGACTGATTGTTGGCAATACTGTTAACCTTAGAATATCTCGTGAAAACGCTAACAAAGTAAGTATTGAAAGTTGTATCATAACGTTACCATTTTCCATGTATATGCCAATATTAATTAAAATTAAAATGTATCCTAGCTTTTAATTTAATTACACCTCAGAATAAAGCTTGCATTATATTTACCTTCATTGAATCCGTACGCATTCGGCTTGTGAAACATGGGATTATCTACAGCATTTATTTGCAATTCGACGACATATTGAAAATCAGGTGTTCCTTTCAAGGCGTCGTCCATTTCATTGATCGAGCGAAGGTTTGCTATGCTAAGCGAATTGCCGTCCGTTGTTTCTGTACCCACATTAATTGAGTTTATTTGCTGTAAAAATTAATTGAACTATATGTTGGGCCGCAGTGGCAATAATTACTATTAAACAATATTTTATTTATAATGTCCTTAACACAGGATTGTTTAAAATAGAATCTACTCAACATGTTTGGATGAGAGTATCTAATTAAAGATACTCTAAGATACTCATTGCTATATCGACCTCTACAGAAATAGGCAGTATTTACCACAGAATCTGCGAGGGTAGCACACTTCGACTTCTTGGCTAGGCCCACCAAGGGAAATTAATATAAATGAATATATTTAACGAACCAGCTACCAGCAATCACTATGTGTATACGCACACCTATGTGGAAGGTACTAGCTGTACTTCAAATTTTCGTATATATACGATGCTAAACCTAGCATGTTTGGATGACAGTATCTAATTAAAGATATAGCAATATAATTCGACTTTTTCAATGATTAGAGTATCTTTAATTAGATACTCTGAAGAAACAAGTTGATTAATAAATCCTTACATATACAATAGAATCCCGGTTATTCGAGCCAATAATACGGATTTTTTTTATTAACGTTTATTTTGCAAAAAAAAACTATCAATTTTTGTTTGTTTCAACGTTTTGTAGCGCTTCTTTCCTGCTATGTTCCTCCAACGCTTTAGAAGCAAGACATCTGATGGATACGTTTCTGGTTGCTGCTCTATGTACAATAATGCAGTTTCTAAAGCTGCAAGACCCTGTGGATGTGAAATTTGAACGTGTTGTTGGATGTCGTCATTTTCCTCTTCGTCGTCTTCGGGTGTTTCATCAGCTGCCACAAGAAACCTTATTATTTCTTCATCTTTCAATGCTTGGTCTATATGATCATCTTTACCAACAAACCATTCCTCAATTTCTTTTGCTGAAATATTTTCAAGACCTCTTATTCGCATCGTCAGCTCTTGCAAACTGATGCTATCCTCTTCGTCCCAATTTGTGTTGTCATCTTCATCACCTTAATTTTCATATAATTTTCAACCACGATTTTCGTATTGTGGACAAGTGAACATGCTGCAAAAATCTAGTACAACATTTATGCGATCATCAGTTTCAGTAAGTTGCAGGACATGTTCCAACAATTGACGACTGTAACTCTTCTTGATATTCTCCAAAACAACCTGGTCCATCGGTTGTAATATGCTTGTGACGTTAGGTGGAAGAAGTTTAACAGTGATGTTGTCCTTTACAAGCTGTTCTTCGTTTTTGGATGCGAAAGAGCTTTATCAAGTCACAGCACAGCCTGCGTGGCAGGCCGTTTTCCTTGGGATACTTGGGATACTACCCATCGAAAAACCAAGTCTTGAACAAAAAAGCGTCCTTCCAAGCGCTCTTTTGTATTTTGAAATAGACTAGTAAAGCTTTCGATGCTATATATTTTAATGCTCTCAGCTTTACAGATTTTCCGATTAATATTAAAGAAAATTTGTGTCTCCCGGAAGCATTACTGCATACCATGATCGTGACTCCTTCTTCACCACGGTGGTGCAGGTTCAATGTCAAAGTTTTTGAGGGCACGATTCTGTGGTTAAGCCCGCTCTCATCGCAATTATAAATTTGGTCATGAGTATAATTACCACTTTCAATAAACTCATTAAACTCTGTTTTAAAATTATCAACTGCATTCATATCTATGAATAACTTCTCACCGCAAATGCTCAACTGACGGACCCTATACCGTTTTTTCCAACGATCAAGCCATCCTGCACTTACCGTAAATTTGTCCTTGTTCGGCAATCCTAACACTGCAGCAAACTACAGTTCTTTGGCTTACAAAATTGGACCAGACAATGGAATACCTTTATTTCTTTTTTGAATAAACCATAAAAGAAGTGATTCCCCAATGTTCTCAAACTCACTTTTTTTCATTGTTTTTCTACCACTAGAAGAAGATGATTGTTTGGTGCACCACTGTTCTATTTTCACACTATTGCGCATCCAATCTCCTAGAGTCCCTTTTGCTACATTGTAGAGAGCGGCAACACTTTTTATGGATTCACCCTCATCAAGTCTTTTAAGAGCTTCATGTTTAGCATATGCATAACAATCTTTTTTCTTTTTGACATTGCTAAGCCGGGCGACAAAACTAATTATGAACATATTTATTAACGCACGTGTCGACTGAATACATTTGCTTAAACTGGTATAAATTTTGCAGAATTGCAGAAATTAAAAAAAATGCTTTGTAGACCGATTTAATGGCTCAACTCGGATAAAGCGGACACTTCTTCGTTAGCACCTCGAATAAAGTGGAATGCTTTTTTAAGGGAGCCAGGTGGGGTAACGCGGACGATCGGATAACCGGGGCTCGGATAAGCAGGGTTCTACTGTATATTAAATTGGTGTAGTTAGTAACTCTAGTAACTCGTATGCCTTCTTTTGATTTGATAACCACTCGAATACATGTTAGCGTAACTTTCCATAAGCTTGTTGCAAAATTAACGTCTTCCAAATTTGTCTCAATTGGGTTCTTAATACCAATTGTTCTTTAGGTATTTTTTTATTTCGTACTGTACAGTTTCGACAACATTTACATTTGAATTACTTGAGAGCCAAGACAAAATTTTTATATTTTGTCGGAAAACCATTGTTTGTTGAACTCGCGGTATGACACGAGACGTCACCCTGTTGGAAAATAAAATTGATGTCTCTTCTGTACAATTTCTCATTACTGGATAACAAATCGTCATGTAAAGTTTCTTAATATTATATAATTTAATAGTTCTTTTGAGACAGTCTTTATGAAAATTTCTCTTTTATTTCTATTCACCAGTTTTCAATTACATCCTACACAAACGTCGGTCGTTTTCCTTTCTGAACAGGAGTTAATAGAGATTTTTCTGTAGCCTTTATGTAATTTACTTATGCACATGTATATAATTTTAAATACCTTTTAAAATCCGATTTTAGTTTTATTTCGAGGCAACTGTCTGTATATGAATTACAGCTTATCTATAAAGTTTGCCACTTTTCGTGCGCTTCACGAAATTAGCACAGATTAGACAGACTCGTGTTTAATCGTCTCATGAGAATGGGTTCGTGTTGTCGCGATTCCATGATAAAAAAATAGAGCAAATTTGTTTGATGTACCATATACTTAAAATTACCGGTTTTTGAGATATTTCTTTTTCAAGGAAACAAATTGCATTTGTAGTATTTTCTCAAAAATGTCAACACTCTTTTATTTTGCAAGAATTTTTTACTGTCTCTATGATAATGATTTAATTTCATTAATCAGTATCAAACATCTTTATTTTATCATACAAGATGTTCAGGAAGGTAACATTAATTGAACCATTTTCAAACAGTTGAAACTCGTTCTTTAGAAAAGGAACATCCTGTATATTTTTACCCCATTTAATGCATATCTGAAATCTCTTTACTTGCTACGGCATACTTATATTGTATTTAATGTAACACATGGATAATTTCCAAATAAATGTAGTAGGCCATAACAATTAGCAAAAAAAAGAAAATCTAATTAACTGTCAAATTCTGTTTTACTGTCGCATCTTCCACAAATAATTATTTTTCTTCGTGTTTTAGATTAGTAACTTATCTTATATGTTTATAGTTAGTTTAGTATATAGAAAATGTAATAACATACAGGGCGTTCCATTCAAAATAATTTTCCGTCATAGATCACTTGATTCTAAGCAACTTTTAATCTCGATATTTTTCCCTTAAATGAATACATAACCGGGAATTCTCCACCTACAGATAGTTGCCGCACACGGTACATATGAATGTACACATCACACATGAGCTGTAACGGTGTTATAGTCCAAAAAAAAGCGAAATTTGAGATAACTGTGGTAATTGAATGAAGTAAATTAGTTTTGGCTTGATGATTTTTATGATAAATTAAGTGCAGATATGTATCAAACAACAAAACCACAACAAAATCAACAACAAAATCTATTTTCGCAGTACTTAGGTTTTTTTTGTTGATTTTCAATCTTGGACTCCTCTATATCAATGTTTTTCTACTTGTGACACTGTTGCTGCCCATGTGCGATATATTTCCGACAACACTCTCAGGACGCATTAAAACCATTACGCTAACTTCAAATGGACTGTAACTTCCTTCAGCTTCAGCGATTTCTTTCGCAAATGACGACCAAGTTCCTTTGTGTTTATTCGGTTATAATTCTAGGTCTACCAGCACTTTTTCGTTTAATTTCGATGGCTCCAGTTTGTCTGTAGTATTCAACAATATTTCCCACAAAAGTCCTTGCCAGTCTCAATTCAATGGCAATTTACTTTAATTGATAATTGGGACACAACAATTTTGCGCAATTTTTGTGAAGCAGAAGCACCTCTAATCATTCGTTTATTAATGTAACACTAAACATTAACATGAGATTACCAACAAAAATAACAGGTGCGTGTTCAATTTTGTTTTCTATGATTACGTTATGACTAACACTTTTCTATCCTCTTAATATTAAGATATCTAGGAAAGTCGTATATCTTTGGAATTTCAGTTAAAGAACAATATGTTGACAATTGTCAAACGCTGATAGATATTAAAATCAAAAACTTGCGCATTAGACAGATATGATTTCTGGTACCTAGATTAAGCATTCATGGGCCAAATACCTGCGCATTTACGTGCTTCCAATTTGCCAACATTTTTCGCAAAATTCTAGAAAAACAATTACTAATATGTAGTAGTCTAAAAACAACAATATTTTTGTTATAGCGGTTTTTAAAACTAAAGTTTTGTTAATACTCATTTTGTCAGTTTATCCAAGCAAGTCATTGGAACAATTATAAAATAATGCTGGATTTAAAATTGTTATTTAATTTATTACAGGAGAGTACAAAGAGATTATGGCAAGATGGAAAGAATATTTTGAAATTATTCTTAATGCAAATCAAACAATGCAAGTGCAAGAAGAGGAAAAACAGACAAGTATCGAAAGGGAAAAAGAACAAGAACCGGAAATAAAGATAGAGGAAGTAAAGGAATCAACATTAAAACTAAAGATGGGAAAGGCGGCAGGCCATGACAGTATAACACCAGAAATGATTAAAAACATGGGAGAAAGAAGCATTGAATTGATAACAAAGCTTTTTAATAGAATACGGGGAGAAGAGAGAATCCCAGAAGAATGGGGAATATGTATACTACTACCCATTTTCAAGAAAGGCAACCACCGTGAATGCGAGAATTATAGAGGAATATCAATAATGAGTATAATAGTTAAAATGTTCGAAAGAATATTCGATGAAAGGTTAAAACGACAAATAGAGATACAACTTGAAGATTCAGGAAAGAAAGAGGAGTCCAAGACCATATATTCACAATAAAACAAATAATGGAAAAAAGAGAATATAACAACACAGACACTTATAGATCTAGAAAAGGCGTTCGATAGTATATCAAGGAAAGAGATACGGGATAGTTTAAGAAGAAGAGGAGTGAGTAGTAAGCTGAGGAACAACATAGAAAGTATGTACAAGGATACAAAAAATTATGTACAAACGAGAAACTCCCAATCTGAAATATTTCAAACTAAAGACGGCCTAAGACAGGCGGAGTTTTAAGCCCTACGCTTTTCAACTTAATAATCGATGATGTATTACAGGAAATAAAGGACAAAGTAAGGAAACTACCAGTAGGGTTTAGAAATATAGATAGAAGAATATAGAAAGAATATCAACAAGTGAATGTATCTTCGCGGATGATTTACTGATATTTGCAAAAAGTGAGACTGATCATCAACATAATCTAGAATTATGGAATCCAAATCAAAAATCTAAAAATCAACACCGAAAAAACCAAGATATTGATTGCTGGAAAAGAAGATAAACAACTATCAGTGACATTAAACAACCAAAAAGTGGAACAGGTAAACACGTTTAAATATCTTGGGGTAAATATACACAAAGATGGCAAGAATGAGGCAGAAATAAATGAAAGAATAGAGAAGGCAACTCGATTGTACTACGCTTTGAACAAAGCATTTGTAAGGAAAAAAGAGGTAACAACAAGAACAAAGATTAGTGTGTATAAAACCATCTTTAAGCGGATATTATTATACGGGTGCTGGGTACTTACAAATCAACAAAAGAGCAAAATACAAGCGGCAGAGATGAGATTTCTAAGGTCAATAAAAGTCATTACAAGGAGAGATAGAATCCGAAATGAGGTGGTGAGGGCGGAATTAAGAGCGGAACCAATCCTAAAGAGTATAGAAAAACAACACTTAAAATAGTTCGGGCATTTGATAAGAATGGGGGAACAGAGACAAGCAAAACAAATATGGTAAACAGGATCGCAAAAGAGGAGGATAAGAGGGAGACCAAGAAAGAAGTGGGACGACGTGGTGGCGAAATGTTTGCAGGAGAGAGGAGTGAAATAGGGCAGTGGAATAAATATTTATAAGATTTCGCTGGAGGTAGTTTGTTTTAATTTAGAGTTTAGGAAACTAAAAGTTGTGATTCTTTCTCCAAAATTGAATCTACAAAAATTTACAAACAACATAACTTGGTGTTTTTTTTTTGAGAGAGAAAATCAATCGATTGGGTCATTTAAGGACTCGTATTGGTAAGTCACTCTAACCTATGGTAGTCAATCGTACAACATTATCGTATCGTACTTTACACCGGGTAACAATATTTCGAAAAGTTTATACTTCTGAGGTTAAAATAGTAATTTCTTAATTAACTCACTGTGTCGAACACGATTATAACTAAAAAAAGCTAAATTGGCTACAGTTTCTTTGTAATAAGTGTACATGTTAAGAATACCTTAATCTACTTGGGACTTTTGCTTTCTTTTGGCATGTCGTTTGTAAATTAACGAGGGGAATATTTCTTATGATCGTCCAACAATAATCAGCCAGCATTGATGTGGATCATTTCTTCAGGTATTGTTTCTCCTTCTTAGCATTTTTCTAACTCAGCATTTGAAATATGATGATATGTTGTGAATAGAAGTGGGAAACGAGATCACTTTTTTGAATACGTTTTAAGTTCTTGTGGGAAATATTACACTTATTCCTTAATTGATCTACTACAGATAAATATGGGAAAGAAGCTATTAATTGTCGTAATAAAGATGACATGTTTTTATAAACGTTTAAAAGATAAAATTATATATATTAAATAGATTGTTTTTGTACAAGATACCATGAATCTATCAAACAATACAATATATAAAAACGTAAAATGTATATACAGCGTACAACAAAAAAAAAGTGTGATCTTAAGTAATTTCAAATGAAGCAGAAAACAAATTGTGAAGCCACTTCATACATACTTGTATTTTACTTTATACATACCTACAAATAAGGTAAAATCATCATTTTTAATAAACAATATCTTTCATATTATCAGCTGCAATTAGTATGTTGTATATTGAAACTTACAAAACTAGCAAACGCCTTTTTCGAAATTACTAAACATACATATATACTAATCATATATATATATATATATATATATATATATATATGATTGAGAAAAATCAATCAGGAGACTATTCGTGTATTTCCATTGTCAGTCGCACGACTGCTTCTAACATGTTTTCTTTACCTCTTGTTTTACCTCTACTCTAAACTCGAAACGATATTTACAAGTACCTACGTTTCCCGACTATAATCCTTAAACACGCGAAATATACGAAACTAAAAGAAATACAAAACGTGAACATGTAATTCGGAAGTACATAAACGTTCGCGTATTAGGTCGTTTATGCGTAATCTTGGTACCAAAAATTATATCTAATTCACATATTTGGGGAAATAACGTCTTGTTTCGAAGAAATTCTGATTACTTTCTGCGTAAAAATTTCGCATCTTCCGTTAAAAAAACACAATTTTCGGTTAGCTACCAGGACCTCATCATATGACTCATTCTATGTATTGTTAAATTTTTATATTTATATTAGTTCTAATTTGAAAGAAAAGTGGAGATTAATTTTGTGATTTATGTGATCAATTTTCTTTTCTCTTACCAAGCCTTCCTTCTGGCCGTCACCGTAGTTAGAGGGTTCTTCAGGATAATCATAGTCAGAGGATCCAGCGTACTGCAACACTGCTTCTTGATGACAACTATTATATTGCTCACTGCAGTCCAGCAAACCTTTAAATCTTATCCAATACAGACCTTCTTCTTGGTCGGCATTAATTACTATATCGTAACGTTCGGCAGATAATATAACAAAGGATTCGGCTAAAAAGAAGATGTTAGTTATATTATTTACGAGAGATAATTATTTTTCTACGAAATACATTATCAGAATATCTTATAAGTACAAGGTTACAGTAAAGTCTAAATATTTTCTTTACAAATTAGGACATTTTGGTTCCTGCAAGATTATACGAGGGTAGTCTGAGTAATTTCAAGTCTCAACATGAAGATAGCCTTACTCTACTCTACTAGTTAAATATATTCCAGTAATATAATTGCGCGTGCATTGAAAGATACTTTTGAAAACTTCAACCACATTGGACGTTCTGTTGTTGGTTGACGGTCGTTTGTGTCAGCTGATGCTAATGTTTTTTTTAAAAATGGAAAAAATCGAACATCGAGCAGGCGTTAAATTCTTTCTTCAACTTGAAAGAACGGGCTTGTCATGTATCGACTAAAGATTTGGGCATGAAAAACCTAACCGCACGTTGAGCAACGTGCATGCTCATACAAGACAAAAAACGCATCCGAATGAACATTTCCAAAACCCTACTGAAATAGCATAAACGAAATAAGTCGGAGTTCTGGTGTCGATTGATAATTGTAGATGAAACTTGAATAACTTAGGATACCCTTGAAGCCAATGCACAGTCGAAACAGTGGACTGTCAAGGATGAATGGGCTCAGAAAAAGGCGAAAACTGTATCATTGGCCGGGAAAATAATGACGACGAACTTGGATCTTCTTTTACAATGGCATTTCGCAAAAATTTCAAATTATCTATTATTGAATATGCATGGGAAATGTTGAAGAAAGGTCATATGAATTGGAGAGAAGCATAGAAAAACGCAGCAACAGACAGGTGTTCTATTTAAAAAAATCAAATTTGTACCGTGTGTAGCATAAACTGAACACAAATTTAATGTTGTGTAGGGCTATCTCTGAATATTTTTATTTGAAAGCTTTTTCTGCTTTTTTATCTACCGTCGATTCACGCAATTCAGGATACCTCGGCCAGGAGCACCAAGAATATTACAGCACATTCCTAAAGTGATAAAAAAATCTCTTCAAGATGTGACAGTTTCTTCTAAGGTACAAGTTATACGTTTGCAAAGTGGTTTTTGTAATTAACAAAGATTAACTGCTAAATTAAATTTTTGATACCTGAAAGTACAAACGAGTTTTTATACATATTTGTAAACGCGGGGAGGACATTTCAAGCAGTCTTTGTAAATATTGATTAATAAGATACCTATACGTTAAATGTTAATATCACCTTCATTAAAATGCTTAATTTTATATTCTTTTCAATATTATCAAGCTGATTTAAAATGAACTTACTCTTTTCTAAGACATTCTATATTGATACTTACCTACTTGTGCTTCAATATCATTTCCATCCAAGCTAATTACAGTCAATGAATGACCATCGATGGAAAATTCTATAGGACAATGTAAAACACCATTGTTTATAATTCTGAATCTGTATCGATAACCCTAAAATATAAAGCGAAACTGGAAAATCCACTAATTGACTAATAGATAAAGAAAAATACTTTTTCCACGACGAATCTTGGCAAAGGCGTTTGCGTAGTAGTGCCATCTTCCGCAATAAATACGACACTTCGACCTACTCCGTTTACTAGAATATTATCGGGTCTGTTATTTCCATGCGATTGATGATAAGCAAGGAATTTTTCTAATCCGCCTTCATGTGGCCAGTCGTTGATAATAATTACGTGTTCGGATAAGTCGTAATCGTACAAATCGATATGTGGATTGGTATCCTTTGGTTCTCTAATGATCAACGCCCCAAAGACGCCTTCTCCTCTTTGAAGTCCTGAAATATTCAATGTATATTCCAGATTTTGTGTGAAGTTCGAAAGTTTAGATTATTTGTGCATATATGAAATTTCTTTTTACGAGATCATGGTGAACATGAAAAAATCTGTTTGAATTCATATGGGTATTAACCCATAACTTAGGTTTGATAATCACGATTACTGATCACAGGCGTCCGGGGAAATGCGTTTATTTAAGTACGAATTTTTAATTTATAATAATCAATAAATAAAAATAAAAATAAATAAAATTAATAAATAAAAAAAAATACATAAAAATTATAAAATAAATAATAAGTTATATTTCATAATTAGCATAATACATATCGAGAAACGCTTAGTTAGTAAATATTAAAATTCCAAATATGTTCGACCGAACATCTGATTTGGTTGATTGCATTTTTGTTTTTTTTATGTTAAACATTTCTTTGATCAGTCTTTCATGACATTAGTTTCATTGTTTAAAACGTTTTCGAAGTCAAACTGGCGCCCCACAAATTGTCATGATGTTGCGACAAAGCCGTGACGTTAATATTCTTGGTTTTAATGTTGTATTTGTGTCAGTAAATTCTTTTGTATAAGTGTCAATTTTATAAATTACATGTGTTTTGTTCATGTGTTCGATTCTTTATTTAGCGAGTGTGTGAAAATGTTTTGTTATATTTATATGGTTTATGCACTACTGTTAAATTACATGGTTTAAGTATTTTAAATATTTTTTCTGAATTATACCCTATTACTTTCAAATACAAAAAAAGGGGGAAAAAGATGGAAAAATATACCTAACTGACAAAAGATGAAATTCGGCCTCGGCCTGAATATTTTTTGTAACAAAACATTGTTAATATTTGAGATCAATTCTATTATTAATTAATATTCGACTATTTTTATTACCTCAGGACCTGCTGCAAAATAATTTCTAAGAGTATAATTTCAACAAGTATTATAAAAAAAGTAAGTAGTCATTTTAGTAGACTTCATTCAATTCGCAATTAGCCTAGTGATTTCCAGTACCGTAACGTTGGCGTTTTATCACTGTTGGTTATTAACGTTACAATGTAAAACTAGAAATTAGTTGTCTTTCCTCCAGACTTTGACACTCAAATTAAAAACAATTTTTTTTAAATAAAGTGAGAAAGCCAATAGTAACATTGGAGCAATAGAATTTAATGATGAGCTCTAACTTTTAATATACTCTCAAAATTTTCATTGTTTTTTAATGGAAACCATGAATTTATCTTGCTTCTTTCAATTTCAAAAATGTTCTCAAGGCGCTGAAGGACAATTTGAAAAATGTATTAATTTGAATAATACGGGTATATTAGTACTGTAGCTATTATGCTATTATATTCCTTTAACCTATTTTTAAATTAAGTAAACTATTTCATTAAGTAACAACATTAATTAAAATGTTAAGTTATAGTGCATCAGGATTTGTAGTTAGTGGCACTAGATCACGCACACGCAAACTTCGATTCTATGACTCAATTATTTTATATGTACATTACCATTTACTTTCTATGAAAGAATATAGAGAAAGGTAGTTACCTGAATGAGAATGCCAGAATTGTGTGCCAATCTGAACAGCAGTGAAATTATATGTAAACGTACTGCCTGGTTGAATGGGACATTGAGTAACAAAAGGTACACCGTCCATGTATGGGGAGTTCACTTGATGTTGCCCGTGCCAATGGATAGTGGTCGATTCCGTAATTAAATTATTCGCGAGATTTACCACGATGGTATCTCCTTGGCATACCTACAATAAAATCGTTTATACCCTCAGCTAATTATAAATAGTATCAGAGTTCAGTAGTACCAAGTCACTGAGCCAAGGTGTTTTAAGATACTAAGTAACAAATAATTTCATTTTACCAAACACATGTATTTCAAGAAGTAAAGCACCAAGTACCAAGTACCGACAATATAAATTAAAGTTAATATAATTAAATTAAAGGATTTTTTTCGAGGTGTGTGTGTGTGAGGCAATCGCAATAGAAAAAAATTGAAAAAGGTCCGTTTTCTCATAAGTTCTTTATAATTAAATTCATTCATTATTTAAAAGTGTAAAACTACCCAGAAAGTATAGAAATGGGTACCTGGTAATTCGATTTTTTTATGCATAATTATTTACAGCGGCAACACATTTTAAAGCTCATTTTCTCCATATGTTTGCCACAACGATAGTAGCTGGAACATTTAAAATGTAGAGTCATAGTAAAAACAAAGAAAATCTATGATTTCGGCCGACTTATATATATATAAGAACACATTTATGAGGGTACCATGTTTTATGGAGGGATACCGCTTATTAAATTTGCGTTCACGGGTATGTATCCAAATACAATGATGCAATTGATTCTATGAGCTGCATTACTTTTTAATATTTTTAAGAGAAATATATTGCAGGAATGTGAAACTGGCTTAATATTGCGGGTGACAGAAACTATTCGTTAAAAGTATTACAGGTTGTAGAAAGCCCTTTCTTTGAAAATTTGGACTTAAGTTAGTTATAGCTAACTCTATGAAAATATTTTCTTTCAAGATGATTACTATTCCGGTTATATACGACATACCTTCTTGTAAATGGAATGGTGCCTTTTTATTGCATATTTCGTTTCTACATGTTATTTTAGAATTTAGAATTTCATCAAGTGTCTGTATACTTATCTTTTACCTTATTTCAGTTATTTTGAAATTTTTTTCCATTGAACCTTTGAAATCATCTGTAGCAGTCATTTTAAAAAATCCATCATTTCATAAGCTTACTAATATTAAATGCAAGTTTTAAAGTCAAAATTACAATGTGTACGTAATTAATTATGAATTTAGGTTCAAAGGAGCATTTACGTTTTACAGTATTTATCATTTATCATTTAACAGAAAACATGTTTTTAGGAGCTACATAAAATACAATCCGTGAATAAATACTTTCAATATGTTGGTGAAATACATAAATATCTATTTTAAATTAAAATTGTCCACCTAAACGCTATTCATTTTTTTAATAATTTTAGAACTATTGCTTTCTAAAGTAACTTCAATATTAAAAACAGGGCCCCCTTAAGGATTTTCTTTTTTTCTTATATATATGCAATTATATTTATTGTCCGGTTGGACCGGAAGTGGTAACCAACTTTCTTGTTTTAAATATAATGATATATTATAGTTTCTATCAGCTTAATCAATTGTATATCAATATCATGAAGATAAGATATTTACTTTTGCGGAACACCTTATATAAAATTTAGTAACGATAACGTATGGTGCACATTATTTCCCACTTCGTTCCCCAAAAATAAATACCTTAATCTCTATTAGATTCTCAAATATTTAATTTCAACAAATGCTGAAATTTTAACATTTCAAAAATAGTTGACTTTAGGGGTAAGATGACCTAAGGAAAATTATTTACATGCGATGTATACAATCGATTAAAAAAATTGGTAATAATTTCCAGTTAAACCGGAAGCATTTTAAATCAATAGATTTGACGCTATAACTACCTATTCCAAAATTTAAAAATTCCATTCATAAGCACATCATTAAAACTTGTGTCGAACATTCGGCATGTGCCCATTTTTCGCACATTGCGCACTTATATCACAGTTTACTACTTTTACCTAATTCCCCGGATACAGTGAACTGTCAATATCGTCGAAATCGTTCTCATTATAATCTTGTTTTGTTTGGGCTAATGAATAGAGATGACAAAGGTA
The DNA here is from genome assembly GCA_902654985.2 of Oryctes borbonicus. NCBI lineage: Eukaryota > Metazoa > Arthropoda > Insecta > Coleoptera > Scarabaeidae > Oryctes > Oryctes borbonicus. The sequence goes on along the minus strand of LR736944.1, from coordinate 115,861 downwards.
GGTGAAATTATTACTTTTTTGCAGCGACTAGACAGACTCGTGTCTATTCGTCTCATAAGAAAGTTCGTGTTGCCTACTAGTTTCCCCTAGAGACAACAAGACACGAGTCTGTCTAGTCCCTGCAAAAAAGTAATAATTTCACCTGCCTTTGTCATCTCTACTAATGAACTTTTATATTTACCATTGTCATCAACAGAGGAAAGTATGGGTGCTAGGGCATCGGCTTGTGCAAGGTCTTCTTTGTAAAGAATTGGTTTCATGAAATAAATCACAGTAGCTTCAAACCCTTTAACAGCTCTTTCTATAGTTGCACACAACTTTAAGCAGAATTAAACACAGATGGTTAGGTCCAAGGTATGGAAACGATTACCATATGGATACCCTTACAATAGTTATATGCCGCTAAAGAAGAATAGGTGCGGTGGTTATCCAGATAAGCAAAACAGGCTAATTTTCGCGAAGTATACAAAATGCTTTAACCACATTATAAATAACTCTTTTGTCATCGACCTTCAGTGGTACTCCCTTTAGAAGAAAGGTAGATATTCTCTGGCGGGGCTATATGAATATCGATGGAACAAATAGGCACGATGTATTGAATGCAGAACAAACAGCTACAGTTTTCCCGTGCCCCCGATTTACCTCTAACCCCACCTATTTTTTACCTTTTGGAAGGATTTTGGACAGTAGCTATAATTATGGATTTTGTTTTAAGAAGCTGTACAGCCAATCCTTCGCGGCTAACCTTGAATTATTGTTGAACATATTCCAAATATTCTTTCTTTCTGCGTATTCGAAAACTAGAAGCCGAACGACTGTTTCGGCAACATTAAAGAACAGTTCCAACAACTTTATTAAGTGTGCAACCATTTCTTTTTCTTAATTACAGTTAAGTATTCTTCCTAACGTAAGTCGTGAGAAATTATCATAAATTTTGTTCGGTTTAGAACTGTGGTTCTGGATATTCTGAAAACCTGGACTGCTTCCCCAACCTTTCTGTAGCCTTTACTGTATTTAGCAGCCCATTTTACATTGTCAGTGAAGTTGAATGGTGGGCCTTATTACTCTAACACGCTTCTTCAAACTCAAGCTGAATTTAAAAATATCAAATCTAGGATATAGATCAATTGGATGGCAGCATTTTAAAGAGATGATATTAGTATTTGTGTGGACAACAAATACTTAAATATAATTTCAAATATTCTGAGTTAATAAGAAAATGTGACACTAGTGGTACTACAAAATATAAATCAGTCCGAAATACAGGTTTCATACTTACTGATGTAATCGAGAATATTGTATTACAAATGGCAATACATTAAACCATACAAATAACAATTTCCGTAATGATACAGTGGACTCGATTATACTTCAAGTATTATCAGGAATCATTGACAGATAATTTTCTTAGTAAACGATCTAAATGCGTACCTCTATACTAGGTCCGGGTAACTGTCTGTTAACAGTGGTAACTGACCGCTTTACACCATCAACGTATACGCAATTCTCTCTTGAACAATCATCTATATTAAAGGGGCACGAATAACAAGCTTTACTCATTGTATAATAGTTTTCTACTGTGAAATTAAAAATGCATTCCATCGGCTCGTCCGCTAAGCATGTTCTGTAGCAAGGATGATCTGGAAAAATCATTTAATATATATCATTGAAATGAATTGGACCGTAATAGAAAATGTGAGCTCTATTAGCACGTCAAGCCCAATAGAACACGCATATTCAAAATTTCTACATTTTGCGATCAAGTGCAAAATATTTGGAATACTTCGTTTGTACTCCATTGTTACTGTAACCTAATTCAACTAGTTAGGGGTGTCCTTTTACTTGTAATTATTACTGATTTATCTTAAGAATATTCCTCATAGCTTCTGTTTCAACTATCTGCTTACTTACCATTTGCAGTAGAAAAATTGCATAACGTCAAAAAGAAAACTGTTGCTAACAGTTTGATTTGTTCACGTGAAGAGAACCTGCAATCAAAATTATCTAAATGAAAAAATGTTTAGCATCTGGAATGGAGCTAATCATAAGATACCACGCAATAAGAATTGTATGTCATGAATAAGTGTACATCAAAGAAATGTCTCGAAATAATAACCAAAATAATGCTGCTTATACAACTACTCATGGTATTGGTGGAATCACTGACGGAAAAAGTAATATGAGGAGAGAAAACTCTAACCAACGTTGGAGGAAGGAGCTACACAGTTCCCTAACCAACTTCCTTGCACTGCTGAACTAGAGAAAGCGCAGCGCACCTGAGTGTTATAGATATCTGCTAATGATGTCGGGTGGACAGAAACATGTCCATTGGTTAGCCTTCTCTCTCCTCACATTGCTTTTGCGAGTAATTCTCACACTCACACACACTCAACGATGGAATAGGCAAGACCGAAGGGCTAACACTGTTGCTAGTACACCACTGAAAACCTGGAGTATTAATATTATATATATATAGGTGTAACAAATAATAATAATAGTGTTTTATTAGTTAAAAAATAATAACATACGCATTCAAGTATTCAACAAAGAAAATACAGAAAAGGAAAGAACTAAACGGTTCAACATCAGTCGAATGCAAAACGCAAACGACTTGAACCAGAAACGTAGGAGCAAACACGTTAATTATCAGAGAGTATCATCCATTATTCGGTTAAAACATAACAAAGGCAATCCAATCTATAGGCAAAAAAAAATTAAATAAACTAGTAGGCAAAGCTTTCATTGACTGCAGAAGTAAGCCCTCATTCGGGCACGAAACGATGGAATAAGCAAGACCTTAAGCAAACCAGGAATAGGGATATACAGTTTAACTATATCATCTTTGTGGTGGTGTCAACAGGTCCCTGCTACGAAAGACTATCTTGGGATATAAGTACCTTGGTTTCTTGAAATGTAGAATTTTATGAAAAAATATGGTGCAATGCAAAGCAACTCTGTGAAACATATTTAGCCAGTGTGCCCATTTTAATGCGTGAGAAACTTATTCATAACGACAAATTCTATAGGCATGCATTCTGAACACGCAGAATGCAAAGCTTATCGGTACTAACAATACAAGGAGTATATGTACAAGTACAAGTATATGTAATCACAGACATCAGAGTGTGAGACCACCCGTGATCACGCAACATTATTCTTTACTGTTTAAGCATATAAAATTTTGAGGTTACAAGACGCCTTTCTAATAAGCTGAGAGACATGCTTCTTGAATTGCAACTTGCTACCTAAGTAAACCCCCAAATTTGTGAAATAAAACTAAATCACCTTGTTTAGAACGCTCGAAAACCAGAACGGCCGATTTTACAAGGCTAATATAGAGTGAATATTTTTCAGATTCAGAAACAAGTAATTGCAAATTGCAATTGATATTAGTTATAGCCGTATGAACGTCAGAAGAAAGAATAAAGAAGCTGCATGTCGTCAGCATAAATATGAAATTGACAATGTTGCAAGCACCTATGTAGTTACGTTGAAGCTATAGATGGCAAATAATAGGGAACCCAAAATACTTCCCTGGGGCACATCAAATGAAACTAATTGTTGAGTGGAAAAATTATCTTTCACACGAACCTGTTGTGCACGATGAAATAAGCAAGAACAAAAAATTTAATCGCGGTATCATCAAATCCAATAAAGCACAAGATTGCCAATAACAAGGAATCGTACGGGAATGATTAATAGTATCAAACATCTTGGAGTAGTCAAGAAGAATTAATACCGTTATTAAATTGTCATGAATAGCTTTAAAAATGTTATCGGTAATATGGGATAGAGCGGTAGCACTGAGCAACTGAGGCTGAACAAAATCCAGTCAGCTCACGCGGTGAGATGCCTTTATTGTCCAAATAAGCGCGCAGTTGTCTCTCAACTACTTTCCCTATAATTTTTTTTTAAGCATTGGAAGAATAGATATTGGTCTAAGATCATTAAACGTGTTCGGATGTAGCACCTTTTATTTCAATTTATCATATCTAGGGACAGCCAGACTTTTTAATAAGAGATATAGCAATCTACATACGAAGTGACGCACGAGGGGCTCCAGGAATGTATTGTACACATGAAAATAATATTAATAAACTTATATGTTAGAGCGTAATCAAAAAGTTTTACTCGCGTTCTTGTGAAGGGTCCAAATTTTCGTTTGTTTTCGAATTAATGCGTCTCAAATAAAATAAAAATATCCTTGCATTGACTACCCATGTAAAACAAAAGATCAGGTACGTTCTGCACAGTGTTATTCTCTTCGTGTCATGAAGCAATTAGGAGAGTAAAATGTTTAGAGGTCGATGAAGGTATTTTTGAACATTTATTAAAAGAACGTTAGGATTAAAAGAAATCTTAATGTACGAAGTTTTGTTTATTTGCAATTTTTTTTTATTATTTTCACGTGTACAGTATACTCCTAGAGTTTGACCCGTTCCTCACTCTGTACATTAAATATCATCTAGGTACCAAATGTAAAAAAGTGGCATAATTGTAATAAAGTTTATTATGGTGAAGTTATGAACTCGCTCGCCAGGTTTTATTATTCCAAAAAACTGCAATGTCTATTGAATATCTGGAAGTAAGTGAGCAGATTAGTTACCCACTCAAACTCTTAAATTTCCCTGGCGATTTAAGTTGGTGATTCCAACAATGGAGATCATATTCGTATGCATTAGGCTAAGAAATTGGCGAATATGTCCACTATTACCGGAACTACCAACTTAAACCGTCCTCGAAATTTAAAAATATGTTTACTGGGTAACACTAACCGTCGCGAAAAGAGCTGCCAAAGATAGGTCAGTTTTTTTTTATGATACCCGAACGTCCAGCGGCGGCTGTAGTACAGTAGCAAATTGGAGAAATAGGGAAAAAATCATATCGGCCGAAGTTCAAATGTTATCAAACACAGATGCGACACATAAAATACGCATCTATATGTTGTCCTACCACAAAAATACAGTTGCCTTGCGAAAGGTCCAAGGGATAGTTTACTTCAAACCCTTAAACAGAAAAATTCATATCTTGAGTCGTCCAAGACGTATCACCTACAGATTCAACATACACAAAACGTATTTATACTCCACCACCGGAATATTATTGACATACAAAGGGTCCCAGAGGTAGTTGTCTACTACCCTTACACAAAAAAAATTATTATTTCAAAATTTCCTTTAGAGTTACTGAATCAACTATTCAGTTATACTTATGAATATCAATTTGATTCTGTAATACAGACGGCATTTTAATGGACCCAGCGTATCGAAATCTATAAATGAAGTGGCAAGGTATAAGAAAATTAAGAAAAAAATATCTAAGAAAAAAAATTCGGACGATTTGACAATTTCAAAAATGTTTTAAAATATTTATTTTGTTAATGGTTTCGTATGCAGTTCGACCTGTTGGTTACAGGAATTACGACCATTTCGCGGCATCTTCAATGGTTTTCGAGAAATTTTAGTTTGAAAGTCATTATTTTGTAACAAATTTATTCTGGTAAAAAGTGGTTGCAATACGAATATGAGAACTTGTACAATTAGGAGGTATGGTAAAAGACAGTATCTACGCCTTTTGTATCAAGCAAAACTAATAATAATTTTCTTATTTCTATGCTCCAAAGATATTTGGATAAAAGAAGGAATTATCCAATAGGAATGGGCTTTTTGCCACTAGATGGACCCTTATATTCGATAGGCGGACAATGTGAAATGCCTAGGGGATGTGGGGGTGGCACTGATGACTTGTAACCTCGTAGACGTTCCGTTGTAAACATTACAATACAATTAGCACACTATACGAACTCGTTTCATTTCTATCATCATAATAAAAATGTTTAAATTTAAATTTTGAATTTTTTTAATGTACGCTTGTTCGTCGTAATAAATTCATCAATACAGACTTGTTGAGAAAGCCTTCTCATTGGTTTCACAGATATTTATTCTTTTTTATATAAATAATTTCGTAGACGTTTAATTCTTGCGACTAAGTTACGTTCTTAATTTGAGGCCTTTTTAGTTTTTTTTTTTTTACGGTTTTTGAGTTCCAGTATTGTAAAAAACCGATTTGCCAATGCTAAAACTCTATTGTTACTATTTCGTATTTGAATTGCTTAAAAATTACAAACAAGAAAGAAAGAAAAATATAATCAAAATAATATTGGAGACCTCAATCGAAAAAAATCTGTACAATAAATTATTGACTTAAAGAAAGTTAGTTTCCCGTTGGATCCCACATATTTTAACTAAAGAACAAATACCGACTGGCGTTAATTAATGACACCAACTGGTGTCAAAAACTCTAAGCCCGTTCACCAATGGAAGCTCGAAAAACGTTTATAGTGTCGTGAGTGATGAGTACTCCACGTTACGTGCGCTCCACGAAATTAGCAGAGACTAGACAGACTGGTGTGTATTAGTCTCGTGAGAATGGATTCGTGTTGTCTACTGGTTTCGCCGAGAGTCGACAAAACACGAGTCTGTCTAGTCGCTGCTAATTTCATGAAGCGCACGGAAAGTATCGAACTTTAGTGATGAGGAATCATGGATTTACTCATATAGATCCGAAACCAAACGTGAATCTGCTGTGGAGGTGTATCAAGTTGAGGAGAGGCCAACAAAAGTTATATGGTATAACTGCTTAAACAGCTGGTTTGAAAGAATAAAGAAGTGTATCAATCTTACTGGAGAATACTTTGAAAAACAATAATACACTTTAAGGTGATCGATGTACTGTTCGCCGTTATGACTAAGTACGAAACTAAAAAAAATAACCCTCGTATACAATGTGTTTCAGGAAGAAATGGACTGTATGTTCATGAGGCCAGGGAATGATATTTTCAAGAGAGGCATTTTCGCGGTATTAATGCTGCAATTATTTTATAAAGATAATCACCATTTTATTCAAAACATACTAACCCTGTCTAATACACGTACACTGGTAGCTAATTCATGTCTGGGCATTATGCACAGTTCGCAAATCATTTTTAGAACAAATAAAAGATGTATTGAAAATTGGTCCAAAAAACATTTTTTTAATTTGAATAGATGGCTGTTTATGATATGTAATGAAAAATCCTTAAAGTTTGTTTAATTTTTCATAAAGTAAGTTAATAAATGGGTATTTATTAAATTGATAAATAGGTTTCAATAATGTCAATAATGATAAACCTAATTCATTGTTGTAATAAATTTATTACTTAATACAATATTTTCTGTTGCTATAACAAAGCAATAAATAAGCTATGATTTATTGAACTAATTTCTTCAGTGTAGTTAATATTTTTCAGCTATTTGAATTGTCAAATATACTGTACTTACATCATTTAGTAAAATTCACAGCAATTATTCACACAAACTTAATCAAACTACAAAAACAAAGAAATTACTTATTGGAAGTTTTTAATGGACAGTGTTGTATTGTTGAGTAGAAACTATCTTATATAGCCTGTTTTCGGGTGACAGAAATTAATCATAAATGACAAAAAAAATTTTCTTCTGATAACGCTTTCCATAGCATAAGTATATACTTGTGATATAATAAATAGATAAACGAGAAAATCAACGTTTTTGCTATTATTTGGAATTCGTGTTTGCCAATACATTTGAATATTTTAAAATAATACGTAATGAAGTGATTAGCGAAATGAGTTACTGTAAAGATGCAATTTCATTTAAACAATATAAAGGTACAATTAAACTTAATTTCTAACATATCAATTGATTAATAGTAAGTAACAACAAAAGCGTTTAAGTAATTATCTAAACTAGTTTCGTCTTTTAATTGACATACAGCGTTAATTCTTGGGTGTCAGGGTTATATTTATTTGAAAATCTTTGACCTAGTATTTTACATAATTATTCAAAAGATGCAATCTGTATCTAGTGGTCGTAGGTTGGAACGAGAACGTTAATACACTGCACAGGGTATAACATTTTGAGCTTAGGGCAAAGGTATTTCAAGAAGGAAGTAGAATAGAAAATCAAAATTTTACCAGCGTAAATATTCGAGCATACAAAGATTATTTAAAATATTTCATTCCTATGAAATGGTTATGATTTTACCACAAATATGGATTCCTCTTCAAATTCTGAAGAAATATTGCATACAATTACCTATATCTAAATTTTGCAAGAAAAACATTTTTTCTAAAAAAAGACGAGGTTGGACTATTTACTATGCTGGTTATGGAAGAGATGCTTCATTAAGCTGATGTAGAAGGTCTGTATTATTAGTAGCCGTGTCAATCGACTGAAAATAATATACAGGGTGGTTAAATTTTCGAAACAATTTTGGAATACACAAAATTAGCAAAAGTAAATTTTCTCAAATAACATCGCTTCAAGTAAATATAATTTTCAGTTCTATTGAAAGAACTATTGAACTATTGAACTATTGAAAGAACTCAATGTGTACTCATGTGTCGTTACTGTGATACAATTAATTTTTGCAAATATCATTGGTATAAAGTGCATTACTGCAGTGGTTGCCATGTAAAATAATATTAGATGTCAGAGTCGGATATTTACTTTATTTGTTGATAACAAGAAGACGAAAAAGAAAAAAACAATTTTCGCATAGATATATCGTAAAACATACATAGGTTTATTGAACCTTAAACTGTAATAAAACAAATATACACGATAAAACAGTGAATACGTGAAAAAATAAACATTACAGTAAGAAAATATAAAAATTCCTTGAACTATGTTCGAAAAGAATTGTTTGCTAAACAAATGAAAATCCTTGTATTCATTGGGCTGTTACTGGCACGTCTGACTAACTTAGGGGATGTTCTGTTGAAGACAAGTCGAATCCTGCATTGTATGTCTTTTTCCTCACTACGTTTTGCAAAGTATACAAATGCTCTTCTCCAGTTAAATTTTTTTCGTAAAAATATCGCACAAAAAACGTTAAAGCTGGAGGATACTAAAATTTTGTTTTCGTACTAGTCTAGGACTTTTGTCCGCCCAAAGAGGACTGTTGTGTCTGTTTACTTAAATTTTCTAATATTTTTTTTTTTAAATTTTTGTACAAAACTGTTCGGAAAACTCCATCCTATATGGAATGAGATATATAAATATTTCACTTCATAAATGTAGAACTTGACGATGTTTAAATGGTTGCCATTTATGCTTTAATAAGATTTTATGAGTAGTTCTCGACGTAATCCTAAGCGTAATTTCTGCGTCCTTTAGCAAGCTTGTGGGGCATGCTGCGAAGTATCCAAGGATCATTATTTTTGTATCACTGTTGTCTACATACGACTTTCGTTTTGTAATTTCTTTTTATGCGAAAATGAATTGTATTTTCTTCTTGATTAGCACGTGATCAATTTGTGAGTAATATTTTTGGTCTGGGGAAATCTGAGTTAGTTTATGATGTTTCCAATGCAGAAATTTAGTACTACTTACAATCATATTTGTTCTTGCTGCCATGTTGCATAATCGGTGTCCGTTGTTATTTTTTATAGTATGTTTTCCTGCCAACTTACAATTTTCTTTACCAATTTGAACATAGAAATTCCTAAGAAATTAAAAAGTTTTCCTTTGGTATCTGTTTCTTCTTCAATTTTTTCATAAATCTTCTTTTTCTTCTTTTTTTACGCTTTCAGTTGGAGCATATATTCAGCAACAGTATGTTTAGGGGTCTTTAATCTCAAATCTCAAATATGCCATGTGGCAATACATTTTTTCTCATGGTAGCCTGTGAATGCTGCACCATTCCTTGTCTTATGCTAAAATCATTTTTATCTGTACTCCCTTAACCTTCCTATTTTGTTTCTTTACCCATTTTCTGTATCTTTTCCGCAGTTAGCATCGTCCGTACATTCCAGGTACTTCTTCTTATTGTTTTATTTTCTTTGTTTTTTCTGTTTTCTTTTTCAATTGAATAATCTCTTAATAATGTCCCTTTTCCAGCCAGATCATTGTTCTTCGTTTGTTTCTTTGCTCATTTTTTGCTTTGCAATTATTTATACTGATGAATAAATGACTAGTTGACATTCAACTCTTGTCTTGACTACTCTTGTTATTCAAAGGCTATGGTTTTTGTATTTTAAAGTTTGAAATAATGGTCCGAAACTACTCAAATCGTGACTTACTCACTTTGAAAGTTTTGTCTCTACAATTGCTTTAAATTACTTCTTTTGTAGCTTACATCTTTTAGGTTGCACCTTTTTCATTATACAACAGTACCTTTTCATCATTCCATTCTCCTCAACACCAATCAATACAAGCAGATTTTATTTGAGGCGGGATTGAGTTATATACGTGAGTTATTTGGTGCGAAAAGCTTTTGTTAAATTGCTCTAATCTATGTAATGGAGAAGGCATCGTGCCTTTGAAGCTTATGTTTATTCGTCTTAAATGTGACTCTGTTGTACAAGTATAGTGGCTTGCCAGTCATTATAATACTGTGATACAGGCAAGCGAAGTGCAATAATCTTCGATTCTTTATGTTTAACCACTCGATGTTTATATGTAACGTGTTCCCTTTGCCGAATCCCAAATATTAATCTCAAGCATGAATTTTGTACTTTTTGAATTTGGTAATTATCGTTAGTTGAGTTATATAGAGGATCACAGACATTTAAATGCAATAGCACCAGTGACTTACACAATACTTGTTTCATTTTTGAATTTAAAAATGCTCTGCTAGAGTACATGTGTTTTAACGCCAAGTAGGCCTTTCTAATACACGCGTTGATGTGATGATTTAATTCGTGATCATTACACCTAAATTTTTAACTGATTCTTTTATAGGAATAGGGTTACCACTGATCATAATGCTGGCACGGTAGTTGTTACCTAATCTGTATCGCTTGGGCCCAAAAAGAATTAAATCAGTTTCTTTTGGGATTCAGGCGAAAAGAATTTCCTAGATGCTACGCACAACTGCTCAATATCAGTACTCAGCCTTGAACAAGCATCAAGTAGTTTATCTGGTACAAAGAATAGGTACAGTTGGGTGTCATCCGCATAAAAGTAATGATGAGAATGTTTTATTTGTTGATGTTGAAATCTTTAGTGAACGGTAAGTTCGTGTATAATTAGTATTACCTGTGTTGATAGATGTTTATATTGCAATAAATTAGTTTGTGATCAGCCAAATCCACCCCCTCACACCCGAGTACCTAATTAAAAAAATCAATTACTTCGATTGGAACGAGTAACGCGTGGGAAATGCAAAATCATCAATTCTATGCATATCGATGTTAAAGTCCTAAAAATACCGTCGTCAGTTTCGGGAATAATTTCTGTTCTATAGTCCACCGACAAAGTAAGTATAGTGACAATGCTGCGATCTGTACACAACGCCTATCGCATACCTAACTCTTTCTATTTCAATAATAATCCACAATTGTTCAATACTTTGATTAGTATTAAATAATCGAAAAGTCAAATCATTTTTAATGTAAATAGTAACGCCACCACACCTTGAATCGCGATCCCTACGAAGCAATGTATAACCCTCAACACCTAGGCGGCTGCTATCTCTATTCGAGTTTATCCACGTTTTACTCAAGCAAATCACTGAGAAACCATTATGTTGAAAGTCGTGAAATGAAGGCAACAGAGACGTATATTGATATGAGTCAACTTAAAGTTTATTAGAAATTAATTCAAATTTTATATAAATTATATTTGTCGTTAAACACACTGCAAATTAATTAACCAAAGTATTACTAACAAGAATCTTAATTATTCATTTTATGCATCCAGTTATTGTAGTCTATTTATTAGTCTCGTCTTATCAATGCGACCAAACGGCTAAAGATTTTATGGAGTCCCTTCTCTCCCAACAAACAGGCGATTTGGAAGACCGTGACCGTGACCAGGTCCATCACGAATAACCACTCCAGCACCAGAAATAGCGAATGAAGTCAATCTTGGACGTCAGCATTCAATTTCAGTTCACGTTCAAACACCGGCTAGAGGAAGAAAATTTACACGGTCACGTGGCAGTTCGTAAGCCATTGCTACGCCAACGTAACCGATTAAAAAAGCTACAGTGGACCCAAGAACATCGGAACTGGACGGTAGAATTGTGGAAAATACTTTCATATGCGGTCAAAGCGGGAGGGTGTTTGTGAGACGTGATAGTTATTTTTTAGAGTAATAAATTTATTCTTTGGTATTAGTTGCCTTTTATTTTTGATTTTTTTTAACTTTTATTACTTGGCCAAACTTCAATGGACCGTAGTGTACGTAGTTCGGAATGAGATCTTTAAGTTTTTTGTAAATATCACCTGTCGTTTTTCTTTAAGTACGGTTGCTCAATTTTTGCCTCCTCAAAAGTACCGGTTGGTTAAGATGACTTTCACTAAGATTAAGGATTAGTCAGGTAAATTGGCGGAACTCTTTATCTCCGATTACCCGTTACCATTATTACTGTTCTACAATCAAATCCTTTATTAAACTTCATCCATCAATATGTAGCAAATGAAAAATATTATAAAATATTAAATAATAAATAATGGTCACTAACACGTTCTCATTAATACTAATCAGTAAAATTAACAGGCACCAGTTTACTTCTGAAAAATTTATTTTCTTAATTAACTAATATCACATTTAATTTACTACTTCATCAATTAAAAAACATTGCACTTATTGTATATCACACAACTCTAACTTATAGGTAATAGGCTATTCATAAATTATTAGTTTTGGTAACTATCGTAATACATGCAAAAGAATTAGTATTATGAAAACAGTGAAGAACTGAATTTTCGGTATACTGGAACTGCTACTAAATAACGCCGACCATATTGAATCCAGAAAAGACGGACTTGAATGTGTGACTTCAAAGTTCCCGCATCTTGGGAAATTCATCGGGACAGGAGGCATATCACTGTGTTCACCAAATTTGAAAACCAGAGCCATGCCGATCTCTACGTGAAATTCTATATGGCAATGGAAGAACCAATAACCTGAAAATACAATTACCAAAATTAATACTCTATGATATCTAAATGGAATGTTTGCAATGATTAGTCACATGTTCGAAATTGCGATTAGGATACGAGTTTTTTAATACCCTCCTAATTTTTCTTAACAAGAAAAATGTTATCGTAATAATAATGAATACACTCGTGTATGATGACGATATATGCATATAAAAAAAATGAAAATGAGTGATGACCTGATCACGGGTACTTGAGCATATTTTTATGAAAGTATGCTCAAGTACCCGTACTTTTGTTCAATCGCATATGTGCGATTGAACAGAGGTATATTTTTTAAATAGATTTGGCAACGTAATCTAGCGCTTTTATTCGGTTTTGCAATGTCACTTTCGATCTTCTATCTAATTGTTTTTGAAATTATTGTATAACGTTTCGGTTCTTTCTGGGCATCGTCAACTTTCTTATTTCTTATCGACCCCATATTTTAAAATTAAATACGGTAGCTATAACATTTCAAACTGTTAAATATTATCGTTCATTAGCAATAGAATAATATTTGGTTCAATGAACAAAAAATGTTAAGTATTTTGTCATGAAATTTCAAACTATCAAACATTTCAATTATCAATCATGATAGCAAGAACTGTGGCGTAGTATATGGTAAACAACACATAAGTACCGATAACCTCCGCACCACACCAGTTTAATCAACTATATGATAATTAATCCGGGTCGTTTAATTATCGCTACGGCAGATTGAACGCGTCGAGTGTAGCACAACATATAAATGAAACCGGGCATAGTATTAAATTAGAAGACTTAAAATTGATCAAAAACGTAACGTCGCCGCGAGAATTAGATGCGTACGAGACGGTTTACATAAAAAGTAATAAAAATCTGATGAACAGAGAAAACGGACCGTTGTCGTACTCTGTCCTTTTTGACCTTTTGCAGTAGGCTGGCACTTGTTTATATTTTGGATTATAAAAGAGATCTTCCCGTCTATTTGGCCGTGCGTTTCGCATGTCGTAGTTTTAAGACGCGTAGAGGGTAGAATAGGCACTTGTAAACAGTATTTCTTCTCGGAAGAAGGGACAGTACATGCATGTTATCTTTCGCACGTCGTAGCTTCAAGGTGTGCAGGAGGTAGAAATAGGCACTTGTAAAGAATATCTTTTCTAGGAAGTAGGGATAGGACATGCATGTTTAGTTTTAGAAAAAAATTTTCTCATATCATTCGGTCACTGGTTGATGATAAGGACCATTCGTGTCTTCGAAACGGCCGTCCCGGACTAATTATTATATTACTATATAATAAATTAAACTTGTGTGGTGCGGAGGTTGCCGATACTTATGTGTTGTTTATTATATTCGTTATCTGTCCAAAGACTAGGTATTACTAGATCATTGAACGCGATAACTTCTGCATAGAAAGAAGATCCAGTTAACTGTGTTAACGACGTACTGTACGCGCCACGAGAAATAGTGAGTGAGATGGGGATGCAGGGGGGAGTTACAACCTTACAACCTATCAATGGCGGCCCAAAATGTCTTTGTTGGGAGATCAGAAGGTGATCAACGTCAAACGCGAGAATTCGTTTCTAATGTACACAATTATTTTTGTAAACATTAAAGCAATTCAGACAGTTTATGAAGGAACTGGTGTGTTGGTGCGAACAATCGAAAGATTTGTTAAATATGCAGCAAGAAATTCCGATGAAAAAATATTCAAAAGTTCGACCAAGACGAAGTAGTGACACGCGCAAGCTTACCGGAATATCAAATAATACCCTTAACTGCTTCAAAACTGACTGATTACCATGAGAAAGAGCTCCAATTTTAATTATTGCATACCAACAGCAGTATGCTTGCCCGAATATGATGTGAAAGCATAATTTTGAAATAAGGAAGTACAATTGTGATCTACATTGGTTATTTTTGTTTCTCGCAGCTAAAGTTGCTTACTGGGCCCTTTTTTAACAAAACTTTATCTTACTACATGTAAGGCGAAGATGGAATCACAATATGGGGAAATTAGAGGGAAGAAGTTATCAACACTGCTTCGCCTCGTAATAAAAAGGAAATGAAAATGTAAACAAGTCAAACAGAGACACTTTCTAAATTAAGTAAAATTAGATTGTGTTTAAGGCATTAATGTCTTCCTTGTGGTTAATTGTAGTTTTTTTTTAAACGTTTTTAACATTTCTTTAATTACTCCTTTGTGATAGTTATTTTCTGTTTCTGGTATTTGAACTTTATTGAAGTAACCCAAGTCATGATTATAGTGGTGCTGTAATAAGGCGGTAACATTAATATTTTTGGTTTTAATATTGTAATGATGGGTAAACATTCTTTGTGTAAATGTTGTTGTGTTTGTCCTATGTTTGTACATACCTTCGTAATCATTGCAATAAATTTTATAAATGACCATATCTTTGATTCTTTGTTTGGTGTGAATGAAAAAACGTTTTTTTTTGGTTTGTGCACCATATTTGAAATGAAGGGTTTAAGTATTTTTTATATCACTTCAGACAACTTATACAAGACAGGTATAGGGACACTTAATAGCCACCGATAGCGGTTAGCCTTTTGCTCACTGTAGTGTTCATTCATAAATTATATCTTAAATTCTGAACACCTGCTGTATGATAGGCGTTGCATTATTAATAGAAAGAATAAAGTTTCCATGGCATTTGGTGTAAATTCAGTTCTGATATGTAATTTTAAAGAGTAGGTACATTGTAAAAGAAAAAAGAAAATGAAAATCAAAGTAACTCGAAACCACTTGATTTTAGAGATAGTGAATCTGTTAATAGATGGCAATCAAAACTACTGTATTAGATGTTTTAGTTTTTATCTACAGATAATAGAGGTCGCTAGTAATAAGATAAGAGTTAGTTAGCAAGGTACAGTTGTTACTAGAAAATAGAAATAGAAGTAAAATTATTACCTTTGTTTATAGTCTTTATAGTTATTACAGTTGTTGTTAAAGTTACTTTATTGTTACTAATAATGATAGCAAGGACTGTGGCGTAGTATGGTAAACAACACATAAGTATCGGCACCCTCCGCACCACACAAGTTTGATTTATTATATAGGAATATAATAATTAGTCCGGGACGGCCGTTTCGAGGACACGAGGACACATTCGGTCACCGGTTGATGATGAGGACCATTCGTGTCCTCGAAACGGCCGTCCCGGACTAATTATTATATTACTATATAATAAATTAAACTTGTGTGGTGCAGAGGGTGCCGATACTTATGTGTTGTTTATTGTTACTAAACATCTAAATTAATGTTTTCCCTTTTATTGATACTCTGCGACAGAATCTTACTACAAATCATTCCATAACAGTATCAAAGTTGGTTTTGACTTCCTGTATAACTGGAAGTAATACGGGTCTAAATATAATTTGTAACAATTGAGTGGACGCGCTTATCGCCTTCTACAAATTTTCAGAACTAGGCTAGGATGCTAACTGTGAAAACTTTTAATGAATGGCTTGCGTGAAATATCTTGTGTATCGCTTAGAAATCGTCAGTAGATCGATTGGAATAAGAAAGTCTAATAGGCAAGGACACCCAATCACAGGTAATTTGATTAGTGGGAGGAAATCTACAACTAATATTTCACTGACTAATTGGCTCCGACTGGATGATATTTCTATTACTATACACTGCATACAATTCAGTGCATAGGGCTCCAATTCAAGTTACCTACTTTAGTTCAAGTAATTTGAAATGAAGATTTTATTTACACATAAACAAGTTGCTTGTGTGAGACATGATTTACAATTTTCATAGAACAGGTGATAGACTGCATCGGCTCTACACCAGAAAATTCAAGACGAATTAGGATGGAAGAATGGAACGCATCGAGCACATATTTTTTTAGTGTGGTGAATTTTAACAGGCTTAGAATTTAAGTTTTCATATACATAGCGTAATCGGAGAGTATTGACAGAACGAATAGATAGATACGGCCAGTATGAATTGATTACTTGCAACAGATTAAATATTTTCGTTACATGAATCGACCCATTGACCCATATTGACGAGACTTACGTCCGCAGTAGTCATACATTTTCCGAGATATGGAGTGATGAAAGTACAAACGGTCTTTCTAAGATTATTTCTAAAGGATCCAGGCTAATAATAATGGACGCAGGTGGCAAGATGGGTTTTATTCCTAACACTCTGCTGATCTTTAAAGCCGGCGTAAAGAGTGGTTACTAACATTTCGATATGAATGCTGAAAATTGTGGCACCCTATCATAATACACAAAAAAAAAGCATGCTCGACGAACAAGTAATAATATTTAATGTTAACGCTAAAAAGAATTGCTGGTAAAATAGTAAAATGTTAAGAGACACAATTGCACCAGCCAATTAACATAGGAATCAATATAAAACGAATAAATACGACGAAATTTTACAACGTATCAGCCAGCTGAAGGTGTCAGAAATATTAGTTGATGAAACGATATTCATGTATGTAAATAATGATAATAATGATAGCGAAAGTGAGGGCGACAACTTCAGTTTGGAAAATAAAATAAATTGTTTATTTCTATTACACACCTGTAATTCTTTTTATAGATATTATTCTAAGCAATGTATTCCATTATATTGTTGCTAATAAACTAATACGCAATTTATGAATTAATCATTCTTCACATTGTATGCATAAATTAAATGAATTCTATGAACTAAGATTTGCAAATATCCTTAAATACCTATTTATATATTAAATATTAGATGTTCATTAGTCTGTGCGGCCTATGGTCACTTGCAACTTCATGTGTAACCAATTGTTTTGCAAAATTTCAAAAGCGTTTTGTAAAGAGTCTAGGCCCTTTGAGCTAGTGATAAATCCTACCCCTTGTAAGTTTCCACATATTTTTCCATATTCAAAATAACCCTACATAGAATGTCATACCTCTGCCATCACTTAGAGGAAAGATTATTCATTTTTCTCTAAAGTTATGAAATACATTGCAATAAACATTAAATATTACTTATATGTTACTTCTGCTTTATATATGAATCATTTTCATAATTCTGAAGGGGACAAAAAAGATTATTTTGTCGGAGTCATTTTTGAGACCATCTCCTAGAGTGCTACCCACCAAAAAATCACGAATAATAGCAGTCTTTAATTTAAATTAGGCAATTGAAATCACTAACTCTCGAGGAATTATCAAGTGATTAACATATAAATCATGAGCTTATATACTAATTACGTATAATTATTTTATATTTATAAATTATACTTGAATAACGGTTGAGAATGAACAAAGAATCTTTGAATTATTTTAGTTTAAACTGAAAGACATATGATAAACAACACATAAGTATCGGCAACTTCCGCACTACACAGGTTTAATTAATTATTATTTAATTAATTAAACCTGTGTGGTGCAGAGGTTGCCGATACTTATGTGTTGTTTACCGTACTACGCCACAGTCCTTGCTATCATTATTGAAAGACATATGATGAGCGTACCACTTTAGAGCACCTGATGAAATATTACCTGGGTTTGAAGCGACGAATCTAATAATTGTGTAGCCACCATCAGGTACAGTTACGGTATCTTTAATAGGCGGATCTTCTAAATTTCTCATTAGTAAATTTTCTTTATCTAGCTGCACCACCTTGTCAACAGTGACGTTTTTTCCTAATCTTTCCATTCCAACCACCCTGAAAGAATGTCCATGTAGATGGAAGGGATGGTTTGCGTCATAAGCGAAACCTTTATCGATTAAGATCATTTCTACTACCGAACCTAAAGGTGCCTATAAGAGTAAAGTATATGCCGAAAAAGTTATTTGCGAACATCGTAAACGAGCTTACCTGCACAACATGCGTACATTCACAATATGTTTCCTCGCAATTCGATACGGTGCTTTCGTTACAGAACATCTCCGGCTTTATATGTGATCTTTCAGAAAGCATAGGAAACGATAACAGTTTCATTGATATGTGGTTTAATTGAGGAGTCTGAAGTTGTTGCTTGCTGTCAGTAACTGAAAATGTAACAATATTATTATGGGAGATTTACTTTTATGTTTCACTGTCGCTTTTTGCATCATATTAAAGTAATTATTTTAAAGAGGGTCATTCACGACGATGACCTATCATCTTTGAAAATAATTAGAATATCTCTTTAAAATTTTCGTGAACGACATTATAGATAAAGGTCTAGCTTCCTAAAATATTTTCAATCGTGGCCCCCTTGATTAAATTAGAAGTTTCAAGCAGAACATCATATGTTAAAAATTCATATTATAGATATTCACCGTGAGAAACTAATTTGTCTTTGGAAATTTTGGCAGGTACAGATGTTAATTTAAATACTTTGGCGTTAACTATACAAATCAGTTTTGAGATTCTTATGAATTACATAAAAATGATTATTTACAGTTATAAATAAATATGAAAATTATACACCTGCTCTTCGGAAACTCCTGTAGAAATATGGGCAGTCTTTTTTTAATGGAATTGTAATTAAAAAATACTTTCATCAAAATCAATTCCCATCCAATACAAAAAGGTAGAACATCTTTTACTTGCTACGCCAAAACGCAAAATTGGTATAAGGTAGACTTTGGCCTATTTAAATTAATCATAGATGGCAAGTAACTGATGGTGGAGGCCAGCGTCCAACAGGAAGAATTTCTTGTTAAAAATTGTGAAAACAAGAGCAGTTCGCAGAACAGATAGAGATTTTAATATACTAAATTCCTCTTTACCAACAAACTCCGAAGAATAGAATCAAATTTTTTTAAATGTTGTTGGTTTAGTTAATAATATTTTTGTATGTTAGGTTGTTATTCGAATTTCGAATTTGAAATACGAACTTCACATTCAAATGTTAAATTCGAAATTCGAATATCTTTACAATAAAAATTTCATATTTCAGATGATGAAAAAATCTAATTTTAACAACCCTAGTGCAAATCATTGTAAAAGGGAATTGCAACATATTGTGAATCAGTGAAATGGTCATAACTAGAGTGGGCCAGCGCGTCCGTATATCGGGACCGTATGCAATACGCAACATCACCCGCAACGCAGAAAGCGAAGCAGTCGCGTTTTGTGTTAGCTCATCGTGGGTATCTACGCGAGTTAGTCGAACGTTGTTCATTTAATTCATAGTATTTCGGATGTACAGAAGCGCAAATGGCGATCATCACTTGAAAATGTATTGGTGAATTTCCGGATTTATATTATGATGGTGTTAAAATAGTGTGTAAAGTTTGCGACAAACCGTTATTCTGCTAGCACGACTGTACAAAGCATGTCAATAGTATAGAGCACACAAATCGGAAAAGTGGTGTGCCATCGAACATAACGGAAAAATGATCAAAGCCATAGTTAAAGATAAACTGCCGTGGTTAAGCGTAGAATAAACGACAGATCGAAACAGAAATCCATTGTACATGTTACCTCTTCAACCGAGTTTTTCAATCTTATTAGCAGCAAAAGATTGCAAAAGTGTACTGGTGAAGCAATTACGAGGGTAGTGCTATCGAAATTTGAAGTATCAGCTAATCAACTGTTGATATTTATGAGCGATGGCGCGGCAACCATGGGTTACGTGGCTCCTTATCTAAAATGTGAACAACTTTTACATACGATGTGTACAGCTCATGCTTACATCTGTGGCACAAACAATTCACAAATGTTATCCAGAGGTGAAGATTTTATGAATTTTATTAAATAATTCGGAAACGAGTGAATTTAGGTATAAGGAATAAAGCATGTTTTTTTCTTTGCTTCTTACTCGAAATGATAAAAAAAAAGAGGATGCTATTAAAAAAAAACACTTTTTCTAGTTGAATTCATATTTAAACTACATTTTCGGAACCTCCTGACATTTACTTATAACTATAAATAGCCGTTGATGTACGAGGTACCCAAAAGTTCTCGAAATCTTAATCACACGTGCGAGCGAACGCAGTTACAATCAAACGTCTCTTGTACATCTCACGTAGTCGAAATAATCTTTGCAAAAGTCGAATTTGAAATAATAAACTAAACGTAGTCGTAATATGTTGGAATTGTTTAGACGCAACTAGTATTTTATTTGCTTTCAAAACTGCTGTTGCAATACGAGGAATAAATTATAAGTTAGTATCAAAAATGATACCCAGATCAGTTGCAACTTCAGGTCTAGACAGAATTTCATTCTCCAGGGAACAGTCATAAACAAAAGCTTCCTTTTACCTATCTTTTCAAGTGCTAGCTGTGGTTTTTCTGTTTTACAATTACGAATATTAGTGAATGAGGTAAATATGTGTTATTTCTACACATTAAATTTGTTAATAATAATGATTTAGCAAGAGTATTTTTGTTTCTATGTTCGGTAATACTTCTTTCAATTAATAACGTGAGTATTCTGTTTCGTTAATTTAAAACTCTATACATTCGCCGTGATCTTTTTGTAGAATCTCTGTACAATGCAATATCTACTAACTAAAGTAACATTAACTGCAGGAAACTGGGGCGAAATGAAATATTGTGTGTCCATTCCTAGGAGGGTTTGGCGTACTGAAAATACCGCCACATAAATATGGCGAGTGTTTTAGACAAGAAGAAAATAAAGGTGGGCGTTCAGTTAAAGTATTTGTTTCTCGATATCGAACCAAGCCTAGGATCCTGTGGTATTCAACAGGGACGACCAGCAGAAAAGTTTTAAGAACTAACAGCTTTATCCAAAAGACGGAAGGTGTTGCTTATATTAGAGAAGTATTCCAAAGAACTGTTGTTTGCAACACAGACAAGTTTACGGTTGCTTGGAAGAAAAGATGCAGCATAATCCATGAAGTTTCAGAGACATCGTCAAAGAGAATTACCAAAATTAAAGAGGCTCTAACCATAGAACCCATGAAATATACGCCTGAAGAAACAGTGGCATTATATATTGGCGAAGATTTTACGAAATACAATTATTCTTTGATGCAATCTGCCGCAAAAAAGCGGCACACAAATATATGTCCACCGCATGAAACAATTTTAAGGGCTAAAAGTGATTGTTATTCTAACGTAGAATCTATAAACATTAGAGAATGATCAGCACCAATAAAGATACAGGCTCTTATCGATCATACTGCGAATAGACTGAACATACTTTTGTAATAGCATGCCATATAAAAGGTGCAGACACTGTAAAAAGGAACGGTTCTTATTCAATTTTGGTCGAACTACTGTTCGTCGCAATAATGTGTTAAGCCTTGTCTGTTTTTAATGTACTAGTTTGAAAATAAATCACCATATCGATTTCTTGATTGTCTCTTTATAAAAAGAGAGACGGCATCAAGAGATAGAACTAAAATAATTCTATTATTAAGATATTTTTGGAACACATATATTGTTTAACTTTTTGCATCAAACGTACTGTATATACATCAAAGAAATGATATGTAAATTGAAACAATATTTCATAGAAAAAAATAATTTGTATTCGATTATTACTTTTGCCAATTTCTACCATTCGAACTATAATTGAAAACGTTTTCTCAAGAGGGCTATACAAACAATTCATACTATACAAGATGTTCTATTTGAAATAAGGAAATTCATATTCGCTTTTAATTTTAATCAAGTGCCCCATAATACAGAATTAAATTTTTGTATGCACATCTTTATCTTTAATATCGTTCACTAAAATTCAAAAAATAACTATTTTTTATACAGCGAACGAGCGGAAATTAATTCACTAGGAACGAGTGTTTTGAGTAGAACAAAGCACTCTCTAACATCTGCTATAGAAAATTTTTGGTACTTTACCATATCGTCAGGGATGAATCAATAAAAACACAGTGTTGTTTGAATCATACGTTATAATTTTTAGTAAACAAAGTGTTGATATACGTGATAATAAAAGAAAAAAATTGTACTGGAGACTATTAGAAAAAGATTGTGTATCGCGAAAATTTATGTCGCACGTGGAATAAGTTAGGTACTACGTTTGACGTACCGTTAACCTTGAATAATAGACGCATGTAATGGTTCTCTATATAATATGGTCTATGCACATAGTCTCAGTAACGACTTTTATGTTGAACAAATGTGAAAAATGTAAAGTGTATATCGTTTAGTTTAACGATTATAGAAAGTTACATACTCTTTGAATCAAGTTAAACATATCCCAGTACGTACTCGTCAAGGCGCAGACCAACGGCTGTCCCTATTGCGTCACGGAGACGCGCGTGCAGAGTCATACGGAAAACCTGCAGTTGCGATTATTCCGTCGATGAACAGTGCGCTCTTAACAGTTAGGCGCTTTAGTTTGCAGATTATCATTTTTACATTTATGACTGTGTTCTATTTTTAAGATCCCTTGTTGATACAGCTTTGTTTATTTGGATTAAGAATAAGGAGTTTTGGTTTCTTTTATTATGAATTACTATTATCTTGTTGCTACAATCTATCTTTATTCTTGTATTTGGATCGTTCTTACTTTATTTTTAGGATAGTCGTTTTTATTAGTTTTAGTTATAGAACTCAGTTTATTTCCTCTGGAGCAGTCGTTGCAAGATTTCTTCCTTTTCTTTGTTAGAAATATTGTTTTTATTTATTTTTTATTCTTTGTTGGCATTTCCTTAATTTCCCTTATTATGGCCCCTAACAAACGTCCGCGTCAAGAAATCATGACTTCCTGGATTAAGGATCATGACTGCTTCAGAATTGTTAATGATGTAGAAATTTACTGCAATGTATGTTCAGTAACTTTGAAATGTGCAAAAAAATCAAGACTGCTAGATCATTTGAAAAATTGAAAATCACCAGAATCCATGCACATCAACTGACAGTTTTTATAGCGATCTTTGTGAGGCACTTGTAGCTGCGAGTATTCCATTTAAAAAGCTTGATAATCCAATCTACAGACAATTTCTTGCAAAGTATACCGGTAAACATATTCCAAACGAATCGACTTTGCGCATAAATTATCTAAATAAATAAAATTCGAGATCATGTGGGAGATAATTATTTTTGGATAATTGCAGATGAGACCATGGATATATTAGGCAGGAACATGGTACATGTTATTATTGGTGTCTTGCATTCTGATCAACCGACTAAACCATACTTGATTGCTACCAAAATACTTGAACGGGTTAATGCAAATACCAGCTATCGTATTTGCATTGTCATTAATAATAGCGTTGATGATATATTCGAAGGTGATGCGAAACGAGAAAAGGCTCTGCTGTTTGTTAGTGATGCTGCCGCTTATACAATAAAAGCTGGTAAATTACTAAAAAGTAAATTTGAAAATATGCTACATATTACATGCACTGCGCATACTTTACATAGAATTGCAAAATTCGTTAAAGAACAATATCCAAACATAAATCAATTAATTAGTAGCACTAAAAAAATCTTTTTGAAAGCGCCAACAAGAGTTACCATCTACAAAGAAAAATATCCGCTACTTCCATTACCTCTATCGCCTATCATAACCAGATGGGGTGCCTGGTTAGAAGCCTGCTCTTTTTTATTCCGAGAATTTGGAGAAAATTGCAGATGTTGTAAATAGTTTAGATAAAGACGCAGAAAGTATAGCCCAATGCAAAAGTATATCACAAGATTCGTCTTTGCAAACTAATTTAGAATTTATTGAAGCGCATTTTGGCGATATACCCAAAAATATAAAATATCGCAAACATTGAAATTGGAAGAAGCAATCACAACATTAAATAATATTTTAAGTAAACTAAAAAATATTTCTGGTACTTTTGGTGCTTCTTTAAGTAAAAAAATTGAGGCGGTTTTTGCTCGGAATCCCGATTTTATAACATCGAAAAATCTGTACAGTGAGAATAATGAATCTGATTTTAAATACAGTATTTACAAATCTCATTTTCAATATGCTCCCCTCACTAGCTGTGATGTGGAAAGAAGCTTCCCCATATTTAAAGATATATTAACCAGCACTCGTACAAGTCTAACAGCAGAAAATTTAAATGACATATTAATAATTAATGTAAATAATTCATGTCTAATGTGACATAGACATATGTAATACTTTGCAGATGTAACCTGTAACCTGTAACCTTTTCCTTTATCAGAATTCATTAATTAATATCGTTACTCAAGATAATTTACTTTGATTTTAATATTTTATCTAATCTCCCATGTGAGATTGTTTAACACTATGTTTAATGAGCACTTTAGTACGTACTCATTTCAGACAAGAACATTTACAATATGTGTGCCTAATGTAACTTTTGTATTAGTTTCATTTTAGTATGGGAAATACAAGCCAAATACCGTGCAAGTTGTGCTGACTGATGCGAGTGTCTCAAGTGTTCACGCATATGCATGCCAAAGCTGAACGATTATAGCTTGCCGATGCCGTGTGATTCATAGTCGACAGAGACAGCCGTCGGTCCGTGCCTTGGTACTCGTATATATCAGAGATCAGGATATTTTTTGTAATTATCATCTTTAGAAATAATCCTAACTTTATAAATTGAGTTCAGAAGTGTATGTCGAAAAATGCAAAAATGTTATTTGGATGCTCTATATATTATATACAAATCCATAATAATAACCCTCAAATTGCTCACAAAGAAAAAGAACAGGGACAAATATAGATTGAACACGGAAACCATCTGACAGGGTCACCTATCCACGCAAATCTATTTCCGATATAATTATGAAAATATAGAGAACAAAAAGTTTCACCTAATGATAAAAGACTGCAATATGATTAAATTTATGCAGTAATGGACAGCATTGAAAAAGTGAAAGACATAGCTCAAGTTGCCGTGTTTTTTCTATTTGTCAAGAGAGATACTGAGAAGAGAAGAAATATCGAACGTAAGAAGGAAGCTTGGAAAACAGAAAAAGAAACAATGTATAGAAAACTAAAGGTATTAGAAAATTAGGTCTGAAATAGAATAATCGATGATAGTGCTAATATAGCTCATGGCTCCAATATTGATGGAATCGCTCACGGCAAAAGCAATGTGACAAGAGGAAATGCTAGCAAACATACACAAACTTGTACGTGCAGATACCATAGCACTATATGCTGCTATCACGAAAATAGTAGCCTGGGAACTGCTCGAGAAATGGTCCAGCGTCTGTACCCGCCCCTTTGTTGCTGTTTTCTAGAAGACATAGCTTGTGTCTCTTGGTACTAACTGGCATCGAGAGATATACTGTTTGTAAGGTAGAGAAGCACTCTAAGCAACGCTGATAATGACGAGTAGATAGAAATATGTCCTGTTGCACATTTCCTTTGCCGTGAGCAATTCCATCGATGCCATGAGTTATATTAGTATTATCTTTGCTTATTGTTTTTGAGTAGTTTTTTCGATGAGTTCTAAAATAGAAATTAAAAACTTTTGAAGATAATCTTTAAAAAATGAAAGATAAATACATTGACAAAGGGTCTGCAGCTAGTAGCGGCTAAATTAAGAGAAAAAGCTAGATAGCGGAGAACAGACAGGCAAAAAGTAAGTTGTTTGTCAAAAGACAACGTTTGATATAAATTGAATAGTACAACTAAAGAAATAAAAAGCCAAAACTTCTATCCATTTCCAGGAAGATACGCAACGATGTTGAATACAAAAGTTGCTGAAATTATAGTATGTTTCTGGAATATAGATATTAGGGTATCAATTGGCTTCTAAAGCAATCGATTATCATGCTGTGTAGCTTTTAGCTTTTAAAGAAAATAATATATAATAATGAAATTAGAAAAAACAGGCCCCAAGATATTATTCAAAACACAAAACAAGTTGCACCACTAATACTCAAACGTAAAACCGCGAGGTTCAATCGAACAATGTCAGAAACTTATATAAAACTATACCATCTAAGTCAAACGAATTAAAAACTTGTAAAAAAGGACAGAATAAACACTTTAAAATGTACCTAATAATGGTGACGATCAAGGAAAATGGACAAGCGAGTTTCTGTAAAGAAGTATCAAGTATACAAAATTACATGCAAGGCCATTCATGCGTTCTCGACTGAGCTTCTTAAAAATGCTTTAAAATGTATTTGTTTTGACAGTGGATACCAGAACACCACAAATCTATTGAAATTCGTTATAAAATTCTTTCTGTAAATGGAGTGTGTAGACAAGGAGAGTGTGTTGAGAAATAAAACTGAATTTGACATAAAAAGTACTTGTTTCCGTGTTAGGCTGGAAACTTCAGACTGCCCTCGTGCGAGTATTATTAGTATCTACTGTACATGCAACTATATGTAGGAATAAGAAAGGAATTATTAATTTAAAAATATTGGTTTCCGGTTTGCAATCGCGTCGTTGTCGTAGTTTCTGCCGACTTTTAGATCTTGCTCTCACATGATATCTTCAGAGCTGAACACTTACTTAGGGTCCTTCGCTCCGGAGAAGTTTATAGAGGGCTTGTTACGGATCAATGAACCGTGGCGGTTGTTAAGAGGTTTAATCAGTTGAAATTTTCAGGTACGATGTAAGATGTGGTACTCGCGTCATCGCGATTTAAATTGTTGAGATGGTTGGATATCTCTATAGATTCACGGATTTTTCTACTATAATAGTGATCGGTCACCGGTTGATGATGAGGACCATTCGTGTCCTCGAAACGGCCGTTCCGGACTAATTATTATATTACTATATAATAAATTAAACTTGTGTGGTGCGGAAGGTGCTGATACTTATGTGTTGTTTACCATACTACGCCACAGTCCTTGCTATCATTATTTATAATAGTGAGGGTTGCGACACGAAATGCGAGTAGAGTTAGGTTGGATTTGGTGACAGATTCCAGTGTATACTCAGCCAGCACGAACCTGGCTACACACAACAACTGCGTACAATAATTCTCTTGCTCAGCAACACAAGTGCTGACCAATCGCCTTGTTTCATCGGTGTAGATACTACTGCACAAATATGGAATCAGGGGCTTCCAGATGATTGCAATCTTTGATGGAAAAGTAGTTTTAGAGAGTATGAAATGGAGGTTATACTGTTCCCCCTGAACGACCTTCATGGTGAAGTGTATGGAATCATGTTGGGAATTCAGAAACGATAGGAATTTGTTTAAAGATTCGTGCTCATGAAATTTTGGCTTTAGGTTATGAGAAATTAGGGCTTGTTTTACGAACGCTTCCATAAAAATATTGGTGACAACAGAAGACAGAAGAGATCCCATAACTGTGCCTAAGACTTACTCGCAATATTTACCACGAAACTGAAAATAGGTAAAAGAAAGACAAGCTTTAAGGAAGTCAACCAAATCATCCGGTTAGTCATTGGAGACGAGCTGCTCTCTAATAATGGATGCTGTCTTATGGGAACTTCGATGAATAAGGATTCGATATGAAGACTGACAAAGAAATGTTGTGGTTTTAGAAGGTTGGGAAGCTACGTCGATAATTTGTAGGTAGGGTTACTGATAGTGGTGAAAATAGGACGTACGAGATATTGGGTTTGTGAATTTTAGGGAGATCGTATAACTAAGAGGCTGAAGAATCACCAGAGAAAAGTGATCTCTGGGTATCGGTAGCGATAGATGACGTTTTAGTAAGTTAAAATGTCCCATAAGTGTGAGGACGAAACGGCAGAAGAAGCTACGATAACGACGCGGTTCCAAACAAGAGTATAGTGCTATTGACAACGGCGGAAGCCTATGTAACAGATACAGTTTTACAATTAAATATTTTTTCAGATTATCGCAATCCGTAAAATATTGAAATATATGAAATATATTAAATATGCAGACATGGCAAAGGTATAGTTATACAAAGTACCCATGGATTTTCCAATGGAAGCCAAAGGCATGGTAATATACAAAATTCTCGAAGTCTTATTGCCTCTACAGCTATGGTTGTCATTTATACAATTTATTAAGCGAAATACTTAATAGAAAAACTATATTTATAAAAAAAAAGTTATAATTAGGCATTTGAAAAACCGTTATCTAATGTTGTGTGGGAGAGATATATTAGTACTATGCTTGCTACTACTTTGGGCTGTCCCACGCGAAATTTTTTGGATTGCTTCTTCTAAGGCCTTTAATTATTGTGAATAAACCAAGACAGCCAGAGACTGCAGAAGGCAATATATGATGTTAGTAAACTAATTTTAATAAGGTTATTTAATAAATTTTTCATTTCTTATTTTTTTAGAATAGAAGATTTCTTGTCACTGCTCTAGAATAATTATGAAAGGATGTAAGATGATTCCTTGTTTGTTTTTGAAAATCATTCGAAAAATTAAAGTTGTTTAATGACATATAAATATAATACCGATCGTAAACGACAATTAAATTGTATACTCGTATTACTTTATTAATCTAAAATTATCTACTAAAAAAGCTTACCATTGCGAAAACCATATAGATTTGGTTTGTGGAAGTGAGGATTATCCTTCTTATAAAAGTCATAAGAGAGAAAGTACTTAAAGTCAGGCGTTTCCGTCAAACTTCCATCCCATTCATCTAGGGATCTTAAGTGAGGCATGCTGATGCTAACATTTCGTTCTTCCATTCCCACATTTAAAGCATTGACTTGCTGTAAAACATTATTAAAT
This sequence comes from Oryctes borbonicus, assembly GCA_902654985.2. Lineage (NCBI taxonomy): Eukaryota > Metazoa > Arthropoda > Insecta > Coleoptera > Scarabaeidae > Oryctes > Oryctes borbonicus. The sequence continues at coordinate 86,406 of LR736944.1, read as the reverse complement.
ATTAAAGGTTCATAACAAGGGCAGGAGATAACATACCAAGCCTTCTTTGTGAGCGGTCTGATAGGATGGCGAACCTTCTGGAAATTCCGTATCGGAAGTTCCCGAATATTGCAGTATTGCTACTTGATGGGCGCTCTTAAATCTATCGTCACAATCCATAAGACCTCTAAATCTCATCCAGTAGAGTTCTTCGGTTTGGTTTGCGTTTATTATAAAGTCGAAACGCTCTCCTGCATACGTCACAACGGATTCAGCTAAAATATAAAAAGACATGAAGCACACAAATAATTTGGAAAATGCAGGTCTTTTATTTGTATAAATTTTAATATCCAAGCGTATAATAAAAGTAAAACAATAAGAAATTAATATGGAATAATGGACTGGAGCGGGTTGGGCTTTTAGAAAGGGACGTCAATCAGCCGGCAAGCCCCTTCGAATTTTGAACATTATTCTGTCCAAATCATTATTTTGAGAATACGAAGTATAATTTTTTAGTATTAAATTTGATAATGTGCAGGTACATTCACAATTTGATATCGAAAAATATAAAAATAAAAAGATATAATTCTTATGCTTCCTCAAAAGGATAAGTATTGCTCGTTCAGGGCAGCAGCGCACTTTCTCAGTTTTCTCCTTTATCTTTTTTTCGTTAAAGCTTAAAAAATATAACCTTCCTCTTCACAAGAAAATGCTCAAAAGATTCGGAAAAGGAAGTTCGAAATTCGCATCCAACATCTTGGATATATTGGTACTAGTTGAAAAATAGTAACAGTCAACTATTTGGATGTTGCTAGATGAAACGAATCCAACAAAATTTCGTTCGCGAAGCATTTTTGTTGAACTTAAGAAATTGTACCGGTGTACATGTTACAATCATTGCTTTGGAGGGTTAATGTGGTATGATATACACAAATTTATTTACCAAAAATCATCAATGAAATCAGGAAAAACCACCATGACAATCCCAGTTCTCACACAGCATGCCAAACAACTAATTATTTGAAGGAGCAGACAATCAAATTAATACCTTAATGCCTGTATTTACCTGACTTATCGCCTAAACACTTCTTTTTTCCCCGAATGTCAAACAAAAAAATGCGTGGACAACAATTTTTATCACCTCAAGAAACTATTAAAGCCAAAAACCATGCGTTAGAGATACCACCTTCAGAGCGGAAAAAATATTCCAAGAATTCATCAAAAGGCCAGGGGCGAGAGTTATTGCAGAACAGGCGGGGGTACAAACGCACGTGCGTAATGTTCAAAGGATTTTAAAGACGTCACCGGTAATATCACGGAAGAAAATGTTGAGAAAACCGCCTCTTTCGGCGAAACACAAAGAAGCGAGGTTGAGATATGCTGAAGAACACGTATCCTGAAAAAAACAATGGGAAAAAGTTATATTTTCCGATGAGAAACGTTTTAATTTAGACGGACCGGATGGGTACTCGCCTTATTATCATGATCTGAGAAAGGAACCAAAAGTGAAAATGACCAGACAATTAGGGGTGGATCTGTGATGATATGGGCAGTGGTTGAATTCCGCGATAAAAGTGAGATAGTGTTTTGCACAAACAAAATGATATCTGTGACGTATAAAGACTTATTGCGTGACAATCTTCTACGTTTTGGAAACCAATGGGCCGGGCACAATTTTGTTTTTCAGCAAGATAACGCGTCAATTCGTAAAGCAAAAATCATTACTGAATGGTTTAAAGAGAAAACGATTAAAACTTTACAATGGCCGGCACGGTCACCAGACTTAAACATTATTGAAAACATGTGGGGTGAATTGGCACGTCGCGTTTCTGGCGGAGGCCGTCAATATTTCACGGTACAGGAACTGAAAACTTCAATAGTGACTGAATGGCAGGATATCCCTCAAAATTATGTGTTAAATTTATATAAATCTATTAATAACAGACTATTGGAAGTGATTAAGAACAATGGAGGATTTACGCATTACTGATCACTCATTTGTTGATTTTTGTTTTACATTTGCAACAGAGCGTCTAAATTTTTGTCGCAGAAATTGTTTAAACATTGGAGTAATAATTTATTATTTAGTTCATATATTACTGGAGGAGATATTTTTAAGTTTATTTTACTTTTATGAATAAAAACTTAATTAGATATCTTGCTGGTTTCGCAAAGAAATGTTGTAACCCTTAAAACGCGTAAAACATCTTACCGCGTCTAAGTTTTTGTCGGGGAGTGTATAAGGCAAACGTTATCTCTTCTAAATATATCTTAAGTTCTAAACTTACCCTCAATCGGTTCAATATCGTTTCCGTCAGTGCTAATCACCGTCAAAGTATGACTGTCAACTACAATTTCTATCGGACAATTTAAAAATTCGGCATTTATTACTCTAAACCTGTATCTATAACCCTACAACACAAATGACTTCAATATAACGAACATATTTTTCGAGTGCGAGGCATGCATACTTTATTCACATAAAATCTTTCAATCGGTGTATAGATTAACGAACCATTCTCTACGTTGAACTCTAGAAATCGTCCTTTCCCATTCACCAAGATATTCGTAGGCTTGTTGTCGCCATTGCTATGATGGTGAGCAATAAACTTTTGCATTCCAGTTTCTTCCGTCCAATCAAGGATGGTGATTATGTGCGATGATAAATCGTAATCGTAGAGATACCTGTGAGGATTCTGTTGTTTCGCTTGTCTAACGATAAAAGGTCCAAATGCTCCGTCTGCTCTTTGCATTCCTGTGTTGAAATGAAAGTTGCAATTATATCTGAGGTGATACTGAGCTTATTAATATTTTATTACCTGAGTGTGAATGCCAAAAATGTGTTCCAACATTCAATGCAACGAATCTATATGTAAACATTGTTCCTGGTTGAATCGGACATTGGGTTATAAAGGGGACTCCGTCCATGTACGGCGTACCTCGTTGATGGTGACCGTGCCAATGGATTGTCGTCGTATCGGTCATTAAATGGTTATGAACATGAACGATAACTTCATCTCCAACGCATACCTAAGATACAGAGAAATTTTGTAATTTTAAATATTTACAAGCAAATACTTCTATCACTTCATATTTAGAATATTTGCGTATAAGATGTTGGAAGATAAATAAATACAACTATTCTGGTAATATCATTGCGGATGCATTGAAAAATGCTGTTTCAAATTTAAGCCATGTTGCACGCTAAGTTGTTGTTTAACAGTCGTTTGTGTCAGTCGATGTTTAGAAAAGGAAGTTTTGTTTCAGCAAGACAACGCACACACTTCAATGGTTGTCATGGAAAAAATTCACGAATTGGGGTTAGAATTAATAGACCACCCACCTTATTCACCGCGACTTTTTTCGGACTCGTAGGCTCAAGATTGCGCTCAGTGAACAGATTTTCGTTGAATGAACTTCATAAAAACTACTTGATCCTATGTTAAGCTGGAAACTGTTAGGACCACCTTCGTAACAATTCATTTCACTAGTATTCACACAAAAAGATAATTACTTTAGATTACTAAGATCATTTGATGTGTACGGTATGTTTACATAAGATATCACAAGATTATCGCTGCTCTTGAAATTTGGGCGTTAAATTATATTAGAAAAAGACGACTTATGTCGACGTCTAGTCTTTAAAGCAAGTATATCGAAAATTTGGAGCAAATATTTGTGAGATCTCACAACGAAACTGATATTTTTAAAAGAGTCTTTTCTGGTGATGCCGAGGTATATCAATTCCCGGGTGATGTTTGCACCTTACGAAAACTGTTCAGAAATCATAACAAATTTATTCATTTTTATTTTTATTTATATTTAACAGACAAAAATAAAAAGAACAAACAAGTATAAATAAAGTATGTAACACTGTTAGGTCAAAAGGAATTTTTGCTAGAGAATCTGACAACCTTTGTACATAAGACCCCGTTCATAGAAAGTGAATATCAAAACATATCAAGCCTTCAGAGACAACAAAACAGATTTTTAAGGATACTACATTCGCTAGAAAAATACACGCCAACGACTGATATTCCAACTTCATCGTCCTAAGCGAAGATGAACGGCTGAAACCAAGCCAAGCACGAACGCATGTTGCTTGTACATGTATATACATTTATGCTTTATGTATATGTCTATATGTGTATTATGCTTGCCGACTTTTTAACACAAAGCATCATACCTCATATACGGGGTGTGGCAAAATGGTTTTAAAAATTGCATCAGTTAAATGACGGTCGTTGTTGTCAGTACAGTCTCGAAAGTTCGCGATTACTTTGCGGACCATATCCTGTGGAATCGTGGTGCCCTATTGCTGTCTTTAGCTTTTCAAAATTTTGTGGCCGATGTTGGTAAACTTGTGCCTTTAGATGTTCCTATAGAAAAAAATCACATAAAAATCAGGGTGGGGGTCACTCAATAGACCCGGAAACATTTCCCGCAGAATCTCCATTGAACGACGTGAGATGTGGGATATGGCACCATCTTGCTGGAATCATACATGTTCTGGATCGTGATCGTTAAATAACTCGTTCACTTTTGGACGCAGAAAATTCCGAAGCAGGTCACAGTAACGATTTGATGTGACCGTTCCATCTTCTTAAAAAAAATAAGGACTCCACACGCCGAAATGGGCTATCGCACAGCAGACCGTAACTTTGAGGTTTGATGGAGTTCCAGTGGGTTTGCTTCGAACTAATGTCGACAATTCTGTTTGTTAACAGCGCCTCTTAGGCAAACATAAGCTTCACCGCTACAAATCAAAACTTCATTTGGCGGTATGTTTCGAAGAATATCCCGACACAAAGTTGAACGTGTTACAAAGTTTCTCTCGCTTAACTCCTGTACCACCAACATTTTATAAAAATCCATATAGAGTGACTTATGTAACATTCTCTGAACACTTTGAGCAGGTATTCGTAACACGGCCACATGTTTGCGCGCCGAACGCCTGGGAGATCGCAGTACAGACGCTCTCACTGCTTTCACGTTTACCTGCATTCTTGTGGTCTTCGGTTGCCCAGGAGATTTCCGGTTAAGCACGGAACCTGTTTGACGGAAGTTTGCAATCCGGAACGGCGCCATGTCGAGCAACACCAAACGGAATAGGGGGGGCAGGCGATGTTGTTATTACATATACATATGTTTGACAGTGAAAGCGTGATACTCTCGGGAACAAGCCATGTCGAGAAGTGAAAATGGCGCAAACATACGGACACAGAGCGACGACGCTCACTGTTCCACCCCTCCCAGAAGCCGAGCAATGACCTTTCGAAATCGGAGCTATTTTGCCGCACCCTGTACATATAAATTGATGGTAAAGTTACAATATTTAACTTTCAAAAAGCTTGTTTGCTTATTTCTAGCGAATTTAATCCCCATATTATTCTGATGGCTCGCTTTTATAATGTAAAGGTCCTCATCCACCCACCCCATATCCGTCAGTGAACGACACCTTACCAAATTTGCCCTTGAAAACAAGCAAAAAAACACTGTTCTCAATACATCGACGCTGGATACTTGTTTCATCAACCGTAATGCAAAACAGCAACTGAATAGCTTGCTACAAAAAGTGTCAATGCCGTGAGATCAGCTTAATGTAGAGTCCAATGTAAAGCATTTCAGTTGATTCAGAGTATTTCAAAGTCAGATTTTGTACCACTAAGATATCATTAGAGATAACCAAGGCAGGTGAAATTATTACTTTTTTGCAGCGACTGGGGTTCGTGTTGCCTACTGGTTTCCCCGAGAGTCGACAAAACACGAGTCTGTCTAGTAGCTGCAAAAAAGTAATAATTTCCCCTACCTTGGTCATCTCTAGATATCACCAACGTTCACAACAGATTCGGAATGCACATTTCTAAAATTAATCGCTGTAGATTTTTCAATATTGATGTGTAGCATATTTTTTGTTATTCGTAGACAATATTTCAATAGAGAGGTCTTGCATTTCTTCTTTAGAATTACAGAAAACGACCCAGATCATTTACAAAGACAATGAACAATGTGGGCTCCAACACAGATCCCTATGGGATTTCAAATTTTCCAAGCTTCCACATGAAGATGGCGTTAGTCGACAAAAATATTCCGGTACTATAGTTGCGCACGCGTTGAAAGACATTTTTCACATTTTCAGCCATATTTGACGATCAGCTTTTGTTTAATAGTGATTTGTATCAGTCGATGTTAGTGTTTCTGTAAAAATGAAAACATTGAATATTGAGCCGTCATTAAATCTTGCATTTAAAGGGCAATACGTCTACGCAAAAGGTGAGATGCACGCTGTTTACCGGGGCTTTGTACCATTATTTGCCAATGTGAAATTTTGTTTGAGCAGCAGAATTTAAATTCACTCAGAACAAAAAATGCATTCGTATGAACATTGCCAAAACCCTGTTAAACCAATTTAAACGAACTAAGTTGGAGTTGGCATCGATTAATAACTGTAGATGAATTCGACATACACTCCTGAAGCTCAAGAAACAGTGCACTGTGAAGGATGAACCGAAAAAGTGATGGCGGCTGTTTTTTTAGGATAGCTATGAAGTCGTGTTAATTGAGTATTATCGCATATTCGCAACACCTATTTTGCAGAACTAAATGCCAAGTATTATTTGGACGGATTAAAGAGATGGTAACATCGCTGGGAAAAGTGTATAGAATTACAAGGAAACTATGTTAAATAAAACTGAATTTGACAAAAGAGATACATGTTTCTGCATTAGGCTGGGAACTTTTCAGACTACCCTCGTATATAATATCAACAGTAACTACAAAACGGTAAATACACAAAAATATCTATTACCCCGTTAATAATACCTGTCGACACGCATTTGCCGTTGTAATAAGATACCCTATTGTGATTCTCAAACCATAGAATCCTATTTTTCTAAACAAAACATCATTAACATTAACAAGAACAATGTAATTTATGTCATTGTAAATGTCCAATTATTACGGTGTCGGCCAATTATATTCGCTTCTCATGCCATCAAGGGTTATTATTATTATATCGATGTATTAACAGGTTCGCCTAACTAGGTTTACTTCAAGGAAAACGAAAACAACAACATCGAAAAACACTGTCATAATTATGAATTTAGAATAAATAATAAGCAACAGGAAAAAAATATGTCAATAAATTACCTCTATACTAGGTCCTGGCATCTGCCTATTCACTACGACAATTGAACGCTTCCTTCCATCGCCTGTTATACAATCGGGTCTGTTACAATCATCCATCTCGAACGGGCAAAAATAGCATGCTTTGCTCATGGTTTGGTACCATTCTATGGTGAAGTTATATCGGCATACCATAGAGGGACCACCTTCTGTGCATCTTCTTGAGCATGGATGATCTTTTTGTAGTAGTACATATTCCAAGTATGTTGTTGAATTTTGATCTGGAAAAGTATATATTTTATTATGGTATTTTAGCTTACATTATTTCTTTGTAAAAAGTTTGGCACACCCAAACAAATTGCTTATAATTTCAAAATTGCTTCAAATTACTACTTCCATGGCCAACTATTGCAACATTTTAGGAAGACGGAAAAGCAACAGAAGCATCTTGTTACAGAGTGTCTACTACAGAAGTAAGAACTAATCAAGAATCCGATCATACTTAAAACTGATGGTAGAATGTAAGGGAAAGGGAGTGCGGCCAAAATGGAATTAGAATTTGATTGAACAATTTCTGTAACAACAAATGTAATATTGCTTGTTTTATTAAATTAATAAAAACTTGGAAAAAATGTCACTTGATTTTTGTACTTCCCGCTCAACCTTCTGTTCCCTCTTTGCAACAGGAAAAGTTAGTATAATTTAGTAGATTTCTCATTGTTAGGACGATTCGTTCGGCAGAGATTTGTATAGGGCTTGTTGGAGCGGAGAAGTTATGAATCAATGAACCGTGGCGGTTGCTAGGCGGTCTAATCAGTTGGGATTTTCAGGTATGATGATGATGATTTGAATTATTGGGATGTTCGAAGATGTCTATAGATTCATGAATTTTTCTACTATAATAATGATGGTTGCGAGATAAAGTGCGAGTAGAGTTAAATTGGATTTAGTAGCCAGTTTGTAGTCTATGCTCAGCCAACGACACGCCATGGGCTTCCAGATGATGCGGTCTTTGATGCGAAAGTAGTATAAGAGTTTGAAATTGGATTTCAAAATGGTTTTTATGTTGTTCCTGAAGAAGATCTTGCTGATACGATCGGTGACACCTTGAATGGAGGGTAGATACGTTTGCAGAAGGATTGATGTAGCAGTTAATAGTAGCTTGAATATCTTTCTTAGTATAATTATTGCGGATCAGAGTTTCGTTGATGTAGTTCAGTTCTTGAGGAAGCGAGTTGGGTTCAAATATGGAAATGATCCTTCGGATAAAAGAATTACTAACACCACGTTTTTGGACTGAATGATAATGTGAGAGACCATTGAGATATCTATCTACGTGCGTGGATTTTCGGCAAACGGGATGTTTCAGCGTAATGTTAGGATGCCAATATACGAGAACATCTAGAAAAGGAAGGCAGCCTTCTGATTCGACCTCCATGGTTAAGTGTTCAGAATCATGTCGGGAATTCAGAAACAGTAGGAAATTGTTATGTGTGTACCCATACCAATACTCTGGCTTAAAGTTGTGAAATGATAAGGCTTGTTGTTCAAACGCTTCCATAAGGTATTGGCAACAACGGGAAACAGAGGAGGTCCCATAGCTGCGCCTGAGGCTTACTCGTAATGTTTACCATGAAACTGAAAATAGGTAGAAGAAAGACAAGCTTCAACCAAGTTAACGAAATCACTGGAGATGAGGAACTTACTAATAATGGATACCGTATCCGGTATGGCAACTTTGGTGAATAAGGATCAAAGTTGACATGTAAATCACTAGGATCTATCGTCAACTCTCAGCCGTTTAACGAAATGTTGGAATTATGCATGGGAGAGTCATTATGTCCAGCGTAAGTTTTTAGGAAGTTGCAGAGGTACTTCCACATTATTATCATTATTATTTCTACATTCTAGATTACATTCTGAATACTTTGCTTGCGGCATTCATTACATCTTAGTCTAATAGTTTTGAAAATATTAGCAATGCAAAAAGTGCCTGTTTTGCAAGTATTTACAAAGTTCCTTATATTTCGTGACAACTTTAATCACAGATTAAATCCTGTAGTAAACCCCTATGCATTTTACTCTACCGCTCTCGTCACTTAAGGCTTCTAACCCTTTTTGTACATTACCTACTATTTGCAAGGATTGGGCTAACTGTAATGAACACCTTGGTCATATTGTTATGATATTCGTTATTACTTAGCAGTTGAAAATAGTTTGTGAATCAATTTCAACTTGATAGTCTTCAAATTTTAATTGACTTGCTTTGATGGCAATAGTTTCGTGGATAGAAACGTTAGAAATAACAGAACGTAGTTTCCAACCGCGTTCCCCATCGGGTTTAAAATTGACTGTGAGTATGTGGAATATTAGCACATTAGTCACGAAATTGTCGAATTCGTTCAAATACTGCTTTAGCCTGTGCTATTATTTCATTTACAACTGGATAGCAGTAACAAATAGTTTCTACTACGAGATGTAACGCATGCAGCATACACGTTATATGTACGTAACAAATTATGGAAAGTAGGTATTGAGTAAGCGGCCAGTGCGAAGCATAGCTGATCTGATATCAGTCAGTGGGTTACTTGGGTTGCTGAAATTTCGAAAAGTGACACTATGCTGCTAATGGTTTCAGCAGATTTTACACGATTGAAGTCTCATATTGGCTATTAAATGAGGAACGTTTTTTCAAAGCAGGATATGACCATTTAAACTCATTTTGAGAAAAACATAAGAAATCTTGACCACAGCTTGATCACAATGTTTCTGAATCCGTGTTTTTGGCATAAAGTAGTCTGTGATGTTACAATACTAAATCCAAAATTTGATTAAAGAATATTAAAAAGCAAACCCAGTTTTTAGAAGAGAATATTTTGAAGACGTATTTTGTTTAAACTTGTTGTACTTGTCTGGTTTTGGCTGAACACTAGAGTACAGACGTCCGCACCTGAACTTTCTACAGTTTAGTTACAATTTGGGATACAGATGAAAAACCTTATGCTTGCCACTCTATAGCTTTATTGTTCTAGGTTTTATTTATTTAGTCTATCTCTCTGTAATCTCGTTTTTTCTCGCTTCCATTTTCCTCTTCTGGTTCCTCATCGATAGTTTGGAGGCCGTCATCATTAGAGACTTTTTTTGTAGAAATCAAATTTAGGTTCGTTTTCTGTTTTTTCTGCAGATTCCGGAACTAATGCGTTTATCGTTCACATATGTATTGTGTTCCAACCGAGATTTAATTTCTTGGGCCAGCGTTACAATTCTGTATGTTGTATTGCCTATATACCGAAGCAAAAAACGAATGTCCAGTTTTGAATAACTTAACGTATTATGCAGTAGGGTTCTTTTATAACGGAGTTGTCCGTGTTTATCCAACGAACTAATACTATGCGATTTCAGCTTTTGTTTGAAAGCGTGTGTTTGAGGTGGCTGCCAATTCTGTATTTGGCCGGTCCCTCAATCTCTTCAATAGAGAAGTAGAAACTGTACCACAAGTCGATCTTTACTCGTCTTTCAAATTTTCAATGATCTTTCAGAAAATGTTTCCAAACAATTAAATACAAATCCTCTTTACTAATTACAAAATTTTGCTAGTTGTTTGAAAATATTGTTGGAAGATCACCGACCAATTGATGCGCCCGTGGTCTGGCACCGACTTTGATTCACCCTAATCCACAACGCAATAAATTTAATTCGCTTTGAACATAGAAAGGATATCTATATGATATCCTCTTTGCCTATCCACAAGATATCCTTCCGAACACATCATATGCGTATCCGCTTTCTATTCCTGGACAGATACATTTCAAATATGACATGACGAACTGGACACCCACTGGAAATTGTGTGTTTTGTAGGTGTAACGTTTTGTGCGTTTGTTTTAACTAAATTTATGTAATAAGAGCAAAAAGCAACAACCACAAACTGAAAAGGGGAAAATTGTTTTTAATTTTTAAATGAGGTTGCAACTATTAATGTGGATATAAAAGATTGCATTGCCTTATTTGGTAGAATGCCACTAATACGACATATACGATTAGGTAAGTAGATTGTACGTAAACTTTAACCTTTAATGTTTAGGTATTTAGGTACGTGAAATACTGAAATTAGTGAAAGGAAGTACTGCAATATTACGATTGTAAGCTATGTAAACGTAAGCAAATAGATTGCTGTTGCAATTCTAGTTATGTATGATTGTACGGGAAGGTATTTTATTTGTGTTAAAGATTTCACATTCAATGGAAAATAGGTTTCATCACATCTCAAGTAAGTATTCTTTGAAGATATACAGGACTATTTTAATTTTTAATTAATTTCATATCCAGCAAATTCTATATCAAGTGTTTAAGTCCAAGAAGAAAATTAATCATTTCAACCCATTTTAGGAATGTAAGTAAAAGAAAAAAATCAGAAAGTATTAAGAAACCATTGAATTTAACTCCTGTGTACAGGCGCACAAATATAAAGTACGCATAATAATTTGGGGCTTCTTCTAATAGACCTACAGTTCTTTTTTTCTTTGTTAAACAACTTAAAATGATATCACTATTACCTAATACACGCGATAATAAATGTTATATGAGTATAATGTTCAACCTATTTTTAGTTATTTTTTTATATCAGACGATAAAATGTAATTTTATTGATCGGCAGAAATCGTCAATTAATTCAGCAAGTCGATAATACATTTTTATTGTCGTGTGTAAAATTCTATTTTCTTTTTTTATCGCAGAATTCACAGAAAAACTAAGGAATATTAGAACGATTATGAAGTGATGTCAGGCTCATGTCAGTTAATTAAAGTAAACGTCAATTCTACGATTCATGTTTTTATAAATACTGAGAATTGTCAATGAAAAGTGTAAATTTACAAAATATGTTTATTTTATCTACCCTTGCTGTTAAAGTTACACTAGCGGATAAAATAATACTCGATCTATTGTTTTTAGTAGAACAAAGCACTCTAACATCTGCTATAGAAAAATATATTTTATATATATGATAATCATTCTTTATATTATTTTTTAGGGAAAAAGCCTAGCTTTGGAGAATAGTCTTAAGCAGTACGAGGTAGTCTGAAAAAGTTCAAGTCTCAACATGAAGATGGTCAAAAATACTCTAGTAATATAAGTGCGCATGTGTTGAAAATACTTTTTCAGCCATGTTACTGTTTCTGTAAAAATGCAAAAGATTGAATTGGTTGATCATGAACGTTCGGGGCGGCTAAAAACTGCAACCACTGCCAATAACACCGGAAAAGTTCGCCAAATGGTGCTAAAGAACCGTCGAATTAAGGTTAGAGATAGCAAAGGCTGAAAAAGGTAACTGCGCGTTGGGTAACGCACTTGATCACTCAGGACCAACAATGCATGCGAATAAACATTTCCAGTGCCCTCTTCAAACAGTTTAAACGAATTTAGTCGGAGTTTTGGCGTCGATAAATAACTGTAGATGAAACTTGGATACATCAACACACTCCTGAAACCAAGATATAGTTGAAACAGTGGATTACCAAAGGTAAATGCGGCGAGGGCTGATCCAAAAAAAAGAAAAACGATAACTGGGGTTTTATAACGGGTCATTATTTGACAGGCTACCGACAGAAATTGCATTTGAAGAAAACCAACATCTTACACTTCAGTGGTCACCATGGCAAAAATTCACGAATTGTGGGTTGAAATGTTAGACCACCAGATCTGGCTCTCGGTGACTTTTTTCTGTTTCCTAGGCTCAAAGCTTACAGTAACAAAGACTTTCATCGAATGATGTTCGGAAACGCCTATTTTTCAGAACAAAATGCCAACAATTATTTGGACAGATCAAAGAGATGGTGGCATCGCCGAGAAAAATATATAGACTTACAAGCGGACTATGTTGAGAAATAAAATTGAATCTTACAAAAAAAAATAGTTGTTTCTGCGTTGGACTGGTAACTTTTCAGATTACCTTCGTATGTAAAGGCACGCAATCACTTGTCTATCTGATTTATTTCTTTCGCACCTATAATCAGCGAAGTCCCCGTATTCCATTTAAATAAAAAAATCGCTACGTTTTCTTATAATTACTGAAAAGACCTTCAATTTAATTTAACATTTTTATTATTACCAAGAATTCGGTTACGTAAGAGACAAAATTGTTATTTGTATTTGAAACATATCTTAATAGCTTTTTACAAAGAAAAAGATCTTGACAAAAAAATGAACGTAAATACAAACAAGAATTAAAATTATAATCTAAAACGGTGGTGTATAAACGGTTCAAAAGTAATATATTAATACTGTTATATAAATCGTTGTAGAACAATCACTTTTTTTAATTCAATTGCAATATATCAAATGTAAATTCAGTCTCTAATGGCTCAAGCCGTTACCTTAAAATATGATAATATTTTTAAACCATTATACAAAAATATGTAAAGCGATTTACGTAGCTTATTGTTGATAAATAATGTTTCCAATTTAATTATAAATGTTTCTCAAATAGTTACTTTTTTTTCAGAATAATTGTTATAGATATCCTCACCATTAGAGTGGGCAAATTCGAGAGCGCACCATCGGCGTAGCTAACGAATGGACCGGCAGAAAACATTTACAACGAATTGAAATGATCGTGGCAACGATATTAAGAAACAGCTCCGTGTAAAACGAAATCTACATGCAGAAATGTGGCCATCATCAAGCACGCTTGCGGTTCGCACGGGAACATCTTAATTAGATGTTGGGGCAGTGGCAGTCTATTCTGTTCTCTGATAAAACAAAATACTGCATTGAAAAGCAGATCATGCCTGTGCCATGTGGAGTGTAATCTCCTTGGAAGTAGAAATCGGCCCTGTCTTCATCTCTATAGGGCAGGGGGTCACACATCGTAGGTAGTACTATTCAATGTCCTCTCTTTTGCCTACTAATTTGCCTACTCTAGTTATAAAGAGTACAAGTAGCTTACAGGAAACATTTACTTTCAAGAAATGATATCTTTTCAAAGTGTAGTCCTCTATACTTTGATTATATTAGAGGACTAGGAGACACTTTCTAGATCAACATAATACAATTGATAATATGTTATTAATACGAGTTACCCTGTCTTATATCCCATCTGAAAAATACGATTTCTTCAATCTTGCAAAATAAGTGTTTATTTCTGTAATTACTTCATCGTTTGAGCGAACCTTTTTCCGCCGAACTATTTTTTCATATTCGGAAATAGGAAATAATCGCTTTGGGCTAAATTTGACGAATCTGGAATTTTGCCATAGCGACGATACAAGTGTGTACGCGTGCATTGTGCTGAAGAGGGAGAGTTCTTTTCTTCGCCAAATGTGTACATTATGTAGTTCTTCCCGGACATGAATCTCAACATTTCTTCCCCATTTCTGGAGTTCCTCGAGGAACCAATCTAGGTCCTCTTTTGTTTATAATTTACATAAATCACGTTTGTAATTTTCTTGATTGTCATAAATTATTTTGCGCAGATGATTTTAAACTGTATAGCGTTATCAATACAATTGATGCAATTGCATTCACTTGCAAAATCAATTAAACAAATTACTGACTTGGCGTGGCGATAATAAATTGAACATAAACAAAAACAAATGTTTAACTACTGCTCTATATTCGATTTCTTTCAACGGTTTTTTACTTTAAATGGCTGTCATTCACATATTGACTGGGTTACTATTAGGTAGAAATAGTTATTTCAATTCTAATAACGTGTTCTCTTGTCGAGGCCAGGCAATTATTGAACTTCCTTCATCGTTAACAACTGCAAATGAGTACCAGCAGTTCTTTTTTAATTTATTGTTAGTGGTACTATCAATGCTATTATTAATATTTACGAAGTAGGTTAAATTAACTGAGCAAGTAGTAACTGAGATATGATAAAGAAAAAAAATTAATAACGCATTATTGAGAAAATTTGAGTTTTAGTTCCTTTTAATGGGGGTCATAAAATAGACGCCTCCGCTTCTGCGATGTGATTGAGGGGGGCTAAGAGAAATCGAAAATGAAAAGTAAGAAATTTTCCGTTTATCTTTTGTTATCGAGTTACCAATAACAAAATAGAAATTTAAGAGAAAACTAATAATATTTGAAAATAAGTTACTTTCATTCATGAAATTTCTACTTGTATTCTGTAACGTGCCTGTAAACCATCATGTTGGAATCAATAATGTAGCCTCTAATGGGACTTCATCGAGTAATGCGGAAGTTCCAATGGCTAGGTACAATTTATAGACCAATCACATTATTATGAAATAACTCGGCCCAAATGTCTATTGCCCATTCTCTTTGATGTATTAAGTGAGGGTTTTCATCTCTCAATTGATGCAGGTTGTAAGTATCTACAAGTATTAACTTGTCTCAGTAAATATAGATTCATCACTCCACGTAATCTTTTCAATGAAATGTGAATCATTGTTTACGCCATGCAACAACCATTTTCAAAAATTAACTCGAAGCTCCGTATCATCATCATGTAAAACTTTTTGAGGCTTAGATAGCTAAAGACCATTTCTCTTTAGTAATCTGTGAATTGTATCTTCTTGTATAAGAATTTAGGACGCTACATTTCGAAAATTTGTACTTGATTCTGCCTCAATTAATTTCAGAATTTCCTCTTCTTTATCGACGCTTAATGTAGATTGACAACGTTCTGCCTGATTTTGTCGAGGATTTAAATTACCTGTTTTCACTAATTTTTGTTCTACTGATCTTATAGTTTTTGCATTGGCGTGAAAGCCTCTCTGCATATGCCTGAGCCGCAGCACCAGCATTGTCATTATACACACCTAATACTTTCAACATATCGACGTAACCACGATTACAGTAGTATCGTTCCATTTTGGGATGTTTGAAATATTAAGGGGCGTAAGAACAACGAAAAGTGAACGGAGAAGACGCACAAACATAGAAGTAATAGACCTGCACAAAAAAAAAACAAGAATAACACAAAAAGCTCGAACACAAATGCTGAGGTGGTTAGAACGCATTACTCAAATACCTAAGAAAAGTGTTGCAAGAAAAGTGAAAGAAGGAGATGGTTCGAAAAAGAGAAGAGGAAGACCAACGAAAAGCTTGTTTAAGGAAGTGAAAACTGATTATAAGGGAGATAGGTATAAACAATTGAGAAGAAATAGCGAGGGACCGAAAAAAGTGAAAGCAAATAGTAAAGAAGATGGAAGCCAAGGGCCTCTGTACAAGGCCTGTCGCTCTAATAAATATAATATTAACAATAAATTGAGGTGGTCTTATCACATAGATGATATAGTAGCTAAATGTGAAAGGCACATCTTTTACACTTAAATTTTTCGTTAAAGTCAAATGAGCCACGATTATTCTACTATTCTATTCTATTGTATTAGGTCACATCTATATCACGACGATACAAGAATTTGGGCAGACTGATGGAAATTCAGAATAAAGTGCTTAGAGACTGCGGGGATTCAACGTGGTCAACTCCACAGAAGGCTATATATGTGGAAGCGTAGGAACTTCCCCTTTAATTGCGGAGGCAATTTTTGATAGTCAAATATATAGGAGTGAGGATCAAAGGTCAAATTTAATATTCAACGACTGTCCACTACATTTTTGGCAAAGAAAAAGTCTATCTTACTTAGAGAAGTCTATCGATATTCCATTAATAAGAAATTTTACCATCTCTAGATTTAAAAATGGGTGTGGTTGTGCGATTTTTAATGGTAACAATAATGTCAATCGATCGTTTAGATTCAACAACTTGTTGAATAGTTTCTTCACGAAGGCATTTAGGTACAGAGAGAAAACGGGCTTTATAAAAGAGATCATGTTGTTATAATTGTAAAATGTACTGGACTCAAACTATAAGATACCAACCCAAATGGAAAAAGAGGCAACCATGTCCGAATTTTAATCTAGTAACAATAGAATCGATGTATGTCTCTGTTATTACTAGATTAAAATTCGAACATGGTTGCTTTCCTTCCCATTTATACAAACTAAAGATTTTGGATTATCCAGCTAAGACATGTGGATATGGGGTGGGTAATTTAAACCACCTTATTTTAGCATGCCATGTCTATGAGCATCTAAGACTGAATTTGTTTGAGAATTTAATAGCGCTCAAACTATGGATTCATTGAAATTTACAGAATCTTAAGTTTCACGTTGATTGTCGGATTACAATTTAATGTGCAATTTTGCTTTGTGTTGGTAATGTAGCCGATGGACTTTGACTCCTTAATGCCAATAAAAGAAAGTTGTAGAAGGGTCTTAAAAATATCACCCTAAAAATTACAAATTTATTTTCAATTGACAAGTATGATTTGGATCTTTGATTGTCAAAAAATATTTGCAAAATTTTGTTATATTAAGAGTATGAAATAAATAAGATAACAATTCACAAGAATAGCAAAAGATGAAAGGATCATATTACAATATTAAAAAGGTTTTCTTTGTCTGAAACAAAATAATTTCAAATAGTCACTTTGTCTTTTTTTCTCTTTTTTATAAATGTATCTTTAACCTTTACAACTAAGATATAAGTTGGCAATAGAAACAATAACTGGAATAGGTTTCTTAATTATAGAGTATTATTAATGACCTTTGCTTACCGTTTGCAGTCGTAACGCTATAATATCCCTCTAGGTATATTATTGTTAGGATAATGCAAATTTTTACCATACCAGAAGACCTGTAAAAAATCAACTATGTAAGACTACTTACTTGTTATGCAAGCTTTTGTTTGATGCAACAGCTTCAAAAGGAACTATTGAGGTGTCGCGTCTTCGTATTTGTGGAATAAAAACGTTTCGACACTTTTAAAGTAATTTAAATTCAATTTATTATAGTACGTTGAAGTGTATTATATATGTTGGTAAATATATAAATTGTGGGTAAACCATTCTCAGGTAATGATCGCATGTTCAATCGAAAATATTGTTATACGTGATTTTGCTTAGAATGATTACTTTCTTGGTATTGTTTAGAACAAATGTAAAAATGCTGTATCATAACTTGAGATTGTGCTTACATACATACACTGTTCTCAAAATTATATTATCCTTGCTAATTATTTGGTAACAAATCTAACACAAATTGGGGTTCATTTCTGTGAGGTTGAAGATAATTTCTAAAATAAACGTAAGGCAAGAAAAACGATATCCGCATGTGCATCCATTCGCAGATCTATGTAGCAATAAATTATATCTTTTTCTTATACTTATAGTCCCTATTTGAAATTATGACTAATTATAATAATTATGCAAAAATCATCCCTGTTTCTTCGATACAAATTATGTGTTTGCACCGTTATATTTTAAGGAGAACTAATAGCCTGTTTCATAATTGTAACTCTAAAAAGCTTTTAACTAAATTACTGTTTAAGTTATAGCGGGACTTTAAGACATAGTAAATACGTTTCATTAAAGCAATTGCAATATTAACAATAATAATAATGTACGTCCATTATCCAGCAGACTAATGCCTTATAACAGAATAATAATATCATATTAGGTAAATATATACACTATACCAAAAGATTAGCGAGGGTATATGAGCTCCCAAATAGAAAAATGAAGCTGCTAGCGTATCTTGAGTACGAGCATGGCATAAGAAAATTCACTTCAAGTAGCGTTGGTTTCAACAAAAACGTCAAGCGCAATACTTTTTTTAAGAAGAAATACACTTTTTATTTCTACATCTTGTCCTGTATTGCGAATAAATCATTAAACGTAAACATCTAAATTGCCATTTATCTTTTCATAAATCATATCAATGTGCTGCAGCCACCTTAGTCTCCCGCCCAAAATGGCACCAAGGAATCTGTTGGGTTTGCACCAAACGGACTAGTCGAATTTCTGTTTCGTTTTTGTTTAAAAAGAACAAAAACAAAACTCAACAAATCCAAAATTCTTTTTGGACCTATCCGACTAATTTTTTCCGAGTTTTGTTTGTTGATGAAGTAGAACATTGTCGCTTAAAAATTATTTTACCAATATGTTTCTCAATTTTCTGGCAGTTAGTGCTTAAAAGGGTTGCAATTTTTTTGTAGGCATCAATTTTTTTTAATTCGACCTTTATATTTGGGATTTTTGGGGTCCCATAAATTCTTGTACTCTCTGAAGACATCTATTAAAAAAATTGGTGTCTTCAAAAGCCCACTATTTTCCTTTCGACATAATCTGCATTTTTTTCCAATTTTTATGATTTCCAAATTATTTCTTATTTTTTCACTACCAGTACAAGCTTGTTAAATACTACACTATTATTGAATTATTTATTTCGCATATCGACGAAATGGACCATAAAATAAGTTTGCGAGGAAGAAAGACAAAACACCATTGCAACAAACTCTTTCCATTGAACAGAATGAGTTTCGAAACTCATTCAATTGAAACAGTTCGAAAACACTCAAATTTTAGAAAAGTTACAGTTTTCTTGAGTTTCCGTTGTGTTTGTTGCGTCTGTTTGTTGAAAACATGGTTTTTTATATTTAAATCATGTTTTCTTAATGTGTTTTCTTAGTTGATATAAATGTCTTTTCGTTTTGAGAAATAAATAAGTCCGTTTATCCAAATTCAATATCAACATGTTCTTCGTTGAAACTATTTATGATATTGTTCGCAGATGCAGTAAGACATAATCACGCAGCCTATTTATACCGGCCTACTCCTATTTGTACTTATTCATCAAGAATAGACCCTTTATTCTATATTCAATAGAGTAGATATTTATAATATATCTCACGTATTCACGTATCTCTTTCTTTACTGCTAAACACTGCGGTTATTAAATTCTTTCACTGTACGTTCACTTAAGTAAGTTCAAGACTGAACGCTGAATACCGCAAACGTCAAGTTTCTGCAGAATAAAATCAATATTCATCAATCAAATCGAAAAGAGACCAATGAGCTTATGTCGTTCGTCGAGATATTCATAGATATATACTATCATCTCAAACGGTTTAAAATTGATATTGGTCCATAGTTTCGGTAATTGGTTCGACCTCCTTTTCCATAAACCAGTGGACTTTAACGACAAGAGAAATATTCATGTCCGTATGGACAAGTTAAACAAATAAATAATTAATAATAGTGCATCATGCCATCTACCATGTGTAGACAACTGTTTCGTCCATCAATATTCCTATGTGGAAGACGATAGCTATTGTTGAAAAGTCGAATATATACGAAGATAGAACTAAAATGCTTGGATAAGAGGATCTAATGAAAGATACTCTAATTATCGATTATACTTGTGCACACATTAATAAAAAACCTATACTGGTGATGTGATGAAGGTTTTCATCTCTCCGATAGTCCGACTGAAACCTACTTTATCGGTGAACAAGGTTAATGAAAATTTAGCCCTTGATTTGCAACCACTCGCAATATTGTACATAATGCTGTTCTAATTAGTGAATTTTTTGGAAATGAAATGGGTGAAAAAGCTGTTCTTTGTGGACTTGTCTAACTGATTCATGGTTAACATTCTGTACTGGTAACCCAGCTATTAACTTTTATCTTTTTTGAAACAGCCAAAGACTTATGCACGTCAACAAATGTTCTAACATTAGGAACATGTCTTGATGGATCTACGTTGAGCTTCGAGAGATGAAACGTAATCAGGAACACAACAAACTTGAATAAATTATTGCAATGTTAATTTGACATGTGCCATAATTTTATAACCAACTACAGGTTCAACGTATTGAAAATATGATAATATTCTAATAATATTTCAAACTAAAGTACACTGATTTTGATTTAATTATGTCTTCGTAAAAACCTTTAATAACCTTTAATATCCTGTATCTTAAAAACAAATGGCTTACGGACATTAGTAAATCAGACCTTTTTTAATTATTTTATGGTCCTCTATCGCGTGTTACTGTACATTGTAGTTTTTTCAATATCACCTGACCTAAATAAAACTTTGTTTTAGAAAATAAATATTTTATTTTTGATACAACTCCCAGGGCCCCTTACTATGAAATTATAGTATCTTGTAAAATAATGCCAGATTTTGTTATAAAATAGCGTGTAGTAATGTGTAGTAAATTGTAAGAAAATTTATAAAATATTAAATCTTATATGCCGTTAACGTAGCAACCTTAGCAACAAATTGCTGATTAAATTTTTACAGCACTGATGTATTTAATCGAAATACAATTCGTTAGCTGCAATCGAGCAGTATGGATTTGCGCAAGTTGTAGTCATTCGTAGTTATGTTCAAAATGTACAACACAAGACTTGTGTACCAACCAATGCCGAAACGAAAACAATTCGCTAAAGAGGCAGGGAAGTAGGAAAGCCTATTGTAATCAATTTACAGATGACCAAGGCAGGTGAAATTATTGCTTTTTTGCAGCGACTAGACAGACTCGTGTCTATTCGTCTCATAAGAAAGGGTTCGTGTTGCCTACTGGTTTCCCCGAGAGTCGACAAAACACGAGTCTGTCTAGTCGCTGCAAAAAAAGTAACAATTTCACCTGCCTTTGTCATCTCCACTAATCATTGATTACAACAAATATAAATCTTTTATAGATTTGTCGAAACAGACGAAGGGTTACTCTCATTGTTTGAGATAGTGTATCGAAAGCTAATGAATATGGAGGAACTGGAAATATATGTTTCCAAGTTAAGGAAGCAAGAAGAAATTAAATCTCGTGTATAAGTAAAGATATATTATTTTGTTGTTGTTAAACTTTTTTTTTTACGTACACATTGAGGTAAATCCCTTTTTTAATATTAATTTAATATCATCAGTATAAAGCTGTAAGAAGTATGGAATTATTAAGGGGATTCCAAAAGCGTGGGTTTTTATGTAGTACCGATGATTAGCGTTCTACCTGAATGATGCAGTTGATTTACTGTAGCGAAAATTTAAATAATAAATTTCCTATTTTGGCATAATAGGTTGTTCGGTGTATGAATAGAGGCGAAATATTCATCTTTATCGCAACCACGCATTAATTGCGTACCGCATTTCGTTAACTGTTCTTACGTAACATTGTTGATATATAGAACCACTAAATCGCAAATATTGTATGTCTATCACTTCTAAACTTAGCCAATAATGTCTACGTGCATTTTAACACAAAAGCGGATTGATTGCTATAAAAATGTAAGAGTGCAGCCAAGCATTTACATACTATACATAGAACGTAAACCTCTGTGTACCTATACAGAGTCTAGGGTAAAAATGCCTTCAGTATTGTGTGCGCATGTACAATGGCACAAAAGTAAAGTTGGACAATATACAGTAAACCTGTATGAATTATAAAAGATGTTTCGCCCGTATGTACAAACGCGGTCTTAAAACAGAACGGTCTTCGTTTTAAGCAAACAAAAAATGAATGTAAAGAAGGCCTATACATACATTTCTTAGTTCTCCTAAATATAATATTGTTTACAGGATTACAGGTAGCATTTTCGTAGCGCAAAAACAAATCACAGGAGTGACTCCCAAATCGAAATCGGCAAAGGTGAGAATTGATTGCTTGAATATCAGAATTTATAATAAAATACTAACATTAATCAAAGATGATAAGATTCCGCAGACTATTTCAAAAGTTTCCTCGCAGGGAGTATCAATTATTTCTCTTAAAATAAGTTAGTTAATTCCTAGTTTTATTTTTTAATTTTGTTTTGCTTTAGCCCTTATGTTCTTTTTGTTTTGTATTTGAATTGTGTTTAGTATTTTAACTTGCTCTACACAATAATGATAGCAAGGACTGTGGCGTAGTATGGTAAACAACACATAAGTATCGGCACCCTCCGCACAACACAAGTTTAATTTATTATATAGTAATATAATAATTAGTCCGGGACGGCCGTTTCGAGGATACGAATGGTCCTCATACTCAACCGGTGACCGAAACTTGTGTGGTGCGAAGGTTGCCGATACTTATGTCTTGTTACTCTACACATTTTTTTAATTAATGGAAAGTTATTATTACAATTTTGATTATTATTAAGAAATTATTCAATTATAAATGATTTGGTTGTGAATATTCTGTAAGTACATACCAAGCACAAGCAAGAAGGTACTGTTTTAAAAGATTACTTAGGAAGATCAGAATTAAAAATAAATCTCGCTCTTATAGGTTAGACAAAGTTAAATGTGATGATCTCAGAGTCGTCCGTTACAGACGATTGGAATCAAACACCAAAATCTTGGGGAAAAGAAACGGCGAGACCTTTAGTTTACTTTGTTCCGACCAGAAAGTACATGGAAGCTAAGCATCCAGTTGCGTAACGTTATTTGCAAATAATAAAATTGAACAAAAAAAAAACACTACCTTCTTCCTTAGAATCACATCTTTTTTGTTATATTTGTTATAATATTTAAATGAAATTTACCGAAAATCTAACCCAGATTTCGAATAATTACACACAATTCTCAGTAATCTTAATATATTCATATTTTTAACAAATGTATTCCATCGCAGAAATGATGGGTCGATGATGTAATAATAACCACAAAAACAAGTTTTTATTTTTATATGATAGCAAGAATTTTCACCAAATGGTAAGGTAAATGTAGCAATCTATCCCAAAAAAACCAAGAATTCGCATAAATTACTGTCTAGACTAATCAACTGTTGTTTTAATTGAAGGACAAAATGTTTTTTTAAATGCTCTTTTTGTATCGTAACTTTCTCGATCTATTGTATGAATTATTGATGACGAGTAGATATACACGTTCTAGGAAAATATCAATTTATCTTATTTTTCAGATATATTATATTTATAAATAATAATTTAATACAATGCATAGTACCACGCAATAGAGTACCATAATTAATATAAAAAAATCTTATACACTAATGTCTAGAGATGGCAAAGGCAGGTGTATTATTACTTTTTTGCAGCGACTAGATAGACTCGTTTTGTCGACTCTCGGGGAAACCAGTAGAACCCCCTTTCATGAGACGAATAAACACGAGTCTGTCTAGTAGCTGAAAAAAAGTAATAATTGCACCTGCCATGGTCATCTCTACTAATGTCTGTAAGCCTTTTACAGTATCTCAAAGGTTTTTAAAAAAATCTAAATTTTTTAAAATTTCCTCCGATTGTGAAGACATCATGGAACCAAAGTTAATGTGTTTTAGTTGGGAGTATCGTATTTTAAACGCGTTGAGCAACGCTTACCTGTACTTGGCTATAAAATTATGGCACATACCAAATTAATACTGTAATAATTTATTCAAGTTTGTCGTGTTCCTGATTCTGTCTTTGTTTCTCGTTTTTTTTTTAATCGCTTTTAAAAATGGTTCTCTAAACTTTTGAAGGATACAGAAACATGTTTATGTGTTATGGCGAAGCTCGATCAAATTCTTTCGAACCTCAACCTATCTGTCGAAAGAAATATTATTTATTGACGTGTATAAACGTTTGGAAGGAGATGGCTGTTTCAAAAAAGACAAAAGTTAATAGTGGTGTTACCAGAACTGGTCGTACGCAAAACAATGAAGTTGTTCTGCAAATAGCAGAAAATAATCCGAGAATGCGTACCAGAAGAATAAGTTTAGCTGTATAGAACGTTAACCGTAAATCAGTTAGACGAGTCCTCAAAGAACAACTTTTTCACCCATTTAATTTCCAAAAAATTACATCGACCGGATTATTTACTCCGTGTACAATATTGCGAGTGGTTGCAAATCAAGGGCTAAATTTTCTGTAATTAATCTTGTTCACCGATGAAGGTTTTAGTTGTGACGGTGTTTTGAACCTACATAATATGGACTATTGGGGAGATAAAAACCCTCATCAAACCGCAGTATGGAATCACCAGTATAGGTTTTCTATTATTATGTGGACAGGTATAATCGACAATTACCTAATTGGTCCACTTCAATTACCCAATCAACTGACAAGCAAATTCCATCGAAATGTTATGGAAAATAAGCTGTATGCATAACGGCGCTCCAGCTCACTCTTCACAAAGAAAAAGGGAATTTTTGTAATGACGTTTTGGAAATAGGTGGATTGGTCGTGGGAGACCTATACGATGGTAGTCCCAACATGAATCCTCTCAACTTTTGGGGGTTTAATAAAAATGAAGCGTATGCCGTAGAACTAATGAAGAGCAATAATGGAACAGAATTATGGAGTCTGCAGATAGATTCCTAGATAGAAATACCTTATATTTAAAAAAATTTTATCATTGTTTTTCTTTGTTTTGTTATGTTGTTATTGACCAAGTAGCAATTTTGTTGTTGTGATATATTGAAAAGAAATAAATTTCAAACTTTTAAAACAAAAGATTTACAGCTATCAGCGCATAAAACCTTTTTTTTATATTTTATGGTCCTGCATCGTGTATGTTATGTATTAGTTTTTTCAAGGTCATCCTGCATGTACTTACTGCTTATCTATATGCTTACTCTTTTTAAAAATGCATTTGGACAGCTAATTAATCAAATGCCACCGCGTCGATTAACCTGTTGGCTTGTTGAGGTTAAGCTCGTTAGCTTTCATATGGCGTTTTATTACTAGCAGTGAAAGTTTATTTTTAAAAGCGAATATTGGTGAAGAGCTGTATATGTCATATAATCCAAACGAATGAGGTTTCGACCATGACATTGGGCGCGCGTAATAGTAATAATAATAGAAAACAGGGAAATACTCGACCGTACAACGTTTAGAAGTAAAACAAGAAAATCTTGAAAGATCGAGTATGCGCTCTGTTTCTGATCAACAACTTTTACAAGAAAATGAAAATGTTTTGCAGTTTCGACAATAATGGTTACCCTAAACCCCTGCTTAATAAATTAAATTACAATTCTAACATCTTTGATGGACCGGTTGAGGGTGTAGTGAATGAGATTAAATAAAAATGATTACCCTACATCAACAATTAAACCATACAAATTATTCAAATGTTTAAATCATTTACACATATAAACATTTTGAAATATAATTCATTATATTTCATATGTAAATTAAGAGTGGAACCGATCCTAAAGAGTATAGAAAAACAATATTTAAAATGGTTCGGGCATTATTTCAGAATGGGGGAACTGAAACAAGCAAAACTAATATAGCAAACAGGATCGCAAAAGAAGAGGATAAGAAGAAGACCAAGAAAGAAGTGGGACGACGTGGTGGTGAAATGTTTGGAGGAGAGGGAAGTCAAATGGGGCAGCGGAAAAATGTTGGCGAGGGACAGGAAAAACTGGGCAAGACTTGTGCATCAGTGAAGAGTAGTAAAGCAGCCTTACGCCTTACGGTTAAAAAGGCTTTATCGATTATATATAATATATTTCATATGTTATTCCAGCAAAAGACAGAGTTCCTCTGTTATTAAAGAATAACTATATTTATAACATTCCATGTTTGGGGTGCGGTAGCATACTTGCCAATGGTTAAAGTATTGAATTAGTCAGCATAGGAGTGACTACCGTAATGGTAAGAAAGCTTGCGCGTTGGCTAACCACAACCTAGAAACCGGCTACTGTTGGGCTGTGATACTGTTGGTATTTTGGACATTGAAAACAATTATAAAAATCATCTTTTTCTGGAAATGTTTCACATCAGTGTAACATACAGGAAATTTTTAAGGCAGATACTGATAAATCATGAAATTTCATAAATAATCAATTTTCATAAACCAATCTGTATTGTTTCTATTTTCATATATTCTCAGTTCATACACATAAAACCTTTTTTCCTGAAATGTATAGTTTTTTTATTATCATCTCTCAGTTTGCATTATTTTGCGGTAAAAACACATATTGTCGTCTTAGATATTTTCAAAATCGTTGTAAATTCTAATTTTGCCAATTATTGTTGTTGTTTTTATAATACTTACCTGTTCAATTATTGTTGTTAACGCCTTCGACTCTTGTCTGTATGTAAGTAGTTAAAGTTTCTAAAATTGATTTTATCATGCTTGAGTTTTTTATACATTACAGTAACTGCTGATGAAGTTCACAATAAATGGACGAAACACAAACAAACAGACCACATACTTCGTCTTTCAACACTCTGTTATTTTACTGAACAGTAATAATAATAATAATAATAATAATAATAATAATAATAATAATAATAATAATAGCAATAACAATAATAATAATGATAACGGTTTATTTTCAACGGGTAGAACTCAAATACAAAAAATTTTACAAAAATGGATGTATGCAAGCTTGAGAAAGAAAAACAGAAGACATAATTACATATCCTCATCTCACTTTTACGTAATTCAGAGCTGGCTACAGTCTGCATTGAGATTATATTTACAATCCCCTTAGGGATCAAATTGAAGCAGGTTTAAGATTTCATTTTTCTGTGTCTATCTATTACGTAATACAGGAAATCTTATTTACAGAAACTTTCAAATGACGCCCATGTCTACGTGCGATATTGAAATTTATGTTTGTAGTGCCACAAATGCCGCTGTTACATAATTAATGAATGTGTACAATGTAAAGTTTTCCATAGGGGAATTAATTAGCATTGGAATCATTTTTAACTATGCGTTATACGGAAACATATAGTCTCCTGTGTTTACTTTCGTGTGCAGCATCAAACGCGTATAAATAAGATACTAATCGAGAAAATACGTTATAAAACACGGTTTCTGAGTTATGTGCCCCACATAAAATATATTTTTGCAAATCGCCTCATGTTATGCCATAAAGAGAGACACATTATCGTACAAGCTTTAAAAAATTTTGCACATTTCTCCGTTATTAAAACAAATTACATACAAATTGATACATTTTTGTTTTCGGTCAGTTCATTTCATCTATTTCAGAAAACTAACAATACTAAACAATGATAGAATTTGGGAGGCCGTTTATGAAAATTAAAAACAAAAGTGGCTCCAGAATTGAACCCTGCGGCACCCCTATCTCAATACTACCCATCTGGTCAACAGCCATCGATGGAAACAACTTGTCTCCTATTATTAAGTTATGATTTATACCATTCTACATCACACCATTTATCCCATACATGGACAATTTATACTACACAACTTCGTGATTTACGGTATCAAAAACACTCGATAGATTTGAGTCTAAAGCTCTATAAATAGTCTTGATCATATTGAATAACGCTGTATCGGTGGTCTTATTTTTTCACGGTATTGAACTACTTTCTGAAGAATTATTGTTTCATATATTTTTGCAAATACAGGCTGATAATTATCTTTCTTATACAACGGTTTCATTAAAGCAAGTTTCAGTCTTCTTGCAAATATACCTTGTTGAAAAGATAAATTTAAAGATAGACTACCAGCCCACAAAGAAATGATACCGAGTTCTTGATAAGAGTGGCTGGAATTTGGTCATAACCTGGGCATGAATTTGACTTAAGCCTATAAACAACGCTAACTATATCAGCATCACAAGCAGGAGCCAGAAAGAAAGAGTAAGGACAAAATCCTTACTCTTTCTTTCTGACTGTAGAACTGAGTAAAATCAGTTCTACAGTTTTTGCATGTTTATTGCGTAAATCAGTTAGTACATCCACTTTTTCTGTTTTACTTTCAGAATGATTGATTATGGTGAAATAACTACTGTTTTGTTTATTTAACTTGCAGTTATTTTGCTTTATATTCAAATCGCTTCTTAATTGTCTGTTCGACATTGTGCGACTGTATAATTTATACTAAAGGAAGACTCAAAAAACACACGTCAACAAAAACCGAAAGGTTCTTACTACACATAAAAATGTTCATCTTTACACCATAACACATAATGAACACGCGACTAGCGATTAGTATTCCGCATAATTAAAATATTCTTGACAACTTTCGGTAATTGCTTTAAATTAACTAATCGCAAACTTTGTGCAGTGTACTGCTCGATCATTCATTCATTCAAAAAATAATGTTTTTAACACAGATATACTTATTGTCAAACTAATTAATTAAACTAAAGGGTATCCCTTCCAATTTCTACGTAAAATCACTAGAATAGATCGAAATAAATTATCCTTGAAGCGTCACTTTAAAGTTTTTAGAATTACAAAAGACACTACAATGTAGTATTCGTTTAGCTATTCTAAAGTTCATTAGGTATTCAAATATAAAATACGAGTTTCAAAAGCTTCAGTTTTGTTGTTGTAGGTGACAATTATCATTTGAAGGACAGGGAATAAAATCACGAAAAGATGATTCTAAAGTAAGAAGGTAACCTGAAGAGTTTCAGGTTGCAACATGAAGATGGAATTACTCCTCAAAAATATTTTGACATGCGTTGAAACATCCTTTTGAAAATGTCAGTAAGTTAGACGCTCAATTGTTATTTAATAGTCATTGGTATCAGTCAGTGTTAGTATTTCCGTAAAAATTGAAAAAAGCAAATATCGGTATGTCAAAACAAAGTGGCTGCAATTTAGTGATTTATTCTCGAAATAGAAATGATGTTACCGTAAATTAAAACTCCATCATGATTATCAAAACAAGCCAATCATTCCGAAATTTGTATAACGCCATAACAATTGTGCAAAGGCTACTTTCATTTCAGGTAAAGTACATTTTCTTTTCCCAGTACGCCAAGGTGTTACTAAGAAAAGTTGTTTAGAATGAAAAGATATGGCATTATGTAAATTTTATAACTGATATACCGATCATTCAGAAAAGCTTCAGACCAAGCAGGGCTTATTTTCCAGGCATTAAATTTCGACTAATTTTTTCCCTCACCATCATATCTGTTATCAACCCCATCGTTGGACATACTGTATATAACATTTCATGATATCTATGTACAATAATATAATACAACATTATTTTTATTGACTCTTGGTCCTTTTGTAAAAAAAAAAGAAAATCATTGTACAATTACATCCCAGTATTTTTAAACAGTACACCTAATACTATACAACTTATGAATGGATATAATGTGACAAATTCAAGGTTTATAGACATTAGACAAGAATTTTTATGTATGACTAATTCCAAGATAGTAATGTGACTGCACGTATAAATAGGATGGACTGCTTGTTTCCGCTTAAGTATCGAAAGTTAATATGTGGTTACTTAAGTGCTTCTGAAGGCTGTATTATACGTTAATTAATCGAATTACACACGTTGTTTGGAAAGTTATACATAGCCTTGGCGATATGTCCTGCATCCTGAAAAAATTCAATATTTACATTACTCTTAAATTTCAAAGCAAATGAGTGTGGGAATACGTAAGCTGTATTTAAAGAGTAGTGAAGGAACAATATCCTCCTGAGACCCGAAGTCAACAAAGAGAGAACTTGTTACATTTTTCACACAGAACCTTAGTTTTTTCTTACATTTTGGACTGGAGCATTTTACAGAGTTTACAAATTCTTATGTCGCCTTTTCGTTATATTGGCATTATTGTTGTTTAGAGGTTTAGCGGGAAGTTGATGGAGGCGAAAGTAAAAATCCTCTTGGTTTTTTTTTCTGGTAACTGTTCGAAGTATCTCATTATCGCTGCCCTCATCACTTTTTGATTCTAACAGAAATCCGACGACTTTGAGCTTAAAATTGAAAATTTTTGCGATGACTTTGGATCTATACCCAAATTTCTGGCAATCAATTTGATATAAAATTCAAGAATTTGCTATCGCCAAATCAAAAAAATTAAAAGTCGTTTTTACAGTCCACTTATTGGTCCTTGCACCGATGAACAACTTACTATAAGACATATCAACTAAGATAAAAACTGTTAGACCGTCGTCTAACAGTTCACAGTTAACCGCGTGGTCCTCACCATTAATTGTGAGACGGACATTTCGTTTTGGCTAACATACTTTCAGTAACGAAATTACAAACTGCATGTCCACTAAAATGGACCCTGGAACTTGAAAAAATACCTGGTTTAATCAATGATCATTACATCAACATTTGTCAAATATTGAAAATTAAAATTAAAGTTAATGTGAAATACTATCAAAGAAAAATAATGTTATAATGTTGACTCGCATGCATTAAATTTCCACTATGTTTATCAACTAGAATCAGTACATTTAAGCAATAAAATAAATCTTTACTACAAAAAAAGATGTATAGGTGTCCCCCGAGGAACTGCATCGATACGGCACTATTACGACGAGTGCATGTGAGCTATTGCAACTGTGAAAATGTTTAACTTGGGAAATCGAAATTTTGCAAAACTGTTGATCGCATAGTGTAGGATTGGAAACCGAATTTTTCGAAAACATTATACAGCGTGTGCGACAACTACGCATAAACTTTCGAAACAAGAAATTGCCAAAACTTTTTTTTAATATAACTACTTATTTTTTTGTCAAATTGCTTTTACTCCAACTTTCAATATATTCAAGTTATGACAATTAGAAAACAATCCAGAATTGATGAAACGTTGAATTTCCAGCTTTCCTGGAATTTTGTGCGTTCTGAAGATTGTGTGAAGATTTAAATAGCCCAGTAACGAGAATTATGCCGGTTAACAAGACTATTTCATGTAAATTTGACTTTATTCGTTCAGATAATAATGTTGCTCAAAAATAATTCGTGCTCATAAGACCCTATTATAATAAATTATATTTTTCAATTTTTGCCTTGACTCATCCAACATTTTTCAAATTCTATATTATTTGTTTATACCGAGCGGTAAGGTATCGCATGTTCTCAAAATCACTTTATTGTATTCTCCATAATTAATAAACAAACTTGCTCCGTGCGCTGACATTGTTTACAATTGAAAACAAAGTGACATATATTTTTTATCTATGCTGGATTGTTCCATAATAATAACTTGCATATCTCAAAAGTTGGGCGACGTTCTAGAAAACTATATAAGCTACATTCTACCTTTTTTAGTGACTTTTTTTGTTTTTTTTTGTAAGAGCAATTTAATAAGTAGATGTTCAAAAAAATTGAGTTTTGATACTTCCTTTATTTGAAAGTTTAATCGTAATTGTCGGACATGGTTTCGATATATTCATTTACTTTCTAATCCTATCTTAGGTAGCCAACAGTTCTACAAAATTTAAATCTAAGCTTATAACACTTTCACAGTCGTAATAGTTCACACGCACATCTCGTCCATTTTTCAAAAATTTTCAAAAAATACAAATATTTCAAATATGGTTACAAATAGTATGTAGGTTTTAGTATATTATACCGAGTTCTCAGAATTTTTCAATATATAATCAATCGATGCAGTTCCTTGAGAGACATACTGTATAAGTATTAGGCATTCTCTATTTATGTAGCAGGTTGCAGCACGCTCAAATGAGGGTCATTGAGCTGAATCTGTTGTTTACTTCAAGAAAGAAAAAAGTTAGAGCAATAGCATAAATGTAAAATTCTGGAAAATAAGGAACACCCCAATAGGTACAGATTTGTTCAGAGAATTGTTTACCTTTATTTTAAGAATGTAATCGATTTAAATGTCAATGAAGTAAATGACAAATGCCCATAAAGTAAATATTGAGTGTAAAAAATCAACTTTACGTAACGCAATTTTGTGTACAATAAATAAAGTTAAAAACGATTATGTTAATAACATGTTGCGAAAATTTGGTATTTATATAACTAAATCTGAAATAATAAATTTAATATCATGGCTCATTATTTACGAAAGAATTAATCCTTTACTCTTGTAGCAACAACGATAAAATCTCAGTAAGATCCTAGTATTACGCTTTCGAACTATTTAGCTTAGCAACATATAAAAAAAAATTATTAATGGATAAAGTAACAATTATTCAAGCTACATTTACATACAGTTTGAACTTTCGTGTATTTGATCCGGTTTCTAAGTAGTTATGTAATTGCGCTTATATCTTTGTATGCTTATTAAATGTCGTTAAGTCTTCTAACAGTAATCATTATCTATTTATTCAAACAAGTAAGTTTTATACGTTGCAGAAAATTAAATGGCTACAAAGACGTACCGAATGGTCCAACTTTAAAATGAACTTAAAAATTTCTTAATATCTTGAAAATGTTATCAAAACATTTACATATAGCATGTCCACTGTTGTTATTGATGCTATAAAATCGACTAAATTACTGAACTCATGTTATTTTTTTCATCTGAGAAATATGCTTCTTTTGAAATTTCAAAATTTTGTTTGTTGTGTAGTAACATTACCTTTTAAGGTTAAAACTTAAGATGGTATCACCTTGTATTATTGATCTTGCTATGTTCACGTGTTAAGTAAGTTGTTAAGATGCAGTAGCAGTCGTTGACATAAAATAAAAGAGGCTATCGAAAAAGTGTGTGTTTAATTTCATAAGAAGTCACAAAAACACCTCAATTGTTCTTAGATTTAAGGTACGAAACTTCCCATATTACTTATTTTTATTTATTTAACCATGTAAGCTACTGCAAAGTAAATGTTGAAAGGCTGCAAAGTTAACGTTTAAGATACAATACGATAAATTTACAATTGATTATGAATTAAGATATTCCAAAAGAATGTAAAACGCATTATTCAAAAGAAAGTCCTTTAGCGTATATTTAAAGGTTATTAAAGTTGACGGGTGACAAAACCGATTTTAGCCTTAAGAGTACATAAGATGCCTTATTCAATCTGGCACATACACCGGCAATATGTTCTACGTACCTTAAATTATCGTCGCTAGCCACACCCAAGAAGGTGGTGGACGTAATTAACAATCATAACAACTCAACCCTGGCTGACTATGAAAATGCATACAATTTTTCCCATATCAAGCATAAGATGTTTTTTTGCACACTACCTAAAAAATTGCCCATGGAGCACCAGAGCTCTCCAGATTATCTGCCGACACAGCAATCGAGGTGTCACACGCATACATCGCAGTATGGCCCCCTTCACATACGTACGTAAATCATTAACAAATAATATGAATAATAAGGGATCCAATACTGAGCCCTGCAGAACACCGGACCTCAATGACCCCTGCACAGTGGCAGAGCCCTAAAAAATAACCGACAATTCACGGTCCTCCAAAAACGTGTCTATTGAGATGTTGGTAACTAGGAATTAGGAAAATATTTCTGCAATAAATTAAAAAAAAATACATTTTTCAGTATTTTGTTGAAAAAAGATTTTTTCGTCGACATCACGAAAATAGCATTCTTCTTCTATTTTAATGCAAAGTATAAGTACATAATTTCTGTTATTGTGTAGAAACAAACAAAAACATTCTGGCAACATAATTGGGTATGCGTTGAAAGGTGCTTTTGCAGATTGCAGTCATGTTGGGCACTCAGTTGTTATATAACAGTCGACGTTAGCGTTTCTGTAAAAATGTAAAAACTCGAAAAATAATCGCAAATTAAAACCGAGATAGACGCTGCTTACGAAACATCATTTGCCACGTTGAAATTTTGCGCAACTGAATTCAAATGTAGTCGTACTAAAAAAATTCACCAAATGGCAGAGATAGCAGAGGGTGTGAACATTTCGAAAGAACGTGTTTCACATATACTATTTGAAGATTTGGACGTGAAAAAGCTGACCATGCGCTGAACATTTCTAAAGTCCTGTTGAAACAGTTTAAACAAAATAATCCGAAGTTTTGCCGTCGATTAATGACTATAAAAACACCACTATACTTCTGAGGCCGAGGCACAGTCGAAACGGTGCATTGCGAAGGTGAATCGAGAAGGCCGTCAGCCGGAAAAATTATGGCAACTGCTTTTTGGAATAGTTGTGGCGTTGTACTAATCGACTATCTTGAAAAAGCAAAAACAATAACTTGACAAAAAGAAACCTTTATTATACCAAGACAATGCACCATCTCACACTTCAGTGGTCATGGCAAACATTCCCGAATTGACACGCATCTTGTTCACCCGATCAAGTCCCCAGCGACATTTTCTGTTTTTTAGGTTTGTGCTCGAAGAGCAGAGGGGGTCATCACATTCGTAAACGCCTACAGAACAAGATGTTAACTACTATTTGGACGAATTAAAGAAATGGAAGCATCATTGCTGAAAAAAGTGTATAATCTTACAATGAAACAATGTTCAAAAAAGTTTCTGTATGGAAACTATTCAGACTGTTCTTGTATAAACTGATATAGTAATAACCAGTGCATAACTTGAAAGTAATTATAACTTTACAAGACGATGTGTTACTATAACTCTTCTACAACAAAGTATACTATATTTATTACATATTTTATGTTTCGTTACGTAGTACATGCTTTTGACATTTTCCAGTTATTATATAACTGCGGTTTTAAGCCATAAACCATTCATAAAATTTCAACCGCAATGCTTCTTCCGTGGCAATGTTAGGCAATATTAGGTCATTGAAAGATATTTTGTTATAGATAAAAATAACTAATTACACATTTTTCTGAATTTCAAAAGATTCCAAAAATATTTTACCTCGTTCATAAATACATAATTAGAAACAGTTTCTTTAGGTAATTCAAGTAGGAAAAGCTGTTAAGTAGATATCGGTAGATAAAGTAAAATAAACGTAGATACTGTTGTAACATAAATACATATACTGGTAGTGGATATTACTAATTAAAATTTAGGTGATGACCTAAATTTCAGTGGTTAGGTACAGTAGGCAAAATAAGCTGTTTTCCCTCTTGAACGCGCGAATATCAATAACAGTGAGCTGTGCTTCGAGTACTACAAGTATTCTCGGTGCGTGAAAATATATGTATCTATGCAAGTGATAAACTAGAGCCTAATTAAGACTTTATGGTTCCTTGTTTATCATTAGAGATGAGCAAAGGAGAGGAAGTTGTTTTTATTTATATTACCATCAATATAAACATATAAAGAATAACAAAAGCAAGATTTATATTTTATTTTAATTTTTCTGTCGGTCTCATCTCAAAATATGCTTTCAATGAGCACGAAGGAACTGTTCCAGTACAGCAAAAATACATATACTATGCGGTCTTTTTAGATCCTTGCTGTGCTGGTATAGCACTTGGTAGTACCTTCCGGAAAATTAAATTACCCATCAGAAATATGCTATTTAAGGTAGAAACTTAAAAATTATAAAATAAAAAAATATTCTATGCAAATTAAAGTAAAATTTGCAATTATTATCAGACTTTATTGTTTGAAATCAACAATATGCAAAATAACAAAATTGAAATAAAATCACTTCTCAATATTAGTAGTAGTAAATGCTTAATATCATTGTAATAGAACAGAATAATTTATTTATCCAGTTGATCAATAATTGATGAATTGATATAGAATAGTATTCATGATATCTAAAACATATTAGAATGTTTTCTTTACTATTGTCACGGCAACCAAATAATACTAACGCCAAAAAACCGCCTGGATGCAATGTCTAAATGCAGGATTTGCGTTAAACTATAAATATCTCATTTACTTTGAATATTAAACATATTCATCACTATACAAAAATGTTAGATATAAATTTCCTATATGGTGGATGCAGAAGAAATATATATGGTGCTATTTAAAATAACGTTTCTGGCAAAACTTAGGGTTTATTACTGAACACCCCCGTATTGCGAAGGCGTTTAATACCACGTCTACACAGAACCAAATGTGCAATTTGATCTCGTAAAAAACTAGCTAAAATATATTTACATACATTTCGAATTTTTTAAGGAAATTGATATATCCACATTTAGGTGATTGGGGACAAAATCACAAATATCTGGAAATATGTTATATTGCGTTCTCGGTTAATTACTTACCGATCAAACTGTATATACTGAAATATTTTTGAACGATAATTTATAGTATCTATTACATTATCTGTAAATGTCGACCTTTTACCGTTTATACAGAAGCAATGTTACAATTTCAGAAGATTGAGATAGACTGCATACTCTTGCAATCGCTGTGCTGATGCTGTGATGAATATCAGATTTCGTATTGGAACAGAGTTAAACGGAAATCATAAGCAATCTTAATCACCTTAAGCGAAAAAAGGAAAGAATAGTGTTATTATCAAGTCATAATTCATAACAAAACAAAAAAGCAATAATGAAGTCATTAGATTCAAAAGATCCGAGACCCTCCTTTTAAGTTCTGTGTATACTACCTTATACATATATCAAAAAGCATAAATAATTGTCATAGAAAATATAATAAAATGAACAATAAAAAACAAAAAATCCGTTAATTAATTATTAACTATTTTGTTCTTCATTTTTTAAACGTACATTTTAATTGCAATGTTATATAATAAGCTTAAAGTACATTATCAAATGTTTTCTGAAAGCCGAGCACCAACATTTGTATAATCCCTTCGCCAAAATTCTACATGTATATGATTCATGTAAAATTACAAGTAGTACATGTTGTTAAGCGTTATCATTTCCAGGATATATATTTTTGTTAATTATCAACAATGTAAGTAAACTATTCGCCGTTTATGCTATCGCCACCCAGAATGAAACAAATTTTAACTGTACTAATACCATATAAAGTCCGGTATATGTGTCATACTACGCTGCTCAAAACAATTAGAGGATATTTACAAAAATAATAATAAAATAAATAAATAAATAATATAAGATACGCAAATATTTTTATATTGCAACTATAACGTTTTTAAACAAGAAACAGATTGCTTTGACAAGTTTCAACTTGTACAGCGCTTCAGTGCGAACCGTCACAGCTTGACTAGTTAGATTTTCCGTATCATAGCAAATTTTTAACCATAATTACGGGTAATAATGAAAAGGCAACGTGATTTGACTCATGCACAGGCTTGGAGAGCGATAGCTCAATTGGAAGGTGGACGGAGACAGCAAGCTGAAGTTTTTGCAGTTTCGCGTTTGCGGAATCGGTTTTTAGAAACTGGAGATGTTCAGAGAAGAGGACAAGGACGCCCAGCATCTACAACACCAAGAGATGATCGATACCTAACAGTATTTGCACTTGGAAACCGCACTCATAACGCAACGCAGCTTAGAAGTGAGCTTGCCGCTGCTACGGTAAGAGTAGTATCAACTCAAATAATAAGAAATCGTTTTCACAACGTTGGCATGTATGCTCGAAGACCCCTAGTATGCGTTCCACTAACTGCTCTTCATAAAAGGTCGCGAAGAATATGGTCTGAGTAAGATAGAAATTGGAATCACGATGACTGGGCACAAGTATTGTTTTATGACGAATCCAGATTCGCCTTAAATTCAGATAATAGGCGTATTTTAATTTGGCGTGAACCTGGAACACGTAACCAGCCACAATTTGTCCGAGAAAGGCCGTAATATGAAGGTGGGAGTGTAATGGTATGGACTGGGATAAGCGCAGGAGGTCATACAGGCCTTTAAGTGATACAGAATGGCAACCTAATTGCTCAGAGGTATCTGGATGAAATTTCGAGACCCATTGTTCTTCCGTACGCTGGCGCTATGGATGAAATCTGCATTTTAATGAATGACAATGCTCGTCCACATTGGGCAAACATCGTGAACAACTGGCTTGAACAATTGGGAATCAATAGAATGGACTGGCCAGCAAATTCTCCTGATGGTAATCCTATCGAACATGCTTTGGATGCTTTAGGAAGACGTGTTGTAGCAAGAAATATGCCACCGCGTACAATTCGGGAACTTCAAAATGCTCTGATAGAGGAATGGAATAATCTTCCACAAGAATTTTTTGACGTCCTGATTCGATCAATACCGATGAGATGTCAAACCTTTATTGCCGTTCGTGGAGATCATACACATTATTAACAATGGATTTTTCGTTATTTTATCAATAAAACTTCTTATAAAGTCTCATAATTATGTATTCATTTAAGGATATTTATTCACTCTAGTGCCTTAGCTTATTAGCTTTATAATGTACACAAACAAGTTCAAACTTGTTAATACGTTCGGTTTCTTATTTAAAATCGTTGTAGTTAAATATAAAAATATTTGCGAGGTGCTACATTCATTATTTATTTATTTTATTACCATTTTTCCAAATATCCCCTAATTGTTTTGAGCAGTGTAGTTCTATAGAAATATCGATTTGCAGTTAATTCGAAGAAATTCACTTTTGCCCTACATACTTCATTTTCGTTTCCATTAAATCTCTTGAACTGCTTTCAATCTGATACAAATATTTTTAATATTTTAATAAATAATATGTATTTTGACATATTTATCCTCACATATTAAACGTACTATTCTAAAGAAAAGTAAACACAGTTCCAAGGATTATTAATTATACCGTATCTACTAATAATTATTTATGCATCAAATAATAATTGTAATACAGGAATAATTACATTTGCCTGCTCTCTTCGTTACCTGAGATTCCGAACACACCCGAAGCCCGCTCTTTAACGTGCGAAAGATTGTATTGATAATCGGTGCCCGACAGGAAGGAGACATAACTTATGCTATCTACTGTACGTTGTAATACAGTAGTATTATATGACGTCTGCTTATTCATATGACATCAAATTAATGGCCATCCAATTAACAAATGATTAAGTAAACGAAATGATTTTCATTTGCAAATGAGTTAATTATTTGTGATTCCGCAGACTGTGCAAATTACCAAGGTTTCCACAATGATTTCCATAATTCGTCACGTTTTTCGTAAAATACTGTTTTCATTACTACTAACAAAATGTAAAAAAAAAACAATGTTTCTTAAACTCGTTAACGGTGTACCAAGAGTCAAGCTATAAATAATAGTAATAGTTACTTTATTTGCCTGGGAATTTGCACGACAAAGAAAAAGTAAAAACTAGTTTTAACAGAGGGGCGTATATAATAAAATATATCAATAAACATATACACTCTGATAAACAAAATAATAAAAAAAGAAAATAGGCTAATTTAAGGCTAGTCCGATTAAACAAACAAATTATCCATGGACATATATTATGCCGATGACTTAAACATAACATTAGTTTTGATCTAAGGACTCTAAATGTAATGTGTAAATGAGTATTAATAGGTTTGAGTGAAGTTATTCACGGTTTTCCAGCCACGGTTTGTGACATACAGAAACTTTCATGCGAGATAGATCGCTGTGTAAAATCGGTAGACCGCACGAAACGCCGCCAAGAAATTGTGAACCGAACTAGTACTAATTTTACATCCTCAAAAAAGTTAGTTAAAATATGGATACTAGTAGTCCGCTGATTGTTGGGGTAAATAAAGAGAAGTCAAATATTATTCTTAATTTTTTTTAAGGATGTAAAGTTAGTACTAGTTCGGTTCACAATTTCTTCGTGGCGTTTCGTGCGGTCAACCGATTTCACGCAGCGATCTATCCCGCATGAAAGTTTCTGTATATCATAAACCGTGGCTGGAAAACAATGGATAACTTCTCTCAAACTATTAATAGTATAGAAAAAATCAAATTTAACGCAAACTTTGCACTGATACATGATACCGGATGTTTCCGAAAAAGCTCTGCGAGCTGTAACTTTTTTATTACTTATCCGATTTTGATAAACCAAAACACAAACAAAACACACTAATCATTTTTTTAAAGTAGTGATGCTATTCGACGAAAATTTAAAAATATTTGTTTAATCAAGACTGTTTACTTTTTAATAGCAATTGAAAGACAAGACAATACTCATTGGGATATTATTTGAGTTATTTTTGTAATATTTGTCTAATAATGTAAATTGAATATTTACATAATTAACAACATATAGTACACATATCTAAACGCACTTTTAAACTCAAAATTACTGACTTACATCAAGTCTTGATAATTTTTCTATATTAAATTAATATTGCACTTTGATCAAGGAATTATATTGTAATTCTAAAGTTATGCTTGTAATCAATGTGTCGGTTACATTTGCTATACTTTAAACCCTTCTTTTTTTATTAAAAACTTAATGCAGCACAAAAGAAATAATCGTCTTTACGTAATATACGTAAAATTTGAATGTAAATGTGTTTTCATTTATCACTAGCGGCTTCTTGTTATTAAAAACTTACATTTTATACGTATAGAGCACACCGGCCACTTCTCTGTATACTCTTACTTTCACACCACTATCATCTAAGATAATTTAAAATATACTGAAGACTAGAGTTGTTTGGGAAACCAAATTATTCAGGAGTAAAAATGGTAGGGGAGAGATGAATGAATACCAGGGGATACCCCAAACCACGTCAGGAATTTCTATCCGATGCCGACGAAGAAGATTATAAACAAGGCGACGCAGTCCCTTTCACGGAATTACCGTAAATACAGATCCGGTTTTTAGTACTATTGACGCGGGGCCTTCCTACTTCGTAGGTAACCGAAAACGTGCGTATAATAATTATGACCGGTAATCTCCATTGCGTAATATTGGTGTCTGTATGTATTATGCATATTGAAGAGGATCATTAAAGTAATTGAAGAACTTTAATAAATCAATGTTTTGAAAATTAGAAACTACTATTATCGTAGTATTTCTACGCTGATTGCAATGGTGTTAACAAAACTATAATTGCGCTTCACACGAAAACTAACTTACGTACGTGAAGTGTTAAGCACTGATTTTAACCAAACTTTTCAGTTTGTAGACCCCATCAAGTGCTGCTAAACGATACCTTTTATCACAGAACTGCATATTTAATGGGCGAAATTTGGCCTTGAAATTCGTCCCAAATTTCATTTCTCCAAAATAAGTTTTGAGCGGCTAAATATGAAAAAAAAAATATCGATCTGATTTCGCAAGTGGAATGCGTGTAATTTCCCTTGTTTTTATAAGTAATGCGCGCTATTTTTTATAAAGATTAATATCAGTGTCGTAATCATATCTTTTGATATATATAGTGGATACTGGTTATACCGAGTTCTATACACTCTGATTCTCCAATTCCCACTCGCATTTATTTGTCGACATGTCGTCATATCTTGACGTGTTATTCGTTGACTGTATTAATTTTTATTTTTCAATTTCCGTTTCTGCGCCTGCTTCGAAAATGTAAGCTGAAAAATTTTATTCGGAGATGCAACTAGAGGACACTTTCAATGATTCTGATCGGATGAAAAAAAAGATTTCCCAAAACAGTTGGTCGCCTACATTCATGTAGAAGGCTATAATGACACACAGATGTATAATTTTGAGGAAATTGCATTGTATTTTAGGATGTTGTCAAGCAATGTATCAAGTCAGTCAATATAAAACCTCCACCAGTCGAGTACAGAAGTAGGGAAAATTCATGGATGACATAAAATATATTCCACGACTGGTTTCACAATTCTCTCCCTCCTTCTGTACAAAAATTTCTGAAGAATGCAACTGTCCAGCGCACTCACCTGTTTTTAAGACCAATTATCGCAGGGAAATAATGAAAGAATTATTGGCATCAGACAATGAACTGAGTACGTTTTTAATAACAATGATTCTTACGGATTGGCAAGCAATCAGTATAGAAACAGTTCAAAACTGTTGGAAAAAGTTGCGTCACTATGCAGATGAAAACTTATTTAATAACAATGACCTTACTCATATCCGCGTATTGAGTGAACCGGAATTAATTTAGAAATCCTTAACGGAATGGATTAAGGTAGACTCAATGCCGAGAAATGACTGACAAAATCATAATTGAAAAAGTTTATTGCGAAGACAAAGAACATGAAGAAGTAAAGTAGGAAGAGGAAACGTCTGATGATGCGTCTCCCACAATGAAACACATATTAATAGCAATGGAAAAAGTATGAAATGGTTGGAATCTCAAGATAGTAGAAGGTGTGTGAAATTACGCTGCATCAGTTAAACAAGAAATGATTAAAAAATTGTCACAAACCAGGCAATCGAAAATCGCCGACTTTTTTAAATGAAGTACGTCAATTTTACATCACATGGTGTAAAAATATACAAGGCGTTCCATTAAAAAAATACTTTTAGTACTAAAAAGTTACGTCAAATCAACACTAGGCTGTGGATCAGCCTGTATAGTTTTATTCACTTTATATGCCTTAATTAAATACACTGCCCAAAACAATTAGGGGATATTTCGAAAAATGGTAACAAAATAAATAAATAATGAATGTAGCACCTCGCAAATATTTTTATACTTAACTACAACGTTTTTAAATAAGAAACCGAACGCATTGACAAGTTTGAACTTGTTTGTGTACATTATAAAGCTACTAAGGCACTAGCGTGAATAAATATCATTAAATGAATACACAATTATGAGACTTTATAAGAAGTTTTATTGATAAAATAACGAAAAATCCATCGTTAATAGTGTGTATGATCTCCGCGAACGGTAATAAAGGTTTGCCATCTCATCGGCATTGATCGAATCAGGACATCAACAAATTCTTGCAGATTATTCCACTCCTCTATCAGAGCATTTTGAAGTTCCCGAATTGTACGCGGTGGCATATTTCTTGCTGCAACACGTCTTCCTAAAGCATCCAAAGGATGTTCGATAGGATTACCATCAGGTGAATTTGCTGGCCAGTCCATTCTATTGATTCCCAATTGTTCAATCCAGTTGTTCACGATGTTTGCCCGATGTGGACGAGCATTGTTATCCATTAAAACGAGTTTTTCACCCATAGCGCCAGCGTACGGAAGAACAATGGGTCTCGAAATTTCATCCAGCTACCTCTGAGCAATTAGGTTGCCATTCTGTAT
>LR736944.1:0-27863 GCA_902654985.2 Oryctes borbonicus | reverse complement strand
ATACAGAATGGCAACCTAATTGCTCAGAGGTAGCTGGATGAAATTTCCAGACCCATTGTTCTTCCGTACGCTGGCGCTATGGGTGAAAGACTCGTTTTAATGGATGACAATGCTCGTCCACATCGGGCAAACATCGTGAACAACTGGATTGAACAATTCGGAATCAATAGAATGGACTGGCCAGCAAATTCTCCTGATGGTAATCCTATCGAACATGCTTGGAATGCTTTAGGAAGACGTGTTGCAGCAAGAAACATTAGGGAACTTCAAAATGCTCTGATACAGGAATGGAATAATCTTCCACAAGAATTTTTTGATGTCCTGATTCGATCAATGCCGATGAGATGTCAAACCTTTATTGCCGTTTGTGGAGAGAAAAGTTCTGGTTCCCAAATGTATACTCTCAAGTAAGACATCTCGAGACCAATCACTCTAACATGGTTCGCGAATGTTTTAGTAGGAAGTTGCAAGATTTAATAAAAGCAAAAAAGTGTGTTTACTAAGAAATTCAAAAACTCAGTACCAGTACTGCTAGCATTCTTTGAGGTGGCATACAGAGTGGTGAAGTGCAAAAAACTTCATACCATCGCAGAAGAGCTTATTCTACCTTCTAGTTTTGACATAGTTAATATTATGCTGGGAGAATCGGCGAGGAAATTCATTTCAAAGGTACCTTTGTCCAACAACACTATTAGTCGAA
The DNA here is from genome assembly GCA_902654985.2 of Oryctes borbonicus. NCBI lineage: Eukaryota > Metazoa > Arthropoda > Insecta > Coleoptera > Scarabaeidae > Oryctes > Oryctes borbonicus. Next base: position 27,163 of record LR736944.1, on the reverse strand, counting down.
GAATCCATCATATACAACTAATAGAGGAAATGAAAGGCACGGAATTTGGTCTACAACTTGCTTGCTTTTGCGCTACGTCCCGTCCCATTAAAAAAAGAAAATCGTACATAGATAAGAACGTTTTTGCAATCATTTACATCTTCAGATAATGATACTGACTAACGTTTCTGACTTCCCTGGTCTCCTTTATCTACAATAATACGGTTGTCTTAAAATATCTCTCCAATGCTTTAACCGCAAAACCTAATTTATAGAATTTCAGAAAAAAAAAATGCGATTTATGTAACGGATATTGACTAGTGGTTAGGTTTTTGACAATATATAATATAAAACCAACAACATACTTCATTAACCGCAATTTCTTATATGTTAATTATTTCTGCTTTATCTTATAAGGAAGACCGAAGTCTACAAACGGTATTACACAGAAGCCGCTATATTCAAATTCGCCTTAGTTCAAAAACAAGCTTAACAGTAAAATAAAAACAAGTATGCATATTATCGAGCATTCTATTTGTAGCTTCGGATTTTTATAAAAGTAGAAATAACTTCGCTATGAGTAATGCTAACAACTTCATGGCATATAGACGCATTTCGGTGTTACCGTATGCGAATTTAGGTAAATCCGCTGCTACAGGGAAACCGGTTATATATACCTTTATGTCAATATGGCGAAATACACGAACGTACGTACGTGTGATGTCACCACAACAAGCAAATATTTCCTTTTCTCGTTTTCACATTGTTCTGTATTATTTGTCTTATAATTCACTTAAGAAACACATACAGGCTGTCCTACTCTTCTGGAATTGTACAACTGGGCCCTTTGTACGAGTAAGTTGGCTATGGCGATGTTAAAAATTTGTTAATTGTGCTATCATATTGATAAGTAACATTTCCTTCAGTTTTGTGTAATGTAATCGTAATTACGTCAGTGTAATAGTGCTGTTGGCCGAGCATATGCGGAAAGGTTTTCAAATCGTCGGCACCCTGATGCCAAAAATTATAAAACAAGTAGAACAAAGATTACTGGAAGCAGATAATGTAAATCCTAAACAACTGTAGATTATTAAGCGTCGATCAAAAAGAACAGAATTTGGAATTAGTTAAGCCAGAACTAAGTACAAGCCTTCGAAATGTAACATCCCAAACTCATATACGAAGAAGGAGGAGAAGTGATCGTTATGCATTTAGGCCTGAAAAAGTTCAAGTTTTACATGCGGTGATAGGGAGCTTTCAGTTAATAGATGGTTGTTACATGGCGTAAACAATGACCCACATTTCACTGAGAAGATTATGTAGAGTGATAAATCCACATTTACTGAGGCAAGCATCATAAATACTCATAACCTGCATAAATGAAGACAGTAAGGGTTTTTACATAGAAATCCATACGAGGATCTTCAATTTTTAAATTTCATTTCATCATAACCATGATGTGCACTGGTACATTATGAAATACAAGTGAGAAATTTCCTGAATAGAAATTGAAGTAGATCCGAAGAAGTGGACCCATTCCATGGCCTCCGAGATCACCTGATTACTTTTGCTGGGGCTATTTGAAAGAAAAAGTTTACCGCGAACCTGTTGTGAAACTTGAAGATATCGTAGCTCGTATTCACGCTACTGCAGCGCCAATAGATAAAAATATACTGCAAACATTTAGCAAGTTGGAAAGGTAGGATAGAATAAGCGGTTTATAATCCTTTAGAGAAATATTGCCTGTAAGGGAATGGAAAACGTACAAAGTTGAAGTATTTGGAATGGTGCTATTTGCAAAATAATAATTGATGCAATCAGCATTTGCCAAATGTTCAAAAATCTGCCCTTTCCTTTATATTAAAATGTAAGGGTTGGATTTTAGTGGAAAGCTCTTTATTTAGTTTAATTGTAATATAATTTTTTAATTATATGACGATTAAATGATGAAAAGATATTCATATTGATATGGCTTTCTTTTCATCATTTGGCATAGAATCACATAAATTTGTAGTACTTCCAGTGCCCAGAAGTCCAGATCCTTCAGTACCTGGCTTTAATTTTATCCCTCGTAACCAAAAAAATGCTGCTAATACTACTGATGGTATTCTTGAAATCACAGTAGCTGTATTAGCAGTATTTTTTTTTATTATTGTCTCTAGGCATTTTTTTATGTGCTTTCTATCCTTCGTGCTCATCAGAAGCTTGAAATTGTCAAGGTGGATGCCTTGGGATCAAGGATGACGTGTGTATGTATAACGAAAAATAATAAAATACGTTCGTAACATTGTTAAAAATTTGGGATTACCCCATACCGAGCTAGTTTTATCTCTGGCTTGGTTTACATGTTTCTTTTGCTGGCTGCCTAGTCTCTCCTCTCGAGATGAAACACCATAGTTATTGAATTACGTTTCCATTATCACACGTTCCAAACTCCGCATAATAATAATAAACTTTAGTTAAACAACATAGACCACCTACTGGCAACAAGGCAACATCAAATACAACCCTGAATGCACTAACAATTTAGTCCAACTAGAAATTCGTCAACGCTATAAAAGCAATTACTTAAGACGTACATTTTTAATGTTTTTTGTAGCTAGCATAGGTCCAAAAACCCCTAAAGGATGCTATAAATACCTATTCCAAAAGTTCAAGGTCAATAATAACATCATTAAAACTTTCTAACTAACGAGTTTCGTGAAATACCCTGTACAGTAGAAACTTGGACAATCTAAAATTCGGATAATATAGATTTTTTTGTTACCGTTTATTTTCCAAAAAAAAAGTATAAATTTTTGTTTGTTTCAACGTTTTGTAGCGCTTCTTTCCTGCTATGTTCCTCCAACGCTTTAGAAGCAAGACATCTGATGGATACGTTTCTGGTTGCTGCTCTATGTACAATAATGCAGATTCTAAAGCTGCAAGACCCTGTGGATGTGAAATTTGAACGTGTTGTTGGATGTCGTCATTTTCCTCTTCGTCGTCTTCGGGTGTTTCATCAGCTGCCACAAGAAACCTTATTATTTCTTCATATTTCAATGCTTGGTTTATATGATCATCTTTACCAACAAACCATTCCTCAATATCTTTTGCTGAAATATTTTCAAGACCTCTTATTCGCATCGTCAGCTCTTGCAAACTGATGCAATCCTCTTCGTCCCAATTTGTGTTGTCATCTTCATCACCTTAATTTTCATATAATTTTCAACCACGATTTTCGTATTGTGGACAAGTGAACATGCTGCAAAAATCTAGTACAACATTTATGCGATCATCAGTTTCAGTAAGTTGCAGGGCATGTTTCAACAATTGACGACTGTAACTCTTCTTGATATTCTCCAAAACAACCTGGTCCATCGGTTGTAAGATTGGATGCGAAAGAGCTTTATCAAGTAACAGAACAGCCTGTGTGGCAGGCCGTTTTTCTTGGGATACTTCGTCACTCGCGAAATAAAGCCATCGAAAAACCAAGTCTTGAACAAAAAAGCGTCCTTCCAAGCGCTTTTTTGATTTTTGAAATAGACTAGTAAAGCTTTCGATGCTATATATTTTAATGCTCTCAGCTTTACAGATTTTCCGATTAATATTAAAGAAAATTTGTGTCTCCCGGAAGCATTACTGCATACCATGATCGTGACTCCTTCTTCACCACGGTGCTGCAGGTTCAATGCCAAAGTTTTTGAGGGCACGATTCTGTGGTTAAGCCCGCTCTCATCGCAATTATAAATTTGGTCATGAGTATAATTACCACTTTCAATAAACTCATGAAACTCTGTTTTAAAATTATCAACTGCATTCATATCTATGAATAACTTCTCACCGCAAATGCTCAACTGACGGACCCTATACCGTTTTTTCCAACGATCAAGCCATCCTGCACTTACCGTAAATTTGTCCTTGTTCGGCAATCCTAACACTGCAGCAAACTACAGTTCTTTGGCTTACAAAATTGGACCAGACAATGGAATACCTTTATTTCTTTTTTGAATAAACCATAAAAGAAGTGATTCCCCAATGTTCTCAAACTCACTTTTTTTCATTGTTTTTCTACCACTAGAAGAAGATGATTGTTTGGTGCACCACTGTTCTATTTTCACACTATTGCGCATCCAATCTCCTAGAGTCCTTTTTCCTACATTGTAGAGAGCGGCAACACTTTTTATGGATTCACCCTCATCAGGTTTTTTTAAGAGCTTCAAGTTTAATATGCATATCTATAACAATCTTTTTTCTTTTTGCCATGGCTAAGCCGGGCGACAAAACTAATTATGTACGTGTCTACTGAGTACATTTGCTTAAAATAAAAAAAAATGCTTCGTAGACAGATTTAGTGACTCAACTCGTATAAAGTGGCCACCTTTTCGTTAGCACCTCGGATAAAGCGGAATGCTTTTTTAAAGGAGCCAGCTCGAATAACGTGGACGATCGGATAACCACGGCTCGGATAACCGGAGTTCTACTGTATATCAATATGAAGATATGATATAACAGCTACAAAAAAATCTTCATATTTTCCTTCAGAAATAATAAACAGTAGGTACCGCACGCGCATTTTAGACATTATTATTATATTCATGAAAACAACGATTGAAGTAGGGATATGTGACATTTGAGAGTTAAAATTAAAGCGAAATTCACGTAAAATACCTCAACTCATTTAAATTGATATGTGAGAAATTCCTTGTTCGGAGAAGCAATACTACATGATAACAGACAGACGATTGTAAGCATAGTGAAAGCACTTACAATTGGACATGTCACAAGAAGGACACTACTATTTAAGAATTCAAGATGAAGTATTATGGCGGCTGGAATGAGATGCACATTACTGCCATGTCATATACATTTTAAAAAATTTTTGCATTACAAATAAATATTGACGTACATCAACATCGAAAATGAATCATATTTAATACTTATCATATGCATTCTGTAGATGTAACACAAGTAATACCAAAATAATACAACAATGTTCTTTAATAAATTGAAAATTTGTTAATCAAAAATTTTATCAAAACTTTACATGAAAGCAAAACATAAGCTGTTTGAAAATCGTTGACTTGATCAATAATAATATATGAAATATAAGAAAAAATTATGGGCCGCGCAAACAGCATATGTTACTAGATTTCCTTATCGACGCCAGCTAGAAAAAAATACATTTATTCGTGCGGCTAGTATTTTAAGAAGTAATGGTCCATTTTCCTGAAAGTAAATGTGAAAATCGAAGAAGAATAGCAACAAATTAAGGCAACAGATTGTGCTACATCAGTTGGTTTAATTCGCAAAGTCCATTTAATGCATTTTTACAAATTCCAAATTTTCTAGCTCGAATTCTGTGGTCTGATGAGAACAACTTTTCAGTATCATAATTTACATTACTGGTTGTCTGAAAATCCACAATGGATGAGAGAAACAAATTTCCAAAGAAGGTGAAGCATACTTGTCTGGTGCGGAATATTAGGAGATCAAGCGATCGGTCCACATTTACTATTTTGTTTTTTTGCTATGGTCGTCAGTTCATTCCAGTTTATTCCCATCTCTTGACGTTCTCTATTTGAAACCGTATTTCGTTATTATACTTTATTATACTTTTCTTAAAGTATGGTCTATCCAGTTCCGCTTCCTTCTTTTTACCTCAGTTTTTATGTTTCTCCACAATTCGTTGGTAGAAATAACATTATGCCAAAGCACTCTTAATATTTTCCACGTTTATTTATACAATGTTTTTAGTATTTTTACCTTGTTTTCAGTTAACAACCATGTCTCATTGTCTGGGATGTTCATTTGAAAACTTGCCACCCTAAATTTCTGGAGATTTGCGTTTAGTTTTCTTGAAATTGATCGATTCGTTTTCGAGATTTTTAAGAAAATCTTTTGGTTTGGTTTGTTTCACATTTCTAGCTGGTCAATCTATTTTAGGAGTATCAGAACAAAAACTAATATTAAAAGCCTTTATAAAATTCTCAAAAACAAGGAAAATAAATAACGTTATGGTTTATTTATTTTCCTTGTTACAATCTTTAGACAATAAGTTGGGAATACCATCAGAGTCGACGGTAATTGATTCTTTAGAAGACCTCAAAGTACTTTCAGTTTGTTCCATTGGTGCAGAGATCGTGGCAAAACGGTGAATTATAGTACGCAAAAGCATTTACAATGAAATCCGTAGAAAACAAATTCAAGGTCGTTGTGTTTAAATAGCCAAGCAGGTATCTTAGTACGCTTTTTCTTAGTGTGAATGAATGAGCAAAAATACTTAAGATCAGAAATAATTTAATTTCGGAAGCAAGAAAAACATTTAAAACGTAGACCACAAAAACCTCAACATGTAGATGCACTACAACTGACAATAAGAAAAATACATAAAGTTTGACATAAACAAAGAACTACAGTAATTTAATGCAGTCACCTTGCTACCTATAATGACATCACCACTTATATAACTGCACGTTCTTATACGTTCAATATGCGGCTACCGCCATATAGATAAATACAGAAATATTCGAAAAGCACGCATTAGTATATGTATATACACATATTTAGCAATTCTGTTTAGGTGCGTACGATTATGAAATAAGGCTATGTTTTCGCTTTAGCGGAGAAAGCAAGGCTCCTCAAGGCTTCTGGAGATCATCGACCGTCTCACGTGATTACCTCTATTTGATAAGATTCTCTACTCCGTGGTATGAGTGTGTCTGCAATATTGATCAATGTCAGTGTCATATTATTAATGTATCACAGGCTGATTCGCAGAACTGATCTATTAAAAATTCATGCGTAATTATAACTAAAATTGTGAAACCTTAGCATAAAGCACAGTTACGGACGATCCATTTAAGTAAATTATTTTCGTTAATATAATAATAACAATTTATTTCCTACGGGTATAACCTAATAATGATAGCAAGGACTGTGGGGTAATATGGCAAAGAACACAAAAGTATCAGCAAATTTGCACAGACTGTAGTTTCGTATCATCCGAGCTTCCAGACCTTAAGACAGGACCCACTCTAGCGGTTTTCCATATTTTTGGTATCTATAACGATTACAATAACAAACTGAATAAATGAGACAAATATAATAACACAGTCACAAATAAAAAAGCTTGGAATTTCATCAACACCAGTTAACAAGCTATCTTTTGATTTTTTTGAGGTGCTCTAGTAACAGTTCTTTTGAAATAGCCGGTACGTTAATAATTGACGAACTAACAGGAAAGTAAACCAGAAAAACTAGATTTTGAATGTAAATACATACTGTGAAAAGAATCACCAAATGCATTCATAATGTTTTGAGGGGTGTTAATTTCGATACTATTATAGGTCACAATGCCTAGAATTCTGCTTGCTTTTTGTAAAGCACCATAATTGTTTTTTCGAGGTCATTTTCATCTATTTAATCTATTTTATCTTTACTGCATATTTTCGCCCTTTAATTACTTGTCATTGTTCTACATCCACTCTCGTGGATCGTAAAGTCGCTTATTTATTGACGAACGCAATTTTACCACTTCCTCTATTCGCAAAATATGAATGCGGCTCTTGCAACTGATAATGTGTAATCACTCTGACATAATTTGCGTGGCTTCCAGGTAGTTGAGTCAAGATACAAAATTTTGCTTGCGCATTTGTTTGACTGCACCATATTAACCAACTTTCTCCTCAATTTACCTACTTCAACTCAAAATATGAACATTAATAGTCGGCATCTAACGGTTCTGTAAAGGAAACGGCCAGATACTGAATAGATAGCTGCTCCCCCGTCTTTTCAAAAACCAACCATTAGATATTTTATGATACTAACACCGCACATAATGTCACTCCCTTACAGAACTCGAATTCTATCAAATTTTATATCATATTTGATCTAGATTCAATGTTTCTGATTGCCAGAAATAGGGCTTTTGGTAACTGCGACCTTAATAGATCTATTGTAACAAAATGCCCTTATGAATGTTAGAGAAGTTGGACGATCTTGATAAACTTTAAAATTACTGTTGTCGAGTACGTCTGATAGCAACACAATTACATAAAATGTGTTCTGCCGTCTCTAGATCTCCTAGACATAGACGGCATATTTGATCCTCAGCTTTTTCTAGATTGAACAGGTGATATTTTAGAGCTGCATGACCTGTCAGAAATCTCGCCAGTAATTTAAGGTCCCTTTTGCTGAACGATAGCACTATTTTTGCTGTCTTAGGCGAGCCTGATATAAATGTTTTCGTCTGTTTTTGTCCTGGAACATTGCCCCAGTACGAGGTCTTTTGATCGTCCTCCCATACTTTTATTACTTGTCTTATGTGGCTCTCTTGTAAGCCACAGAAGGGGCTAGGACCAATGAAGGGCATGTTGGCTGCTTCCCTAGCCAGCTTATCTGCCCTTTCATTGCCCTCGATCCCTTGATGGCTTGGGACCCATCGCAGGGTAACGTGGTTTTTATATCCCAGTTTCCTTAAATTGTGTATACATTTGTGAATCAGACCAGATTCGTGTGAATAGGCTTTAATAGCCTTTAGAACGGCCTGACTGTCACTGAATATAGTTATGGTTGCGCCTCGTATCCCCGCCTCGAGGTTCTTTAAGACGCACAAGTCCAAAGTAAAAATCTCTGCTTGAAATATGTTGGTGTGGAGTCCCGTGGATATTTTAAGGTGGTAGTTAGGACCACTAATGCCTATACTTGTGCCAACACCTTCTATTCCTGAGCCGTTCGTGTACCATGCGAGGGTACCTCTTTCACTTTGAGGCCGCCAGGATGCACATTCCCGGCTTTCAATGATCACCTTAAGGCTGATCAAAATTGTATTGCATAGAGATCTTATCTCTTGCAATATGCATCAGGTAATATATGTTGGGATCTTCAAGGATTTTGAGATGCCCTTTAAAATCCCCAGGCTGCAATCCCTTCATTCTGCTTAGCGTGAGGGCACTCAATATGGCCTGCTTCTGAATGTGAATGTGAAGCGGCGTTAGACCCAACAGGACTTCCAGGGCTGCTGTGGGGCACGTACGCATCACACCTGTGATGTTGAGACAAGCCAGCCTCTGAATTTGTTGAAGCTGCTGTTGCACAGCCTTCTGAGTTGTTTTTGGCCACCAAGCCAAAGAGGCGTAGGTGATCATGAGTCTAATTATTGCCGTGTATGACCAAAAGATCATTTGAAACTTAAAACCCCCATTCTTACCTAGTAGCGTGCGGCACACTAATGATGCCGCAATGGCTTTTTTCTGTAAGTTGGATATGTGGGAGTTCCATGTTAGTTTTTTGTCGAACTTGACTCCCAAATATTTAACTTTATCACTGAAGTTAATCGTTTTCCCTTCAATGGCGGGTGTATTTAAGCAGAGTTTCCTTTTCCTTGTAAAAGGAACGATTTGAATTTTTTCCGGGTTTATGTGCAGGCTATGATTCTGACATCACTTATATGTATCGTCCAAAGCTCTTTGCATAAGTTGTAATATTATATTCTCATATTTTCCACGGATCATGATTACCAGGTCGTCAGCGTACCTTTGCACCCCATATCCTCCGAAGTCAAGATCTGTAAGAGATCATCTACAACCAGGCACCAGATCAGAGGTGACAGGACCCCTCCTTGAGGGCAACCTCTGTCGGCTCTAACTATTGTCGTTTCCGATCCCAGCGTGGCGCTTATTTGTCGACTTTGGAGCATGGCTTTGATCCATTTTGTAGACGACGGGTGAAAACCTTTGAAAGGTCGCTCTCTCAATGCTCTCGAAAAAGGTGTTATCAAAGGCACCCTCTATATCTAAGAAAGCTCAAAGAGCTATTTCTTTTGCCATTAACGACGCCTCCAGTCGTTGTTGATTTTGCCTTCTGGTAGGCATGTTGGTTGGGATGAAGCGAGTTTATTATAAGCACTTCGTTCCTTAGATACTGGTCTTGTACCTTTTCCATTTCTTTAAGCAGGAAGGAGGAGAGACTAATAGGTCTATGCGCTTTAGGCTCTGCGGCTGATCGCCTTCCTCCTTTAGGTATAAATACCACATTAACTTCTCTCCATAACTTTGGCATATAGCTAAAACTGTAGCTGGCTTTGTATAAGCACTCCAGTATTGGAAGGATAGCGTCTATACCTTTTTGCAGTAACATTGGGAAGATGCCATCTCCTCCGGGTGATTTGTAGGGTTTAAAAGTCATTAAACCCCGTCTTATCCGATTCGTTGTAAAGATTTTAATTGCTAAACTTCGTACCTCCTTTGATGGACGACTTGAATTCGTTTCTAGGTGATAGTCTTTGCTGCTGGATGCGATGCAGGCTGAAAAGTAAGTATTCATTAGTATCTCTAAAGCCTCTCTAGAGTTTTCAGTAAAGCTATCAGCTTTCTGTAGGTGCCCAAGTTCTTTTGCATGTTCTTTGACGAGGACTTTTTGTAGGCGGGTTGCTGTTGGTGTATTCTCAATGCCTTTACAGAAGCTTCGCCAAATTCCCCTCTTAGCTTTCCTAATTTCGGAATTATATTGGGTTAGGACTTGCCTGTACAGCTCCCATTGTTATTCGGACCTTAGTTTTTGGCTTTATTAAACAGCTTCCTGGTCTTAGCTCGCATTGTTTCAAGCTCCCTGTTCCACCAAAGCACTTTGTATCCGGGCCTCTTTGGTATACTGGGGTAGCTTGCGTTGAATGCTCTTTGTATTAGAGAATGTAACTGAGTAGAAGCTATTTTTAGATCTTCTGTATTCTCTATTTCGGTGCAGATTTAATCTACTTCTTCCCTGATGTGTCTTTCATAAGAACACCAATCAGTTTTCCTAGGAATTTTTATAGTAGAAGTTTGCCATGGTTCCGCCTCAATTTCGAACCTTGTCTGACAGTGAGGCCTCGGGGGGATATGCCAGTTTAAAATATTTGAACTAAGACGAAAACTGGCTAGTATAACGTCCAGTACCCCCCTTCTATTCTTAGTGACAAAAGTCGGTGGCTCGGCCGACTCCGCGGGGGAGTAAACTGAGGCAACAATTACCCCATGCAAACCCAATCCCTGGAAATGAATTGGGGAATAGGTAGACAACTGATGGAGGATTTGGCAAGCACTGCTGCTCGAGCAGGGGTGCTCCCTTTCAGTAAGTCAACTTACCCATTGGTGTTGATAGTCTTCGGACTAGACTTCCACAAACATATGACTCTTGAATCAGCACAATCGGAGGCCGCTTTACAGTGCTGAATGTTAGGTTGTATGACCACGTATTGAGTAATTTTTGGTGGCTGGCTTGACTACTATTTGGGAGGGGACAGAACTGCCCTTGCTCTCCTTTTGGCCTTTGCCCTTGGGTCCTTTATTTCTATTATCCAGCTTTCCCTTGACGTCTTGCGACCTTCTTGGGCCTTTCTGGACTTGTTGTTTGGCTTCCTGAGTCGCCTGAGGTTGAGGCTTTGTTTTCGAGCTCTTATGCTTCATCGTCATTTGGCCAAACTTGTAGCTGATTTTGAAATCAGTCTTTTTAAGGTTTTCAAAGGAGGGATAGTCTACTACCATAGTAAGGTGAGCACTTTTTCCTTTCTTCTCCCTTTTCAGTATCCTCCATTCGCCCGTGTTAAGGCCTACGTTTTGCCCTTTAACTAGCTCGAGGATCTTCTCATTGCTGTCTTCCACGCTGTTGGGGAAGTAGGCGTTTAGGATGGTCGCCTTTGGCAGCTCTTTGTTATCTAGGGCTTTTAGTTTAGCCCCTTTCCAAGGTTGCAGCGCGGCAACCTTCAGCCACTCAACTGTGGCTTCATCAGCGCAGTTTACCGCAAGCCACCCAGCTTTGAAGGTAGTGCCTAGAAATTTAGGTTTCATGGCCTCTCCTTCGGTATCGACGATCTCTTGGAGTATCGCCTCTTCAATGGCCTTCAATTGGTTCAATTGGTTGAGAGGCTCACCTCTGGCTAATCGTGGGGGAGTATACTCACCTTCTTCCCCTGAAACTAGGCCCCAAAGTGGTTTGCTCCCGTGGAACCTTAGTCCCGCTTGAAGTTTGGCCACTATCAGTAGTCCTTCGCTTTTTGTCAGAACCTTCCGGGCTTGAGCCTTTTGATCTAGGCCTCTTCTGCCTTTTTTTGCTACTTCTCCATCGGTATAAAGGGCTTTCTTTATCAGCCACTTCATTCTTTTTCTCGCGGCACCACTCAGCCGCTTCTTATCTAGCATTATTCGTAGCTTTGTGATAGACTCCTCTAACTTTACACAGGTAGATTTAGATGTGCCACTGTCACAAGAAGTGGAGGCAATAAGATTTTGCTCTGCACTGGTTACATGACTTGGTAAAAGAGCCATTTCTTCCTGATGCACTTGGAATGGCATCTGACTCTCTAAAATATTGCTGTTCAGGTTCCATGTTGGTCCCACGAGCAGGGAAGATCTATAGGTAAACCGGGATAGTGCTCCCATATCCTATTACCCCTTTCGGGCGACAAGTCTTGTTGAAACCCGAGGTCGGCAGGTATCCGGAGTTCGCTTACTCGCGAACTCGCTACTGAATGCTGCATGCTGCTGGAAGAGTAGTGGCCGAAGCCTTATCCCACAAATCCACAATACTCTCACCGCTCGAAGTATCTACTTTTGCCGCTTGCATACCCTAAAACTAAGATATGCGAAAAATACGGAGAGATGGACAAAGGAGTCATTGTAGCACGAAACATAAAACCTGTGTCCAATTTACCATAATAAATCAAAAAGTTCTGAGTAAGACAACGATCTTTTCTCTTTATTCAAATTTGTGTTCCTTTTTATGTAAATAGTTTCGTACGTGCCTAATTCCCCCCAACTTACGTCCTCGATCAATTTGAGGTTTTCTATTTTAATATCATTCCCGATTTCGTTTATGCATTTATACTTGATGATTTTATCCTTGCGTATGTGTCGTACCTAATATGTTCATCGACTCTGGTTATATCGTCATATCGTTGTTTTCGTTTGACCAGTATAGGCTTTATCACAGTTACTGTATGCAATTTTATAAATCTTTCCTTCATGTTCAGTTTATCTTTCGGTTTGCCAAGAAGATTTTTAAGTGTATTTCGCAAACTAATACATACATTCATATCTAACACCTGTCGATATTCCGGGAAAGGGAAATTTCACAAATTCCTTATCACGGGTTTCTGCCAGGATACTCAAAGGGAATTTTATCAATATATTAATTAGGGAACTAATCACGGCCTTTTTGTGATATCCATGGTGTAGTTTACTTTCCTTTGGCATTGTCCTTGCCATTGTTACGTTGTTACACAAGTTTACATTTCTTGTATTCCAAACAAATTTGCTTCAACTATCGATTTGCTTAATCAAGATTTTAACGGGCGAGTACTTTAAACAACATTCCCTTGTGATGGTGAAGTTTGCCGCCCCTAGCCTTTTCTAGGAGGATCGATATTGCGCCATTCAGGTAAGCAATTTCTCCATTACGGTTATGGACGACCCTTTTCGCTTTAAAAACCATATTTCTGGGAACCAGCGACAAGCCTACACTACTTTAAACATGGTTTATCCCCACCGACATGCTGTTAATCTCAGAATGTACACACATTTATAGTGGGGCTCTTATTATATAAATTACAAAACTCTTGTCTTCATTAATTTCGCTATGATACTTCAATGTAATGCTTGCGAAAATCATTCTTTTACAAGTGATTCGTGAACAAGCAACCAACCATAAGAGAAATCCTCATAGCGAGGATCAAAAATAGCCGTAACTTTAAATTGAATCCATTAAATAGTTTCTACAATAACAATAATTGTAATTAATAATTTTCTGCAAAAGTTGATTTAAATTCATATTTATTGAACAATTTGCAAAGAATATAAGAACATAAAAGGAAACGGACAAATTAACGCGACGATCTCGAACACTTGGATGACACGTTTGTAGAATGTTGAAAGCATATGATAGTAAATAAATAAACCAGTACTCAAAACTCCGTACAGTTAAAGTCATTATTTATAATGGAGTTAAATTGGGGAATTTAATAATTCCCCCATGTTGCTAATTTAAGTATATAATGAAAAATGATAAGATGTTAATTATATATGAGTATTTCTGCGTTATTTTTATTGGCTAAATTATTCAAGGTAACTTTGTGTTTTGGATTTAGTAATGTTTAACATCTTGGGTAAGTCCAAAATGACATCAATAACAGTTAAGGTAATGCCACGCAAATATAAATAAATGTAATTGAATAGATAGACAGTTGCCTACAAAACAATTAACAAGCACGCAAGGAAATTCCATATATATACAATCAAGTCATTTTATAAAAACCGATATTAGTATCGGTTAATTATTCTATGGTTATGAATTATTCATCTGTAATCTATTCGAGGGCGACCTGCTATGTGCCAGAGAACTAATAGAATCAGCTGCCTGCTTAATTTTGAAATACCACTTAAAAAATCTGAACGTGTTTAAAATAATAATAGGTATAATGAATTTAATTAAATATTTGTTTGAGTATAAACCTGCAAGACGTATGTACGTTTGTGGATACCTCACAATCAAAGAATATGACCACGCTCATAGAATCTGGGAATTCTTGTAGTTTTCCCATGATTTAATAGGTAAAACAGTTGGCACACGTTACCCATTACCAGCTGTCTAGATAAACACTGAAATACAATTCTGAAAATTTGTTACTATTTATAAATGGAATCAATAGCTATAAGTCAGAGTTCTAACATAGTTTCAGAATATGTACATTACTGGCGGGATTTCTGACAAGTCATGCACTCCTACAATATCACCTATTCAATCTAGGAAAAGCTAAAAATCAAATTAGTCGTCTGTCCCAAGAAGATCTGGAGGCGGCAAAACACATTCTATGCAAATGTGACTGACGACTAATATTAATATTGTTGATAGTATGGTGTGAATTAAGTATGAAGTTTAGTAGAAAGCAACATTTATTTGCATTTAATTAAATTGTCGTACAAACAGCAGCAGTAAATTTTCAATCTAGATTTAAAAAGACCATGAAAATATACATCCAATTCCGCACACCCTGTTAATTAAAAGTTAGCATTTTAACCTAGTTCTGAAAATTTCTAGCAAGCAATAGGCGTGTCCGACCTATAATTGCAAATTATTTTTAGACCTAAGAGATGGTTACATTAACAGACGATATACGAAAGTAAATGAATTATAACTAAAGTTTGTCCCTTTCCGTTCGCTTTACAGGCGTCGGTATGGAAGTAATCGTTCGAGTGTATGATTCGTAGCATATGTGCAAATTTATGCTCCGCGTATTAGACTCTGCGATGGAGTGGGGACGCGAGACAACTTTGTTACCGATGTAAATATAGAAGTGGAGAGATTTATTCTATCTGGAAAAATGAAATGTGCATTTGGTTTTCTGCTATTAAAGCAATGTGCATAAACATACTGAGAGAAATCCTTGTAGCAAATACTTACACGGTGCAGTAGTAACGATTTTGTAGGAATAACTAATACAAACAAATGGACTCTAACGTACACGTTTATCAATTTATACCAGTCGTTTTAATAAGCAGCATCGATACAGAATTGAAAATGCAGCATATTGTTTCGCTCCTTGTGTTGCGTTTGCCGTGAATAATTCCATCAATACCATAAGGAAGCTATTTTAGCATTATTATTTTTGGTTATTGTTTCTAGGCATTTTCTGATGTGTTCTACTAATACATAAATTAAAACTTATTCATTCAACAGTGTAGTATGCTCTTTCGTAGATGTTATAACAAAAGTAAGTAAAATTCATTTCCAAACTATAATAATTTAAAATAATAAGCGGAATAAATTTTACAACACGAGTTTATTTATGCTCACCAAAAAAATTGTGTAAAATTTGACTACAGTAAATAGTAATTTACCTTACAACGTTGTACAGCAAAATGTTCATTTAGATGATTCATACAAATTGTAAGAATTATTACTACAAACTGAGTGCTACAATTTGATAATAAATATTGCTACACATTGTACTTGTCCCTATATGTATAAATATTTACAATTGTAGTAAAATTTCCTACATTTTTCTCTCTGTGAAAGAATAGTGCATATTATAGCAGCGTTGTATGTATAAATAAAATCGATAATGTATAAAATCAGTGATTTCAGAGTTGTGTGGCGTGTGTGCGTTGGAGTACATGACAGAGAAAAAGATGGCCATTTCCTTGATCCACTTATCGACGACACTTTATTACGTATAATGTATATACAGCGCTCGCTACGCTCGCGTGGATTCCAACCGGCCGCCAAACACATACCGGATGCGTTACTACTGCAATAAGATTGCTTGCGCATATGTTACGAATCACACAACGGAACGACTACTCCCATGCCGACGCCTGATTGATGCATTGTGTTGTTATTATATGTGATTAGAGAACAACAAGAACTGCAACAGAAATTCTCCTATAAACACATTCAGATGAACTTCAACCAGCACATCACAGATTGTAAAAGAACGATCTGAGATATAAATGGGCACGAATGGGACGAAACAGTTTTGAAAAAGGAATAAACAAAATTCTGAAACGTAAT
This sequence comes from Oryctes borbonicus, assembly GCA_902654985.2. Lineage (NCBI taxonomy): Eukaryota > Metazoa > Arthropoda > Insecta > Coleoptera > Scarabaeidae > Oryctes > Oryctes borbonicus. The sequence continues at coordinate 10,660 of LR736944.1, read as the reverse complement.
GAAATAAGAGTTTTATTTAAACAACACAACCGGCATGTCCCAAAGAATGGAGATGTTAAATATTCCAACAAAAACCGGTTAAAGGAAAAAGAAAGATACATTTTACACTGGTGTTGGAATTAACCAGTGGCGGCTGGTGCTGATGTAAATGGGAGGTCAAGGACTAAGCTTCGAATCCCTTGTATATTTCCGTTGCATATCGTGTACAGTATGCAGTGTATTTAATAGAAAAAAAACTTACACATATGATCACATGGGTAAACACAAACTTATCTGAGACGTGTGTGATGCTCAGATAAAATTGTCAAGATAACAGTCCTAGTTACCATTTAAGCTTAAAAAAGGTTAATAACAGGGTGGCAATATTTAAAATAAATGTGCTTAAAACACATGTTTAAAATACGTTTCAAACATCAACTTATGTTCAAACCACTTGTGTTTACACTTATTTGGAACACATTTTTTAATAATGTATAAACATCCACTAACATAAGTAATGTGAAATAAAATGTTGCCAAACATCATTGCATCTTAATAGCTTCTAGTAAATGACGAAGTGCTTTGAGCTTGAAATGATTTGTATTGGATTGTAATATTATTTATTATGACATACCGCTTAGGAAACTGGTGGATTCCCATTGTCAACCGTACGACCGAATGATTTTAAATCTTACATGCCTTGTTATATCCCTACTCCAAAAACATGCGAAATATACGAAACTAAAAAGAAAGGTTCTCGTCTGTAGCACAAAACGAACAGGTTATCATTTTACATCAACAAATCCATCAACATTATTAAAACATTAAAAACCAAATGTAAACATGTAAAATAAAAGACTGGGTTTTTGTTATTTTTCTAGAATACACGCTTTTCTGCCCTGGGAAAAAATTGAAAGTTGTAAATTAATATAAGAATAAATTTTAAAAATCATTGTCAAGAAAAAAACTATGCTAGACGAAAAATATCTTAATAGTATTTTATTTACTGGCTATTTTTAAACGAAATTAGCGAATGTTAAGTACAAATAAACAGTTTACATACCTATGTCCTATTCACCGTTCGTTGCCACAACCACAATTTTCACAACTGTCTTGTATAGCATTTCGAGAGGAGTTTTGCATTCAACGAGTTAGTAAAAAAAAAAATAGATAAGAAACGCCGCAGTCATTCATCTAAACGCTGGAATAAGATTGCAAATATTGGTACAACACTAAAGACGTAAGTAGGTCTATACAACGTTCACCTTGATTAATCAATTTTAAAATTTCATATTCTTAGTATTGAATTAAAACAAGTTTTTTTTCTCCGGTACTTATTCTTAATAATAGTAATAAGTATTGTGCCTAAGATAATGCATAATTTAGAGAATGAACACTACGTTAATTAAAATTACTAAACTAATTGTTGTATTCGTATAAAAGTAAAAAAATCGAAGTAGCAAAAATGAAACGTTCCTAAAAAACCCTGCCATGTAGTGATTAGGACGCCTGTTTGGAGAACGGAAGACGCTAGGTTCGAATCCTATCGGGGTAGAAATTTATTTTCGTTAATTAAAATATTAACATAAAATTTAAGACATTTAATTCGGTTGAGAAGCCAAGGAAAATACAGATTTTTCACATTTCACCGACGGAAGCCAATATACAAGCTTATTTGTTTTTGAGGGTGACCACAAATTTTGTTTTTGTCCCGAAGCCGAAGAGAAAATGGACTTGCCACAAAAGAAGCTCGAGATTTAAAAGACAAACTCATTTTCTTCTTTTATCAAATAAAGGTGATAGAATTTGCCCTAGCAGGGAGAAACTAACAAACATTCTGAATGCCACTTTGACTCTTCTATCTGGTAATAATAATATAACCATGTACAACATGTTGATAAAAGTGTTCAAACTTCAAAATTAAATAAGACAGTCGTGAAGTTCCAAATTGTCAAATCGTTCACTAGTTGATATGTTAAGTATTTTTTGTTCATGGAGCCGAAATACAATAGTAACGAGTACAAGATATCTGCAATTGCTTATAGGGCCCACCTATTTGTGTAGTTAGCCATTCATTCGGTCCAGGGCGCAGAGCTTTGTATCTTCCTTATTCTAGTATCCATTCCGGTCATTTAAGTATGTGTAAATAGGCAATGGCTAGCGCCGAAGCCACGATCAATCAATCCTCTTTAAGCCAAAAATTGCTCTTAGAATTCGTTTCTGGAGAATCAAAACTCACCCCCTACCAGTCGCTCGATCCCAAACAACAACATTGTAGAACATGTGTACAAGCACGAGAGTATAGTAGATGTTTAATAGAAAATAATTACCAATGGGTAACCGATGGGTGTCTTTGAGTTGCAATACAATGAAAGAAAGAGAAAAAAATAATGAGAAGAAAAAATGAATATAATAAATAAATTCATTTATTTTACACAGACGATATACGTCTTGCATTATTTCTATGACCAAAAAGATATGTAATATACACGTAAGCATTCTTAATACCTACTAAATATGTTAGCTTTAGTACTAACTAATTCATCAAACCAGTAGTGCTCAGCACCTGTAAGTAAATAGATATTTACAAACAGCACTACTACATAATAGAACTATATTTTTCATCTATATTCATATTAATGCGAAATTCGGTCACAAAATTAATAACATATTGCTTATAATTCTCCTTAAGAAGGGAATAGAACAGGTTCCAAGAATTGTTCCGCACACATATTATAAAATTTTTAATAAACCTCTCTTAGATAAAAAGGGAGCGTTGTGATCACAGATTTACGAGTTTAAAGAGACACAACTAGCAATGCTACCATTCATATGAAATCTTATGCTAGTTAGCCGACCTTCAATTTCGTACCTTGAATACGGTAGGCAACTTATTATGCACGTTCGAAGCTGGTCGTTTCGCATTTAGTTTTTAACATAGTATGCGCATATAAGATTAGTTACCACGTAATTAACATATAGTAATGTCATATCTAGAGTGGACCAGCGTGTCTGTATATCGGGACCGTATCCAATACGCAACATCACGCGCAACGCAGAAAGCGAAAATAATGCTAAAATGGTGCATAAATTTTGGTAGCACAAATACAACTGTATAAATGCATGTCAATAGTATACAGCACAAAATCAAAAAAGTGGTGTGCCACCGAGAGAGCAATTTATGTTGGATTTATTGTCCATTTTTCTGAAGTGTGTGTTGCAATTTCGCCTATTGGATAAAAAAAATTGTTTCACGACTTCTGGAATAAATGCAATTCCAACTGGGAGCTACCATCTGCGCGCGAAGATAACGAAAAAAAGATCAAAATCGTAGTTAAAGATAAACGGTTTTGATCGTTTTTTGACAGATCGAAAAAGAAATTCCATTGTACATGTTATGGTGCGTGTAGTGGAACCCCTTCAACCGAATTTTTCAATCTAATTAATAAGCAAAAGATTACAAAAGTGTATTGATGAAGCAAATACGAGGGTAGGATAGGTTACAGAAATTCTAAGTGTCACCTAATCAACTGCTAGGCAACAAGGCGTTGCGTGGGCCGTTCTCTAAAACGAGAGTGTGAGCAGCTTTCACATGTGACGCGTAAAACTCATGTTTTACATCTTGTGGCGCAAACGATTCGGCAATGTTATCCAGAGGTGGATCCATTAATTTCAAATACTAAATCTCCCAAACGAATTCGAGAACTTGATACTATGATTAAATCACATAAAAATTCTTTATACGGTCTCCTTCCGGTTTTTTAAAATTTGTGTGTTGCGCTATTTACATAGTTCCTACACATGGTTTCCAACATAATAGACTTTTATCGCAAACTAAACACCTGAATTCTTTACTATTATATAATAAGTCTGGAAATTGCCATAAATACGTGTTTACCCTGTTAGCGAACAGACATGATGTATTTCTACGCATTTTCAACATTCTTAATGCTTTCCGTTCAATTCCGACACTTATCAACGCACTGCGATATGTATTACACATAGCATACAGCATAGAAGGCCAGGAAGTGCCGACATGTAACGAAGCAGCTCTGTATCCCCACAACCTCTCGCGGTTAAACACCAGTGGAAAGCAAGCGAGAATGTTGCACTCTAATAATAACCCTTTTTTTTATGTTTTGCAGTAGAAATATATTAAAGAACTCCCTGTGTACTTAATCCAACATATATGATAAAACCTCAAATCGGAACAGGTTATGGACCCAGACCTACGTAAAAAGAAAAAAAACCGCTAACCTGACTACTTAAAAACATATTGGAAAATTAAAATATGTGAAAGAAAGCTGGATTGAAAATATGTGGATGAAATTGAGCACATTGATAAACTAAAAACTGTTGAACATTTTCTTTTATAGAAATTTCAAGTAGAAATTATATTCAAATCACATGGTTTATACGATATCGTAATGGGTATGGAGATACTAGCAGTAGATGCTAATGGAACTGTGAAAATCGACTTGGATCGTAGAGATGCAAAGGCTCAAAAAATAATTAGTACAGTATAAATCACGAATCTTTGCCGTTACGTCATACTTGTCTATGACGTATGCAACGTCTGAAACAAATTCAGGTACACCAACCGGTGTTATTGTCATATCATCTGTCAAATTGTTTGTGTGTTGTTTCTCGAATCTATTTCTTATTTTCATCATTTTAAAATAACAAACTGTTTTTATTAGAGCTATATTACGAACTATTAATAAGAGCACTTGTAAGTTAAACTTTATTTGTAATAAATGAATTTTAGAGAGTTGCTAATGCTAGTGCAAAACAAAGAAAGGAAGCCATACCACCTACTTCTGTTATTCCAAAATACACACCCCATCTCAATTCCAAAACCCTAGATTTGGATGACCGAATGAAAATGGAAGTACGAAACATTATATACGACATATATAAACAAAGTAAGTAACACAAATTGCTGCACAATATTTTATCTAATTAGCAAATATTTCAGAGAAACATATTACATTAAAAACACAATGAAATTCTGCAGGAGAAATATAGCTTACACAATGGTATTTCTCCCTTAAACTGATTATTGACATCAATAGACTTTAAATTTAAAGCAGATGATAATCGAAGAGCTTTAATGGAAAAAAATAATATCGCGGCATTAAGATATTCATTTTTACGTAACTGCCATAAAAATTTAACATCTCATTTGAAGAAGCAAGCTGTGTTTCGTGTAACTTGGATATTTTCTAAGGGTAGAAAAAGAAGATCTTGGCAAGATGAAGATATTAAAAGCGTTAGGAAGCCGGAAGGGTATGATGGCAAAAGATATATTGTTGTTCACGCAGGAACAATAAATGGTTTTATAAAAGATGCTTCTTTACTATTTCCTTCAAAATCAACAACCTCTGATTACCATGGGGAAATGAATAGCAAAACATTCCAACGCTGCTGGGTAACGGAACGGTTAATACCAAGTTTTGAAGTACCATCTTTAATCGTTATGGATAATGCACCTTACCATAGTGTTTTGTTGGAAAAACAACCTCTCCAATCTTGGAGAAAAGATGATATAATTCAATGGCTAAACACCAATCAAATTCCCTGTGAAAGTACGATGAACAAAAATGAATTATTAGAAATTGCAAAGCAATAAAAAACAATATGTGTATGTAATCGATAATTTATTCAATTAGAAAGGCCATGAAGTACTCAGACTTCCTCCCTATCATTGTGACTTCAATGCAATAGAATTAGTATGGGCACAAGCAAAAGGATACTACAACAAACATATAGGACGAGATGGATATAATGACATCACAGTAATAAGGATGAAAGCTTAGAAGTGTGTACTCCAACCATTTGGAATTTGCATACCTAACTAATAATAAAAGCTTACTGAAAGAATGTAAAGAAACAGATGCAAACATACTAGTAGCAAAAAAATAAAGCTTCAATGTACGCAACAATGAGTGGTAAAATAGAAGCAAATTCTGTCATTTTAAGCAGTGTACTGTATGTCTCAGAATTAACAAAAAATGTGCTGTCCGTAAAGGCAATAACTGAGTACGGTAGACAAGATAATACAGTAAAGATATATAAAAACAGACTAGGACATTTGTTGTTGTTATTGTTATTAGCATTAGTGCTGTGCCATTAGCCAAACACAAAATGTAATGTATTTAGGTAGGGCAAAAATAAGGAAAACCTTAAAATTTTTCTACTTCTCAGAAATTATTTGGATGAAATTTTAGGGTCGTGAAATTCGGGAGTGTTCTTTCGGCAATTTAGAACTGATATATGAAATTTTAAATGAGATGTAGAAATTTAAATGACAATTAACCTTATTTATCAAATTTCCGCTATGTGTTTTTTAAATTAACAAAGCACTTTATGGGTTCAAACAAGTTTATCAATGGAATAAACCCTTGATAGGATTTTTAAGAAGCCAAGAACTTAACAGTTTAAAAACAAAGAAAATGTATTTTTAAAAATATAGACAATTCAATTGTTTTAGCTACTCACATGGATGATGGGATTGTTATCGATCACAAGACAAAAAATCATTAGAGTTAATTAGCAAATTGAAAAAAGAATTCGAAGTAACAGTATTTAAAGAAACCAAAAGCATTTCTAGGGATGAAAATCGGCAAAGAAGGTGACACATTGAAGTTAACTCAAGGAAATTATATAGAGAAGATCTTAAAGAAATTTAATATGAGTAATGCCAAGTCAGTATCAACCCCAATGCTTCCAAGTAATGACACCGATGAGTAACTAACAGACTAGAATTACCCTATAAAAGAAGTGGGAGGTAGTCGTGCAATAACATCAGACCGGACTTTCCATTTGACAAACCAACAAAGCAAATAGTACCAATAATCAAAGGAACTTTAAATTACTCGAAGGAAAGTACAAAGAGTGGAATTACTTATGAAGAAATGAGCGGAATAAATGACAATTCAATACTTGAAACATATGATGCAGATTTCAAGAGTGACTCGCATGAGCACTATTATGTAGCTAATAATCGATGCTAAACAAAGTCCCAATAATGTTGCGCTCTCGCAAGCAACCTATTGTCGTGTTACTAAGCACTGAGGCTGAGTTTATATCAGCGTCAAAGTATTATAAAGAATTATTATATTTAAAATCTTTTATTGAGGACTTGTCTAACAAGGTTGTAAATGTTACTCTGTATGTAGATAAAGTACATAATCAAGGATGGAATTTTGAATCACAAAAGCAAACATATTGACGTTCGATATTGTTTCATGTCAAAAAGTTTCTGAAGGTTTAATTAATATTGACTATATACCTACAGATTTGCAATTCGCTAACATATTCACAAAACCCTTGAATCACGCCCATTTTGTAAAGTTTAGAAACAAAATTGTTGTGTAAAATTTAGTTATTAATAATGTTTTGTTAATTTTAGGTGTTTCATGCAAATAAAAATATGAACAACAATTAAAGGAAGGTGTTAAGAGTAATTGTCTTTCACATTCATGCACTTATGCAACACAATTTATACGTCAATATTAAAACAGAGTTTTTTAGTCTGCATTGTACAGAATAGTAATGTACACTATGTTAAGAATTAAATGCGAAGCCACCAGCTTCGTTAGTATAAGATTTCATATGAATGGCTGTATTACGACGGCACTATTAGTTTTAAATTTCGGAAAATAAATAGATATTATTCGTGTTATCAAGGCGACGATTTTATGGCTGCCTTGTATGAATATTTATCAATCGTTCGTCAGAGACGAGAGGTGTTCTTTCGTCGATATTGGCTTTCTTTCTTTGTTCTTCATGTGAGCAATCACAAAAAAGTCCAAAACAAGCTTCAAGATCCTTTTTGTTATAATAATAGCACTATATACAAGAGAAGTGATTCTTCAAAAACAACTTGTATTCCATAACTATTGAAGATGAGCGTGTAATTATAGGAGAAGTAAATATAGAAATAGTACCAGCATCGTTTTTAACACTATAAATAAGTGTAGTCTTCCTAAACTAAGAGATTTCTCTTAGTATAAATAATACACAGGACTGTCTTGAAAACAGGTAAATCTCTCAGGTTATGACGCCATACACAAAGTACATAGTGCTCCAATTTACGATGTAAATATAATACTTCTATTATTAATTTTCCTGTTTTTTAATTATTTTTTGTTCCTATGCGCAGATATATTGCTGGAAGAGGAAATGTGCAGAAGACCAAAATGCATTCTCCAGGGAATGGGGAAGTTAAGGGATATGTGAAGAAAACGCTCTCTAAATGAAACGACCTCAACAACATACTAAATGTTTTTGAAAATTAGGTATTTCCTTCCATCCGCGCGATTCGTGATCGACTAAATTTAAATTGCATGCATCAAACCATCTGGAATGCAATACAACAAACAAATTTTAGGTGCAGATGGCCAGCCTATAAAATAGATTTCATGCCGGAACATGCGGCTGCCAGGCTTGTCTTTGTTGAAGCGAATGTAGGTCATAATTGGCAAACAAAAAGTCTTCTCAACAGATGGAAAGTCTCGTAAGCCGCTATACAATTTAATTCTAATGTTGTATCTGATGTATGTAAATGTTTCATAAAGTTCAAAAATGAAAAAGAGCCCAATGAAGCTAAGAAATGGTTGAAAAAGATAGAAAGCACGGCTACATTTGAAGTAACACAAAGTAATCTAGCAGTAGCAGCAGCAGCTTGGTACGTAGAAAAAGAAATTGAAATCTGGGAGCAATTTAAGAGTACCTTTATTGAGACCTTTATATATAAGAAAAAATATCGAACAGAGCTGCGGAACTTGATGCATGCATGAGCGCAACAAAAATGTGAGAGCGTTGAGAAGTATTATTACGATAAACTAGCTGCTTGTAAAGAATTACACCTACCCTTCGATGAAATTAAAGAACAGGTAATTGTAGGGCTATACTCTAAAAATTTCTAACCTAAGCTACCATGGGAGTTACATGTGACTAGTACATCAAGGAACTGACTGTTATATTCTACCGCCATGGTGAATTTAATATGTGGTTGGTGACGATTGAGATGGTCTAGGAAATCAGGTAGTCTTTACTATGAAGTCAGTGAATAGGTTGTAAAAGTTGCTAAATTCTCGCAGCTGGTGATACCCAGTCTTTCTTCAAAAGTATTTGCACTGTAGACATAAGTTATTACGTAAAACAACAGTAGCTTTCACAATATATTCACATGTTCCAATGTTTGCTGTAATCGATTTCCTTAATATACACCACCTTTGCATTAAATTCCCAAAGGTATTTTCAATTATTCTTGGTGCTCTAGAATGTCTCTAAGGGAATATTAGCTGTTTAGCACTAGGATATGTCTCATAATTACGTTACTGAGGGGGAAATACCTGATCAGTTACTACAAAATAATTCATTTTTACATTATTATGTAGTAAATATTTTGCTGGTGGGATATCCGTATCGAACTGTCCATTTTTTACCAAAACTACTATCCTTGAAAATAGTACTATTATGATTTGCCAATGTCTACCATAGTAAAACGTTATTTTGCATCACATGCTGCTAATAAAATTAAACTAAATGACCTTTCATAACTAAAGCAGTCAGATCCACTATTTTAATGCTTGAATAGACATGTGCTTGCCATCAATGGCACCAATACAATGTGGCATATCCTATTTTTCATAAAAATCATTTACAATATCTTTGTTGATTGTAATAATACAACTGGTACTAATTTGAACCATAATGCTTCTGTTACTTCTTTTATTATATAATGCACTGTTGATTTTCTTATCCTGTATGATCAGGCCAGCTCTTGCGTAGAACAGCCTTCCAAAAAGTAACTAAAATAAAATACGTCCAATACACAGCTATTACAATTTTGTAAATCAAACTACGCGCTGCAACGTAATTAAAAGACCTTAAGCTGGAAATATAAGGTTTTTTATAAGATCCTTCTATAAGGAATCTGCCGATACATCAAAAACAGTAGATGTCATTTCAGTTAGCGACACTCCGGCAGTGCCAATGTGCACTTTCAAATATAATTTTATATTGACGATATATCGATACTGTTATGTACTACGATATATCGATAGCGTTACGCCGACTTTTCCTAACATCACTATTTGCCTCTTAGCTTATGCCACTATTCTTTGAAACGACAAGCTAGGTATTTCTTGGCGTCAAAAATACACGTCTGCCATTTAGAAAACAGCGGCAAAAACCAAGTACGGTTCCTTATGCCAACTCTCGAGCAGTTCTTGAAGTGGTTAACACGAGATGACAGGTGCAGGAGCGCTTTAGGTACAGTGGCCGCTTTACATTTTGTCTCCTCTTTGCAACGACTAAACATTGATTCGCGTGGCAAAGCCAAGTACTTAGGTTTAGCAAATAAAAGCAGTAATTGGTAGAGAAATAAACGGTCGAAGCAACGCTAATGGCGCTGGGTAGGTAAAAACATGTTCGTTAGCTAGTGCTTCTTCCCTTCTCACATTGCTCTTGCCATAAGTGATACCATTAATACCAATGACACACTATATTACCATTATTTTCGGTTATTGTTTCTAAGCATTTATTGACTGGGTAAAGCCTATTCGGTCACCGGTTGATGATGAGGACCATTCGTGTCCTCGAAACGGCCGTCCCGGACTAATTATTATATTACTATATAATAAATTAAACTTGTGTGGTGCGGAGGGTG
>LR736897.1:2310438-2578988 GCA_902654985.2 Oryctes borbonicus | reverse complement strand
GGGCTGAAATTTTATGGGGAACATACACGGCCATATGGTCATCGATTGGCGACGTTAGATCGGCGGAATTCCGAACTTTGTTTTTTGGCCTCGAAACAATTCCATCATTTTGGGTGCAAATGTTTCGAGCACTCTTTCATTGGTTTTGTAAGTGCCTGAATGCCTCCTTTGTACTCGTAGCATATAACGATAGTGGTTTCGTGATAAAACCATAAATTTTAAATTGATTTGTTTGGGGCGTTGATTAAGCTTCACGCGCGATTGACATACGATAATCGTTAAATATTTGAGAGGTCAATCGTAGACCGGATTTCTCTGTAATTTAGCATTTGGAAGGTGAATATTTTCCACAATTTTGAGTAGCTAACGAAGTAGCAGTAACTTACTTAATTTTGCACATATTTCTTTATCTATCACGCTCATATAATTTTGTGGACACATGATATAAGAGCAACTACTATACAAAGGTATGAAAGTTTATGTAACACTATTTTACATACATAATATGTAATTTGTTTACAGCTATCTACATACATTTGTCGCACAGATGTACACGTTCACTTGATGTACATACATACATATATTTGCAAACGTATGTCAGTCAGTGAATGCAAGTAAACCTAAAGATAAAGTGCCTCATATATTAGCCAGAGGACCTGATATATCTTCCTGATTTATGGTTCGACCTATCTATTACATTTTACAAATTCCTAAAGCGAAGCAAAACGAAATTACTATATTTCTTACTGTAGTTTCATTAATTTAAATAACTGAGGTAAATGTGAGTTTCATTGTTTAAAATGAGATCTATTTCTCAAGCACGTACTTACTATAAATACATTAGCTTATCTATTGCTAGCTCGCAGCATTGTATCGCCGCGTATACATAGAAACGCCACATAACGGTATAGTTTTCGACTCATGTTTTACTTAATCTATTGGGAATGAGCGTATTAAAATAAAAAGCGCGAGAGGAACGTAAGGAATAGCGAAGTAAAATGAAATTACCCTAATGTACTGTTTCAAATTATCAGAAGAACACTCCTCGGTACTAATAAGGAAATTACTCAATAAATGGAATGAATCTACGTAAATTCCCCAAACGCCTGAATTGCAGCAAATATGACAGACCAATCAAAATAAATAACAAATTATATGTGTTTGAACTATGTCTACGTTAGTAGCAGTTAGCAGTCATTATATTATCTATGTCCTGTACGATGCCTTGATACGATGAAGCTATTGCTGCCATCCGTTTACCTCCGAAAACTTACCTGGTCGTAGGAGGACAGTTTCCTCTGTGTCCCAATACTACATAGTTCAAATGTATATCGCAATACTTAAAAGGATCTCATATTTTAAGAAGAGGTTTCCTTCGATATTTCCAGTCGCAAGGTGAAAAGGTAAAGGATAGTAAGAGAATGCAATTTCAACGATAGAGCTCATTTGGATTATTATTATCCGATCTCTACCGAATCCACTGAGCTACAATACGCGATTGGTTTCATATACGCCGTATTTACGAAGAACCATACCACTCTTGCTTGGTTTAAAAATTCTTACTTGACCAACACCTTTTTAGAAAAAAACGCAAGCACACTCAATTGCAAAAGTTTGAGGTTGTTACTCTTCTAATATGTTGTTATGGGCAAAGCACACACTTCATAAACTCCTTTGTTAACCAGGTTTAATTTAACGCCACCTTTTTTTTATATTCAATGGTGAAGAGGTAAAAGATCTAGTAACACATTGTTTAAATTCTTTTATTATATTTTTAGCTTCTTCATGGTACCTACTACAAAAGAACAATCAAAATATAAAAAACTAATTTCAACATTGTTGAAAAACTAACCTAATATAAATGTATAATACCACGAAATTATTTTTCGAAAATATGTAAAATGTACAAAGTTCATGTTCAATAACAGATTACGTGACGGCAAATCTGGTAAACAAAAAACAACAACGGTAAAAAGTGGACAAGAATATTTTACATTAAGAATTTTGCAACCGATAAATCCGATCTTGAATCGAATGACAACTATAAAAAAATATAGTTATGTATACGCCTAATGCGGTACTGGTAGAGTGTAACATTACTTTTATGGGCACTAATTTGGTTTCTGAATTTTTTAGAGGTTTGACCAATGTAGTACCTTTTGCAACCTTTATACTGAGTATAACAAATTACATCAATTTTATCGAAACTGTTCGTCACATCTCTGAGCCTGGAGGAAAAAGTGTTCACCTTTTTTTTTGGGTAGGAAGCTATTTTTATATTGTGTTGTCTGAATATATGTATAAACTTCTGTAAAAGATGGTAGAATTGGTATTGGTAGAGGGATTTGATGTGGCGGAACCAGCGGTCAAATTACTGACTGGTGTTGAAAAAAGAATTCTATTGATAATGCTATTGGGGAAACAGTTCTTTCTCAAAATTGTTCTTAATATATTCAGGCTATTATTTTGAAAAAGCAAATCTTCAAAACCCTACGTCTCAATGCTCAAATTAAATTGATTTTATATTTTAAAGGGTGGTATCTCTGTAAGCCATGATATCGAGCAACAACACCGAGTTATTAAATTTTACTTGAATGGTAAATTGAAGTTTGTAATTGAAACTGTTAGACATATTTAGTATTTCTCTTTTGGTAAAGCCAGGAGAATATCATCAACATATTGACATACAAAATCAGCTATGGACGGGCTGATGGCTTCGCCCATAGGACAAGCGATTATCTAGAAAAAGAACTATTATCAAATGTAAAGTATGTGGATTCAAAAAGGAAATTTACAATTTCAACAAATAAAATTTCTGGAATATCGGTTATTGCCGAAATTAAATGGAAATTGTTTGTGATTATAATATACGCAAGGTCTAATTGTGTGGAATATTTGTGAATAATGATACTGCGTCGAAAGAGCCCAAAACAAAACAATTAGGAAGATAAAATTCATTAAGCATTTCTGCTTCAAGTTCAAAAACGCCTATAACAGTCGTAGAGATTGAAGGCCTCATCAATTATATAGCTGCATAACTTCGCTAGAGGTTATCCCAGTGATTTAACAACAATAATTTTGCCGTTAGATTTAAGCTTAGTGTGATATAGTACTCACTACTACTGATATATGCCTTTGTTGAAGTAAGATTCACATCGCTTCAAAAAGCTTTTCACATGTGAACGAAATTTTTTTGTCGAAAACGAAATGTTAAAGTATTTTTGATGCGACAAAAGCTTGTTTGTGAAATGAAATCATAATTGCGAAGAAACTGAAATAATAACAATTGTGTTCTTCCAGATCTAGTAACCATCGACACACAAATGTATGTATATTTGAATATAAAATTGTATTTAAGTTCGCATATTCTATGTTTTTCCCTCTAATCCTTGCAATATTTTTTAGGAAAAATGTTAATCTTTTTTAATTTGGTAGTTAAAAATTCATTGGAATATTAAAAAAAAACCTTTGTTGGATAACTAAATGAATGGTGAAAAGCTGGTTAGTTTAGTTTCTTTAGCAAGACTTTGCATACACCAGCTGGTTCCATTCTTACTCGAATTTATTCCGGAAATAACGAGGTTTCACTGATTTACATATTCCCCTCTAAGAAGACTACCATCAAAGCTATAGACTTTTTATAATCATCATTTTCTAGTAGCAACCCATATAAATTACGCAAATAAACATCCGCGGCTTTCTTCTTATGACTGTGCTTCTCTAATCCCTGCAAAGTGTTGAGTTTACGGAAAGACTTATTGTACCTATTACTTGCTCTCTATACCTTGGAAAATATTGCAGGAGATACACGAATTTTATCGCGAATTCTTTTCAAAAACATAATTTGCCTTACCTTAATTAAAATTCTTTCATTTTCATTGAAATTAATTTTCTCCAGAGCTATCCGAATTTTGTTCATTTCAATGTAGTCATTCAGGATTTTATTAAAGCTTCGCTTTCATTGATCTTGGGACTCCATAATTCTCGTCTACACTCCAAAGTTCCTTAATTATTTAATTTTCAAACTTGAGCAATAACTCGCATCTGTTCCGCTAAGACCTCCACTCGATTATAATTATTACACTCAGACGATTCCTTGTTTAAATCCAAAGCTAACTGATTTTCACTGCAGATCAAATTATTAATTCAAAAGTTATTAATGATAGCGGCTGTGTTGATAAAAGTCGCACTTTTATCGGGCCAACTTATTCCCCAAAATGATAATATGAATGTTTGGCAAACGGGCTTGAAAGGAGACTAAAGCTTTTATAACAATCCGTTGTTTCTGTGTTGAAATATTTCAGTTTTCACGGAAACTTAAACGATGAAATAGATTTTAGGTTTAGATGAAAAATTTAATTACGTCGGAAAAACTACGAAAATGATCGATTTTCTCATTTCGCCGACGGTAGCTGGTACTTAGTGGATAAGAGAGGTACTTTTTCCTTATTTGCCATGAATTCGGGAGTATTATCTTGATACTGTTTCGACAAGTTAACAAATAAACTACAATTACGCACAATAATAAACAGACAATTAGTAAATTACAGCAAAATTAACCATGTAATTTGTTGTTTTCCCATGCCCACGCGTTCTTTCAAAAAACCCACGCACGATTAAATGAACATATTTTAAGCACACTTTGCAAATGAAATTACTTTTAAAATAAAGCCATATTTTTAACCTGTCCACCTTCTACAATGACTATACCTTAAATCATCTTCTATCTTAGCGTCAATTCACTCACTTGTATTCGCTAGCATTTATTAATTTTCTACAATTATTATTATAAAACATCTCTCTTTGTGTCCAACAAACGAAATCATAAATAAAATCTTCAATCTTGTTACTGTTTATTATGCCTACGGCTAATCTTTCACTTTAAAACTAAAGAATATTAAGAATTATTCAAACTCCAACCAAAATTGGGGTACGCCAATGCCCCTGATTGGAACAGAAGCCAAGAGCTTTTTTTAAGAAAAGTTGCCAAAAACTTTGACGCACCTTCCTTTGCTATATGAAAATGCAGAACACGTGAATTAAATTTTAAAAATTAAAATCTTATGATATAATAACATTTATAGAGGATAGTTTGATTTGTTAAATAAAAGAAATATATGTAGTAATAATGAGAAAAAATTAGGACATTTGTTCCAAATGAAGTGGAAGCTCCCACATACCTCAAATTGCTCCAATCGGCATAATGCTTGGGTAAATACGAGTGAGACTTACAGTACAAATGAGCAAGCAAAGAAGAAGCTTAAAGAGGCAAAGCAAAAGTTTTTGTGGATCTAATGAATACCAAACTTGTTAATGACGTTCATAGTTGGTCCCTATCGATCACAAAAACAGGACAGACATAAAGTTAAAAGGTTGCCTAAATTCTATTCTTTATTGTTTTATTGCTAATTTTTCGGTACTGAATAAAGCCTTCATCACAGCGTTTGCCAAAAAAAAAAAAAAGTAGTAATATAAGCAATGCAAAAAAAGAAAACTAATTTAAAGTTACAAACCATTTACTGTTAGCCGTAAGGAAAATAAATGATCTTTATTCTTTTAAAAAGGAAATACAAAGTATACTCTTAATTTTAAATTGTTACAGTTTGAATAATTTCTTCATGTTGATTTAACATTGCTTCCTTGTTGCCCTTTTTTTTGGCTTATTTTTCGCATGTTTGTTCTTTTCTTCTTGTAAAACATGCTTTTGAAATAAAACCTATTATTATTGAAAACATATATGGGGGTTGCAAGAGTCGACTAACAGCTTAATTAATGAACTAACAATGAATTTTAGTCGACTGACTAGCACTTTCCACAAATGTCCACTGATGAGCCGTGGTTAGGTGGTAGTCTAACTTCATTATTATTATTATGAATAAAAGGAAGAAGAAAAAAAAAGAGAGAGAACGTCGGAAAATTTCACTCGGCTGAACAAACGCGTGCAAAAAAGAACAAAACAAAAACGAAGCTCTTAATATTACAACGACTAGAAATAAACATTCGTGGAAATTAAAAAAAATTATAAATCGAAGAAAACAACATAGACGATTGCAATTTTGACATTTTGTCATTTATTGTACAATGGGCAAAACATAAACACATCATCAACTATGGGAAATAGAATAAAACAAATACAAATAATTTTTAAATGTTTGCTTTTCAAAATTATATAGGCCTTTTCTACCGTTTTAAACACAGCAAATGATATGACACAACAAGATATATTTTACAAAACTTGTAACTTACAATTCATACAAATACAATTAAATATTAAAATTTTAAATTCATCATAAATGTTTCTTATTTAATTCTTAAAAAATTTTAAATAAATTAAAGGTTGAGTATTTCAAAACCAAAAGCGTTTCGGGTTATGTCAATTATGGCAGACTCTCGTCCAGGCAATTTAATCGCTTGGATCAAATTCCCAAGAACGTAAGATTATATTACTAACTTAGTTTACATTGTTATAAGTTTTTCGTTCAACTAATCTTCAACTACTTACAAATAAAATAAAATGATTTTCCGTAACTAGAGACAAAAATATATAAATTTGTGGATTACATTTATTGTATTTTATAAGTATATGGATTTGTTAAATTATTATTGCACAATGTTTACATGCCTGTAAATACTTAGCTACTATATATGGTTTTCTCCTAATTATTAAAAATGTTAAAAATATATGTTACGCTATGACAGAACACCATACTCATATAGTAATTTCTCAAATAATTCATATATGTGCATTTTATTTACAATTTAGATAAATAAAACTGAGTATGTACCTTACGTGCGTGTCAGAAATGTAAGTCACAAATAAACTCTTTTTTTTCTTCAAAAGCTAAGCAAATATCTTATAAATAATCTGTTTTATTTTTTCTTTTTACTATCTAGGGTATTACTGGACGAATTATCATATCAAAGAAGTTTTATATAAAATCTACTTGTTTTGCAAAATCACTCTAATTATCTCTAGAATTCTACGTTATTCTACACGTTTAAAATTAGTTTACTAAATTGGAAGATTGATGAAATAATTATCTAAACGTTAAATGTTTATGCAGGCAGTCACTAACCTTACAGCCCATTTACTCGCTAAGAAGTCAGACGTCAGCTAATAGGAATCTATTTTGTAGATTGAGATGCAGCAGAGATGTGCTTAAGAAGGTAACACAATAACATATACAATTTGCAGGGTTATAGACGGCAGGACGATGGCCTATTGTAGATGTGCTTAAATTGGAAGCAATTGAAATATGTTTTTGAAATTTTAGTTAACAGTATCTTTAAATATGGAACGTCCTTTACATTATAAATTGCTTATATCCTCTCAAATGTAAGTTAAATGAAATATAGGATAGAAAAGTAGAAATTGTATTTTGAACACCATAAAAAGTTTTATTTTGAAAGCTAGCTATGAATTTCGACTAAAAATTCATCCTCAGGTCGAGTTTGATGAGTCCGCAGGACTGCAACAGGACAACGCAAAACGAAAGATGTTTTGAAAAAATTGCGTTGAGAATTACTATCACTTCCAGTTTGTACGCCATACTTGGCTCCTAATATTTTCAGCTATTTCTAAATTTGAGAAAAAAAGAAACATTACGGGATATTCGATTTCAAAATTTAAATGAAATAAAACGTGGATTGCTAAGATATCGAAGAAATTCCTTAAAGATGGTTAAAAAAAAAGGATAAGTATCTTTATTTAAACGGGGACTATATTAAAAAAACTACTTTGTAATATTGATGAAATAAAGAATTTAAAACTAAACGTATTCCGGGTTCGGACCGTGTCATGTCGTTTTTTGTTAAACGAAAACTCGACGTTTCGCCCACAGTCATATGGAGCTTCTTCAGGAGAGGGAAAGGTGTTAGACAATAGTTACCACAGTAACGGCCAGAGGCGAAGTTAACTGAGTGGGAAGCAGTTGATCACAGTAACTCAGCATGTGAGCCATGTCAGAGCCAAAAATCAACTGCAGGGAACGAGGAGAGTAGCTTTTATACCGGCGGCGGAGCCTGTCGTCGACTGGTTGGGCCCGACAATCACGGTTAGGCGAGAATAGGTCGTTGCGGATGACGGGTTTCCATATGTCGCGAGGAGGTAACCTGTATCTCTATTGACATTGGGAAGAATTACAAAACAATGAAGTCGCATTGAATAATGTCTGGTGGCCAGTGTCTAGCTGATGTTCAGCGATAGCCGAATTCGAGCGGAGGCATGTTTTAGCGAGCGTTCGTGCTCTGCCAGACGAGTGTTGACAGAGTGTCCTGTTTCACCGACATACACCAAACAAAGGATTCTATAAACACCTTTACTAGCTAAAGGGGGAAATTTGCCTTTGGGAAATGGAAGAATTTCTAAAACCTTTGAGAGGGGTTTGAAGACCGTTTAAATGTTTTGTTTTTCCAACATTTTGCTAATTCTATCTGTTACCTTGTGGATATCGTGAAGATAAGCGGTAGCTAGATTGGTGGTAGTGTTATCGTTCGTTAGTTTACTGGTTGGATGAAGATGTCTATTGATGCGTCTGTTAATATCCTTGTTTTTGAGGAGGGTCATCCGTACATGATTCAGCTCGGTGGGAAGATTGTTGGGTTCATTGTCACCGCTTGATGAACCAAGGAGTTGATAACTAAGAACTTTTGTGCTGGGTGATGGTGCGAGGTGGCATTGAGATACCTATCAATGTGTGTGGGTTTTCGATAAAGCAGTACATCAAGGAACGGGAGTGCATCGTTATGTTCTACCTCCATAGTGAATTTGATATCTGGGAATTAACGATTGAGATGGTCTAGGAAGTCAGGTAAAGGGTCTTTGCCATGGAGTCAGATAATGAAGATGTCATTAACATATTGGAACCATCCCTTAGATTTCAGATCTGCCGAATCAAGAGCAACGGATTCAAAAGTTTCCATCAAAATATTAAAACCAGGACAGAAGAGAAGAGGGCCCTGGCAGCACCAGATAACTGTTCTTTTGTTTTTGTTTTGGCTGCTAAAAATTGAACGCCACCGGTGATTGATATCTTCCAAATTTTCAAAGACACGCCTAATAGGCCATCACCGTAAATGACCGTGCATATATTAAGCAAAATCTACAACACATTCAACTTACATTTTTAAAACAAAAATTAATGAGGAAATAAAGATGCACATTTTAAACTTAAACAACAAATGAAGATGCGCAACAACAATAACAACTATTAAGCTAATAAATTTAATTGCAACAGCATGTAACACAAAATAAAGCAATAAAAAAAACAACAACAGCAATACAACCGACAAACAGGCAATTTTCAGGTCTTAAGAAACGCAACAGCTAACGGAAGGACTCACATGCTTCATAAACTGAACATTCTATAAGTCAACCTATATATATATAAAATTAATCTGCACATAGAAAAAAAGAGGTTTCACTTCAATAATACTACTTTTAGTAACACCTATGAATGACAACTAGTTCAAATTTAATTGACTTGGACTATTTTTCCAAATAATCAGTTCTTTGGATAATTTTTACGATCACATTATTATTTGTGTATGTTAATTTTTGGTTTTGCAGTACCAATGTTTCACTGTACCTATACTATTATAAAAGAGGTGATTTGGAATACACCGTGGAATCGGTGTTTCTCATTTTTCTAATTATTTAAATCTAGGTACTTCCTAATAAGTTATGTTAGATGTTAGAAATGTAATGTTAAGAGTCGTTTTTAATGCATATGGAGACATTTTTACTTGAAGCAATGGATATTGTAGAAATAAATACTTATAAGATATTCTTTGGCGAATTTATTAAGGACTGATTAAATTTTCTGGTTTACGTAGAATAAACATAAGAATTGTTTAAAAACATTTCAGCTGATTCTATGTTGGTTTTCGAACAAATTCGATTTGAATAAGCACAAAATCCAGAGAACAGGAAATATTTACTAAAAGAAGAATTGTAAATCAGCAGTATAACATGAGCATAAACAAAAGTCATCGAAGACTAATGAAATCTAAAAACAATAAAAGAGTATGTGCAAAACAGGGAATTCAACGATCAACGTTGGAATTATAAATGGCCAACATAGAAATGTTCTTCTTCAACCAAAAATTAAAGAGAACAAAATTACAAAAAGAGATTGAGAACATTTCCTTGAAAAATATATCACGATGGAGGGAAATTGGAATTGAATTGCCCGAGTATATTAGAAGCAGACACAAAAAAAACAGAAGATATCGAAGACGCAAAAACTGAAGAAACCTACGGCCTGCGCGCGTGGAGCGTCTTACCCTCAGCATTCGTCAAATTTGGAGCAAAGAGAACTACGACAAAACCTTACTCTGAGACGAGTCCAGGGTTCGCACCCAATACCTCGCCCCCACTCCCGTTTATTTTTATTTTTATTCAAAGGAAATGGAGATACCCCCAGGAAATGATCGTGGAATCACGGTGTTAAATAGGACTATAAAACTAGCAACAATGGTAATGTTACAAGAATTTAACAGACAAATCAACTTTAAGGAAAAATGATTTGGAATTAGGGCAGATATAGCAGTTATAATTTTGTTATACAGAAGCAAAAATATTTCGTAGCAGCTGCGTGGCATTTGTCAAAAGTGGGGGCGGGTAGGGTGTTAAGTCAAACAGCGAAGGGTAGTGCTAAGTTTACAGTGCTTTACATCACGTCAATGTGAGATTGGACAGCTGAAGAGGCTAATGTTGTTCTTACACCACATCAGTTTATAAACCCATAAAGTTTCGTTTATATCGATGAGACTTACCTCTGTTCCCTTGTAAGTCAATTGGAGAACGCAGTTACCTTATATATTTTGTTTCATTTGCAATTCTTAGTATCTAGTAACAGATTATTATCATTCCTTTCAATTAAAAACATTCCCATAATATAACTTGTTGCATTTACATCTTTTCTGATTTTCTTTAATGATCCATAATAGAAATAGAAATCTCAATACAAAATTGACATCTTAAACTAGGTAAGTTAGTTACAAAACTCCTTAAAATTACGAGAAATTGTAGGAAATAAAAATAAAGCAACACAAACTACAACAAAGTTATTTAAATCTATACAATAAACGAATCCCAACTTGTGATTAGGGAAACTACATACAGGAATAGAAACCTAAAATATGAAAGATTGGAAAGAACTTTGGAAATTTATTTATATAAACATTTATGTTTTTTTTTCCATAGATTTCTCTTCGAAATTCTATTTTAAAATTTAGATAAAAGCGTGTTTTTTGCTTTTGTTCATGTTGAAAACATCTTTGGATTTGATCTATTTGGTTTAATTCGAAATTGAAATTTTCGAAATGTTTGCCAACCAAATATAAGATTTACACATTCTCGTCGTTTTTGGTCCATCAAATCGTTTCTGACACTAACATACTTTCCATTAATACACAATTTTAGCAAACCTCCGTAACTGATTTTGTAACAAAATAAAATATTTTTGTCTAATATATAAAAATCGCGAGTAAGGTTGCACATTTTCAAAATATTGTAACGCGCTATGATTCTATCGTAATCATTACACTTGTTAAAAATATCACCATTTGGTGTTTCGCATTTCATACCACTACTGTTATTTAAATTTAAATTTCTTTAAAAATTTTTTTGGCACATCACTATATTTATATTGTAAGAATCGACGGACTTTTTATACTACTATCTATTGCATTTTCCCTCAAAATAACTTTAATTTCCAAATCGAAAGAGGTCTTTGGAATACAGTCACTTGGCCCTGCTCCTTACCACCCAGTATAAACACGAACAACGGAATAAAAGCGTCATTTGCAAGGATTTCCACGTCGATCTTCGATTTATCCTCTCTAACGGAATTTTTCTCCGCCCTGCTAGCACTACATGCTCTATTCTTGCCACTTTTAAGTTTTTCTAAAGGCAGTGATTTAGGTGGACCTTTATTTTTAACGTGTTTATAGTACACTTTCGTATTTTTATTGAATGTTCCGTCGTAAGTTTGGAGTTCTAAAATATCTTCCGTCTCCGAGAGATTCGAATTGTTAGCTTCTTCGCTGGTTAAATTATTTATGATTTTAGCGAAATCTTTCCTACCTTTTTCTTTTTCCAAATAATTTTTGATATCGGGACCTAGGTAGTTTGGATTGCTAAAGCCGAAGATACCATCATTACTTTTAGTTTTATTCTTATCCTCTTGGATGTTATTCATCTTGATACTACAATTACTAGCTGATGATAATCTATTGACTGTATCTATGCTGAAGTAATCCGATGTCGAAGACACCGTTTCGTCGAAACTTTCCGGTACCGCGTAGCTTGCGAATTTTGTGGAATTCGAGTTTACCATGTGCTGATAAAGAGGATTGTCAGCATAAGCCAAATGCGAATTATAACTATCGCCTCGTTTAACGGTTTTATTCTCTTTATAATCGATATTGGAGGATTTCACTTGAGTTATGCTACCATAGGGAAGTGCGAATTCATCATCGTAATGATAATTTTCCTCTTCGGTGTCTAAGTATACTAATCTAGCCGCTTCTACGGGCGTTAATACTGGAGTCGGAAGAGTTAACAAATTGAAGTTTGGCACTGAGATAGGTTCCCTGGGAATTTTTTTCGTAGTATTATCAAATTCTACACGTTTCTTGGTCGGACAATCCTTTTCATTTTGACCAATCGGCGACACATCGTTACTGAACTTCTTTTTGATTACGTAAGCGGATTTCGACTTAATCATAGTACCTCTAGTTGGCGTAGAGAATTCGTATTCCTCGTAATCTATACCGGGTGATAAGGCCGCTTGTCTAAGTAGACTTTCCGTACTATCCGTATGGCGTTCTGTCAAAACTGTATAACTGCACCTATTATTTATCCTAGCGATATTGATCTGAGATAATTTGCTAATTTCCTGTAAGAAACTTGTTTTGCTAGAACGTGCAGCACTTTCCCCCAACAAATCACTGCCGTCTGTGTAATCATCTTGCGTTGGACTAAAAACGTACGTTTGTTCATATGGCTGGATACGGTTGTTTAGGTAAGATGAATGCCTACTGCCCCTATCCGCCGACGTACACGTCCTTAAACGAGTTCGAATTGCTTTACTTTCCAGCGAAGATATTTTATTGTTTAATACTAGCTCGGAAACGGTAAAAGCTACACTTTCTGCTCTTGGTTGAGGTCTAATTCCATGGATATTCATTTTCTCCCATGATTCCGTACCTAAAACAAAATACATGGAAAATTTTATGGGTGGCAATTCGTTGTTTTCAAACGAAACTACATTAAAATGGCGTTGATATGGGATAGTGTGAAATTAGTGCAAGAATTAGAGTGTACTCTTTCACACAATGCAAATTAAAACTATTCACACAGCGATATAGTCTAGAATTAAAAGTGGGTATACTACCACGGCACTGCATCACATACTTTGCGTATTTGTTTTTAAAGGTTTATGTCGTGGTTACTACCGAAACTGCTGCAAGATACCATGTGTAATTCGATGCATTGCAGAAGAAATAAGTACTATCAGCAGATAAATTTCGGTTAAGGTGTAACAAAGCAAATCATCAGATTTATGTGAAATATTGCACTAATTTCGTATAAATTCTTACGATAATTTCACACTATCCTATGTGAACGCAGCCTAACTCCGTTAGTGTAAACCGTGAGCGATAAATAGTATAAACATATTTTATCCGTTATAAAATTGTGTATCCAATTTAGCCTAGAAGTTATTTATCTGCAAATATATCACATTTCCAGAAATATTTTTATACTTACGCCCGTCTAGCAAACCGTTGATGTCAGGTTCGATTCTTTGCCAAGACATTTTTTCATATAATTAATTACGTCGGAAAATACCAAGGAAATTCCAGATTTTCATTAGAATATTTGTCCCTTCGTGTTCAAAAATACAAAAATAATGTGGCTGTTGTCGTTCTGACTATAATTATTGTAAATTTCTTGTACTCGCTATTGTTGCATTACGGTTCGATGAATAAAAAATACTTAACATATTTGCCTAATTTCATTTTATTCATGTACGACATTATTATTCGTCAACTAAATATCATGGTGAAATAGAAAAAAAATTCTTTCTAACGGTCTCTACATAAGTAATAAGAAAGTTGGTGAGGAACAAAAAGAACCGAAATGTCATAAAATTTTTGAGTATAATATTAGTTAGAAAGTCGAAAGTGGCTTTGACAATGTTTTTCTCTGCAAGGAAAAATAAAGGTACCAGAAGTAAAAGAAGAAAGTGAGCGTTTTTCGTTTTCTTTTTAATTTCGGACATCATTTGAGACAGGTTCATTTTCGGGTTCATAACAAACGCAAAATTTAAAAACTTAAAAATTTAAACGTACTCTCTATGTCCAATGAGAGTTAAAAAAGAATCAGAAAATGTTAGTGCTTTTGTAAATCTACCACATTTCAATATTATAAAGGTCAAACAAAACGTATTGATTACGGTACTATTTTGTCGATATCTTTAGTTTGGGAATTACGCAGTTCTCGTGCTACTATTTTAGACCTCCGATGAAAAGAATAATATGAATCTTTCAGCTTCCGCATTTGCGCTATTTTTATGTTATTCTATTTGTGAAAAATAGATAAATTAAAAACTCTTCTAAGAGAACAACCTTGAGGAATAATCTTTACTTCTAACTTCAATCCTCATACATTCGACAAATTTTTCTTAACCCCTACAACACTTACTAAAATTAAACTTCCATAAATCATTCGTAGGATGTCCGTCCCTTTCTCCGCCAAAAACCAGCATACAGGACGGTAATCTGCACGCAGCATGACTATGAAGCGGTCCTGGATTAACTTTAGTCTTTATGCCTGTCCACGTACCAGAAACAATATCCCATTTCCATAAATCAGAGCGTTCATGTAGGTCTGTCATACCGCCGTATATCCACATGGCATCGTCGTGTATAACAGCTGAATGCTTATGCCGCGGAGGTGGAAGACTCTCAGAAGTAGACTTAATAGGTTGTCTACTCAATAAATGCCAAGATTCAGTCTCTGAAATGTATATATAGGCTCCCTCAGGAAAATAATATTTGAAACTTAAAAAAGGTAAATATGTTTTGTTGTTTTTGTATATCGTAAATGCAAAAGACAAAGAAACGCATTCGAAAGAATTCTTCTATAAAGCAACAGGAATATTAGACGTTTCAAATAAAGGCTGCTTATTGTTTCCACTAACATTACATAGCACGTTTTATATTTACAAAATAAAAAAGAAATATTGCTTGGCTCCCGTCCAAAGCCCTAAAGTACCCTATGTTCATCTCAGAAGCAGAAGCGGTCCTGTTTTTTTATACGAATTATGGGCTATTCCACTCAATTGATATCGTTAACATTTTGGAAACTTAGAAGCGCGTTATTGGTTGTCGACTTAGATGTTGTAGATGATTAAATAAATCATTTCATGGTAAATTCGTCATCTATTCCCATAGCCAATCAACATTAAAATTTAAATTTCGTTCTCTTTCACTCAATTGGGCCATTGTAGACACAAACTAAGACTTAATGATATGACAGCTACAACTTCAATTTAATCGTTGTCTTTCTTGTGTTCGACCCAGTAAGCAAGGTCTAACAAGTTTAAATTAATATCTACCTACAAAATCATTGAAAATGTAGAAACAATACGTTTTTGAAATTCGAATAACGCTCTCTACCAGAATATAGAAAAATATACAGGATGTTTCATTCTTTAAACTTTGAAAGTCACCCACAAATACTGAATCTCATAGCAATACTTGCAATATTTTTGGATATATCTAGGTGTTTCCAGAACTTTACCCATCACTGTATGTGCTACAGAAGATGTATTTCTCCTTCTTCTTGCACCAACTGATTATGAGCCAGACATATAATTTCTTGTATAATGTTTGATGCCGCATCCAAATCCGTCTGCAGGGTTGCTATACCGCGTCAAAATTTCCAGATGTACTAACCTCAAAGTGCCAAGAAAGCAGTTTTCGATGATATTTGAGGCTATATTATAAGAACAATGCTTTTCTCTGCTTGCGCTATCATTTAGTACCACCCTTCCATCTCAAAATCCATTTTTGTTTCAAATAAAAGATAGATATTCATGACCGTGGGTCATATTGATCCATTGATCCCTTAAAGATCAGAAAACGGTCTTACCAGATCAAATTTGCAGGGATCAGAGGTGGACACTTCATATTGACCTTGATCCCGCTGCAGGGATTACTTCTATTCTATTATATTATTTAATTCTGCGTCTGTCTAACCTCTGTAGAGAAATTTGTTCCAAAATGCTTTTCTATGGAGATACTCTGGTTGGAGATTTGTGTTCAACGTTCTTGAGAACCTCTGAGTGCCCGATCTGAAGCCGTTTTGCAAAATGATGAGGACATTGGGCCATGACGTATAATGTTTAGGAAGTGCTATAGATTCAAATTTGTATATCTAACAAACGAAAATAGATTTTGAAGAGGAAGGATAGTACTAAAAGATAGCATAAGCAGAAATATGCGAACATACCATATTCTCTATTTTATATCGTAACTCTTTTTAGCACTTTGAATATTTAAAAATCCTGGCGTGCTAAAGCAATTCTGCCAGATTTGGAATCAGCGCCAAGAAACGAAATGCTGCTACAGTAGTTGAACCTGTTATTTGTCGATGAAAGATATAGAATATGCTATATAATGTTGGTATATAGAGAATGCACGTACGCAACGTTTACAACAAAGACTTTTCAAATAAAAATACGTTAATAATCATTACTTTTCTGTAATACAAATTATATAAATCTACAATAAGCCAAGCTTCTGTTTCTGCAAATTTAGCTAGCTTAACGAATTAATTAGTATCTAATACAAACAACTTAAGTGGAAACAACGAGATAGGTACATAATCCGATAATTCTACTTCACGATCCACGAAATCAGTTTGTAATCTTACCAAAGTGATAAGCCCAAAGTTCTCCGCAGGATCCCTTCAGATCTTGATAGCCACCATAGATAAGCATGGTTCCTTTGTGCACTAAAGCGGTATGACCTCGTCTTCCTTTGGGTGTGCTTACGCCTGTTAAGAAATGCGGCAATGGTAATGATTTGTCGGCTTGTACTTTGAATACATGAATATCATTTGCATGCATAATATCCTCTTAAATTAGATTACGTAGGCTGTATTGCTGCATATAATTCGCTGTAATAACTACTAGCAAATGTTAAATTATAGAATTATTAGAAACATAGTACATTCATAATTTCAATTTAATCGTTTTAAAAAATCGTACATGCACGATAATATCCAAATAAAACATTAAAACGGTTTTATACACGCCAATAAATTGATCAATTTAGTGACCTTCAATTTCTTGAACGGATTAAAATTGACTGAAAAATTGATTCATTTTCTTTAGGTTTTTAGTATCCTTTTGGTAATTTTGTGGATGTTAAAAAAAATAATAAAATTAAAAAGTAGAAATAGACCTCGTCGCTGGTTGATTAGACCATGATCGTACGAAAGGCAAGGTAAAATGAATTCTCATTGAGTTTTCACAGATCTTGGCCAAATTAAAATTTATCTTAGAATGGGTGAAGATGTGTTCAATAAGTTATTGAATACGATATCAATAAAAATATCAAAAGAGGATACTCAAATGAAAGAATCAGCAAGAGAGATAGTAACTCTAAACCAAACCAGGTAAAACTAATTTCTTGACCAATCAATTGATGAGTGTAATAACGCTCTTAATTAAATCAGGGGAGCCAACGTGCATAAATTTCACTGTATTTGAGTTGTTTATTGCAACTCCAACCAGAACTCATAAAAGGATTTTAGGCTTAATTTAAATAAAATATTTACACCAACTTTTTTATTGTGTATCTTTAGAATTTCGTAGTACAAATCATACAGGATGTTGAAAAATTAGTTGACTTAGAAAAATAAAAAAATCAAAAACTTACCGTTTCTACGAATACAACATCATAATTAACTATAAACGCATGTAACAAACTTTAGCTAGTGGATACGAAATTTGCATTATTTATGCATTGCACTTATTGCACCAGCACCTCCACCAAAACTGAATTACGCTATTCTATACAAAAGCCTTTGTCTTGCCTTTGATTAAACTTGATTCGTCTATGTTTTTTGCTGTATTAAACAACGTTTCATTAGAGTTTCGAATAGTGAAAATCTGAGAAATTAAATTATGTTCTTAGTTTTTATATGAGCATATTTTATAGCATTGACGTAACATGTTTTTACAATCTCTTTTTTAAATAGCAACAAAAAAACTTAACACCATCCGTCTGTCGATTGAATATACTTGGAGGTGTCCCAACCTTCTAAAGTTGTACAATTTTGTCTCTTATAGAAACGGTAAGTGATCACAATTCTCAAATAATATAGTAGACATTTTCAGTCACCTTTCGAAACTATTTCCGTATAGTCAGTGGCTAATAAGTAGCTGAACTAAACACCTACTATGCTATTTTAAAATAGAACATCTTATATATTACTGGGTTCCGTACTCTTTACACAACAGTTACAAACACTTAGAAACTATGCTCGTCCTACTTTCAAATTGAATGATGTTGTTGTATAGTTATTAGATTAGACTCCATAATTTACGAGATAACGCTCACTTTCCTGAAGTACCTGTCGTAAGCGTTAATATATGCGTACTGTGCATATTGATATTATTGGTCCTATAGTGTCGGCCATGACATATATGCGATTGCCTGATTTTGAATTTAGACAAGGACGTATGTTAAGTATAGGGAAATGTGAATAAAAAAATTATGGAAGAATTTGCAGAATGTTCCGTTTAAAAAGATTTGAGTCCAGTTGACACAAAAGAAGAAATTCGAGCACTACTGAAAACTCCAATGCATATGTAACTGAATAACAGATAAAGAAAACAACAGATCACAAATTAACTGGATTAACTTAAAAATTAAGCTAGATCGATATAACGAATGTTGAAGAAAGTTAACATGAATCGAAGGTAAACGTCCAAAAACGCAGGAATATATAGGATGTTCTATTACAGCAGAAATAAACTCGGATTCTTGCATGCATGACTTGCATCGGAATGATTTGTATTTCAAAATTACAAATCGCAATTGTCAGGTTACAATTAAAGTAAATACGTAATAAAAAAAAATAAAATCTTGGCATTAGTCCGAGAAATTTCGCGTGGAAATATTGTATTGTGCATTAAGTGCTTGGCTCTTATCCAATCGTAACGCACCTTTTCTAGGTCGCATTTTTCTCCAACTATTGTTCTTGACATCGTAACACCACAGTGGAGTTTCGTTTCCCGCTGAGAACCCCACTTCACCACCAAATACGTATATGTTATCCTTGTACGCGACTGCTGAGTGTTCTTGGAGACAGGGTAGTTTATCGCCGCCCGGTTTGAGCTGCTGCCACTTGCCAGTTACTGTAAAAGATGAGAGGATACACTTACAACTTGAAGGGTTAATTTAAACAGAAGTCAGCGTGTAGTATTTTCCTTTCATCGTACAACTTTTATACGAAATACTTTTTATTTTAAAGTACAAGGGAAACATATTGGTATTCTTGTGTAAAAATTTGGATTTAAATATTTTAGTAAATGGCAAATAGTATCCCATGAGGTATTATCCTCCTAGGGCATAAGTCTCGCTTCGGTTGCTCTAACAATTTGGTTTGTTTGTGAAATGGACAACGACTATTTCCGATAAAAATAAATTGATTCACGTTCCGATCCTGTCGAAACTACATGGCATTCACGTTCTATTATTTTTATGGTAATTTTTGTCAGTTTTATTATTGTTTATTATGCAAAATATCTTCTTTGAGAAGCAGAAAGTGTAGATGATGTCTGTGGAAATCAAGAAGAACTATTATTATTTATTAATATAAAAGTGTAGAAGACTACAATGAACACATGGAGCAAAACCTGGAAAATGACAAATTTTATAGCAAAATTGTGACAGCAACGCTTTATCTTAGATCCAACTATAATATTTTTGGGGCAACTAAATATTTTGTCAGATTAAATAAATGTATTGTAATTCTTAGCATAAGTTATTGTTGTTTTAACAATAAAAAAGTTACTGTCCTAAAATGTTGCTCTGTGTTTCTTTAGTTTGCTATAAAAAAAGAAACTAATGTTACGCTGTAACAGTCAGTGGAAAGATGACAACGGCATTGTGCAGTATTGTCAAATTTATGAGTAAGTATACCCAAGCAGTAAAAAATTACAGAAAAAGGTTCTGTTATGATAGAAATCACACTAAAACTGTGATTTGATCCGCAATAGTAACAGTACTTTGTTCGTCATTCCTTTTATTCCTCCGCCACACAAGTTTAATTAATTAATCTGGGACAGCCGTTTCGAGGATAAGAATGACCCACATTCTCAACAGGTGATCGAATGATGTCAGAAGCCTCTAAAACTAACATAACAAACCCCTACTTTCGAGAAAAATATTATTTACAAATATCTGCTTTTACCGCCTACCTGCCCTAAAACTAAATATTAAATTAGAAAACTTGAAATTGATTAAGAATGTAACTTCGCCGCGGGAATTAGACGCGTACGAGACGGTTTCCATAAAAAGCAATAAAAATCTGATGAATAGAGAAAACTGACCGTCGTCATACTCAGTTCTATTTGATTTATTGGGGTAAACCTTATGTTTCGGGTTACAACTACAAGAGACCCTTCCATCTATTTGTCCGTATTCCGTATTTTTTCGCACGTCTTAGTTTTAAGGGATGTAGGTGGTAAAAGTAGATATGTACTTGTAAATAATATTTTTTTGGAAAGTAAGGATAAAACAAGCACACTAGTTTTAGAGGTTTCTCACATCATTCGATCACCGGTTGAGAATGTGGATCATTCGTATCTTTGAAACGGCCGTCCTGGATTAATAAATTAAACTTGTGTGGTGCGTAGATTACCGATACTTTTGTGTTGTTTACAATAAATTCTAATTTGTCAATCTACTCTTTATTAAAAAGGAATAATAAACCAAGAACATGGAGATTTACATGGAAAAAAAGAAAATGTTAAAGGTAAAATTTCGTGCTCCTTTTATGAATTAATAATGGCACTAAATTATTTCTAGATTAATCTCCCTCCATTGCAAATGTAAATTGAAATTGTCTGAAGAAAATGTAAAGGCGATAAAGGTGGTATATGATCTAGTGGTTTTGCAGTCCTTTGAACAGTACTTAGAATGTCATTTACATGCTAGTTTTCTACGTAAATTCATGAATTTATTTAAATACAGTGACCCATATTTTAAACTATATTTCTCTCGACTAAGACCACATAGAAGTTTTGTATTGATTATATTCGCATATATGTATTATGTACAGCAAAATAACCCATACCTATGTATCTGACTGAAGAAGTATTCAACCCTATTTTGCGATATTGACGTTCAACAAAACTGCCAATGTTAAATAATGGCTTCCTATCAAATACTCAACTAACCCCTAATGAATTGTGATTTAGGTGACAAAAGAGCCAATTTCCTATCTACTCCGACAGAACTGCTACATATGCCCGTACGTCTGTAAAAAAACAATGAGCTAGGGAGAGCATTGCGCTTAGGAATATTGATGGCGCAACTAGGGGAGACTGCACAACGCCGACGAAAGTATTTCGTGTTTGGATTTAGTGGTTAAGCGATTAATCCTAGGTAACACATTGCACACAGGAAAAAAAAAAACATATTTAGGGAGAAAATGCCTCAAAAGCTTTCCTGCAGTTTTAAACCTGGATGCTGTAGATAAAGGTATCTTTTGCTTTTATAAAATTCAATGTATTCATAACATTAATGTTGTGGATAGTGTCTCGACTCAGGATACCGACTTCCATCTGCTATTATTAGTATGTCAACAATTTAACATTAATATAAAATCTAGCGTTAAATAATATAATATATATAATATCATAAATAATATATAAATAAATATAATAATAATATGGCAGACAACCTGTATAGGAACGAAAACGATTGACAATTTAAATAATAATAATAATAATATACGTTTATTATCCAATAGCCTAATGCTCAATACCAGAATAATAAAATGTTAGGTAAACATATACTAGTCTCATGGTGTGAATGGAAAATTGAATCTGCTATTGTATCTTGAACTCAAGCGTGGTTCAAGAAAATTCATTCGTTCTAATATAAAAAGGCAATCGATGTCAGTTCATTGTTCTTCTCGTGCTCAAGCCCAGCATTTCATACCTTATTAGTAGTCCATCCTATGGTCAAGGTCTCAGAGTAATCTTTAATAAAAAGAATTTGAGGAATTTACGGTGGATATGATCCAGACTCAGGAAGCCACAGGCATATAGAGGATACCAAATTAGGCAATACAAAGTATAATGACAATAAAGAAAGATGCAGGAAGTATTTAAAGAAACACAATAAAACCCATCTCATCTTAACGTGCGATTTGAAGGTCAAAAAGTACATTAAAATTTTAAATTCGGTTGCGCGACAAATAAGTACCTCTAATCTGAAAAGGCAGAAAAAGAACGAGAAAAGGTAAATACACAGCATTTTCCAATATTCAGCTTGAACTTAAAACATTCACACCATTCCGCTAGCATATCAAGACCACTTTGAAGTTTCCTTGTGTCGTGAATTGATTTTCAAGTTGAATGGAACACGGCTCACCTCGAACTATGGATAACTTGAAGTATCACAAGAGTAACAAAATATATGAAAAAGAACTGGAAGTTGGCATCATTTGGCCCTGAATGTGTGGTATAGCGAATAGTCTCAGGACTTTGAACGGGTACATTTGACCATTGCAAAGCTTAAATAGCCGCGAAGGGCTACGAAAGGAGCCCTACTTCCCGCGTTAATTCCACCCCACGCCATCAATTCTCAGTAAGTTCAGTCTCACGTTCTACGGAAAAATTCAAAAACTGTCTTTCTCTTCTTCAACGTCAGACTTGTCATACAAAAGCGAAATTCGTATGTTGTTGC
Organism: Oryctes borbonicus; assembly: GCA_902654985.2. Taxonomy (NCBI): domain Eukaryota; kingdom Metazoa; phylum Arthropoda; class Insecta; order Coleoptera; family Scarabaeidae; genus Oryctes; species Oryctes borbonicus. Next base: position 2,555,987 of record LR736897.1, on the reverse strand, counting down.
ACTCTTCATTCCAATTTCCTCGTACGTCGCATCATTCTAATTGGCGAGAGGCCGTATTAGTCTTAGACGAGAGAAAATTAAGCCAAATGAACGAATACGGCGATGTATGGAATGTATTGTTATTCTATTGCCTATCTCTGTAAAAAAACATATTTCCCTCGCTAAGGGCAAGTAATCTTCCCATTCAGTAGTTCTTCTGGGTCGTCCAGAAGTACGATGTTGCCTATCATGAGACCAATTTCTCTTCTAACGAATAATTGTAGCTATATTTGCGTCCCAGTGATAAGATACAATGTAGTTTAACGGTACGATATCTTTCAAAATTACCTGGTTAATGATCCAAAATATAGAAAAGTAAAGCCAATTTTAAACATCTGCGAAAATTTTGATTAAAAGTTAAAGGTGAGTCGTTTTTTTTTTGTCACATAGAAAATATATACATACTTCCTTACGATTGTCAGAATGTCTAGGAGTAACGGTTATTACTACATATTGCTAATATTCCTGGGAATATAACCTACCACGTGAAGATGTTGATCTTGATGGATTTCTTTACCAGTGTACTCCATTGTTGGAGTGATTCACTCCACGGTGGTAATAAATCATAGATTTACAATTTAAAACAAATGAAACCAGCAGGTAAATTTTGTAACTTAAGAGAGATCATTTAGATAATCTTTATATTCAGGCAAAATTCTGTAATAACTTATTACCTTGAGACGAAATAATGAATAGGTGCGTGTTTCATTGTAATACCATACCGTTATTTGCTTACAGTCACAAGAAGAGGGTTCCATATAAGAACCTCACCTTTATAGCTCTTAAATTTTAATGATTATCAAACATTACATCATGTCACGTTAATTAAATTTACTTTTGCATTGTGTACAGGGATAGAGTTTGTTTCGCCATCTACTGCAAAATTCTCTAATTTTGCTGTCTATTATTTAAAACAAAAACTTAAAGTAATTTTTTTAAGTTTAAGTTTCAAGTATTGATACATTTCAGCGTCATATTTGTAATGGTTTACTTAAATTTAAATTAATTTTAATGCTCTATTAATATTAAATTATGTAATAGCGACTATGAATTTATGAATTTGTATTACGTTGTATTTTCTAGAATATCCAGAGCTATCCGAAATCCTATTAAAAAATTCATTTAAGCGGTAAACACCCTCATCTAGCAGGACATATTTGAAAAAACGAACGCACCGTCACGTAGTCATTACGTCGAGTAATATAGTTATGTAAATCCAAATTTATACAGAATTTATCAATGTTACGCTGAACATAAGATGCTACCGTCACGGTTACAAATTATAAATTTTTGGTATTCTCATTTTTCTGAAAGGCTCTTAACATTATGCGGAGGGCACGTTTCTGTATTACATCATTAATTTTTTTTCTTTTTAACTTTTTTTGTAGGGATGGTGTGTGTTGACAATGTTCTCGTCTATTAATTTTCTTTTAATTCGCTACATATTACTACTTGTACTTCGAACCGTTACTGTCGTTATTCCCATTGAAGTTTCAACAACTCCCAAAATTCGTGTATTTGTGAAATAAATAAATTAACAATTATTCAATTAGTGCATTGTTCTCAACAGAATTAGCATATTTCAATTTCAATTGAAATCTTATATTCTCCTTTTGTTCTTTCCTTACGATAACCCATGTTTTTATTGTGGGGAAGTTTGTCAAGGCGAAGTAAGTTGATTGCGAAAGGACTTTCACTACTACTAACCTAAATTGTACTTCCAGAAGTCCTTGAGCGGTAAATTTCCATTCCTCCCACCAAGAAGGTACACGTGATCACCAATCAGTGTTGCGCTGTGTTTGGATCTTGAGGATGGCGCCGAACATTCGACGTCGCAAGGCGCCACCGCGGTCCACATTTCTCCTGAGATTTAGGGCGACGCCAGTTTCCCGTCAACTCTGCAAATTTAGAATAATAAGTTAAGGCGTATACGTGTATATCCAGTCGTGATTGAAGGAACTGAAAAAATGCGTTTGAAGAATACCGCTTTGTAATTGTAGAAATTTATATGGAAACAATTTAATAATAATAAACATTTAATCTCCGAATCTTTTATCTTACACTTAACTTAAAAGTTATCTTTGAAGCGGCTGTTAAGCTGGGCGGGCTATCCTCTAATAGCCGCACTATCATCAAGGCGATCGTTTAATTCACAGGTGTATTTCATTAAATTCTCCTCGTTTCGTAACATCACCAGCTAAAAATATATAAAGTTCACTCAAAATGTTTCCTAAACCGACAACTATATTAAGGAATGCTGAAATCTACTCTAATACATAACGTCAAAATATGTAATGCATATAGAGTAATATGTATATCTATATAATCGTTGATAGCAGCCATTAGTAAGAACATTCAGCATATTACTAACGAATCTGGAAAATGCTTTAATACATCAGGATTGAAATCAATGTAAGGCTCTAAAAATAATAGAAGAGATGCTTTTAGATGTAGCTGTTTTGCCGTGTAGAACACGTCAGTGGAATTCTGGAAGAAAGCGATTAAAAAATTTTATAAACAATATGTTTACTAAACGAACTAAATTTAAGAAAAGAGAAATTGTGATTTTGTAGTTGTGCTTTTAGCTCGCAGTCTACGGTGAGCTACTCGAAAAACTATTTCTGTTTCAGCATTTAATTCGCATGTCTCGAGGTTATTCCTTGTGTTTAAATATATCAAAAGCCGATTTAGTTTTTCGAAGTAATGCGATTTTTCGCGCCACAATCAGAGTTGCAATGAACGATATCCAAATCCATTGAAAATCTAGCGTGACGAATTTGGGTGTCGTCCTTGGTGACCAATTGAATTCCAATGAATACATAAATGCTTGTGTGCAGCTTTCTCGCTGCTATTTATACAAACAAAATATTTCTTAACTTAAGAGTGGAGTTCTCGGTTTATCCAACTTCAATTTTTCTGATGCCTTGCACAACATCTAAAGCACTAATGCCAGTAATACTTTTTGGTATTAAATTGTATTCAGAGCAGACGTGCAGAACATCCGATTAAAATGTACTTTAATTCTACCAACCATACACTTGCATTATTTAAGAAACACTTTACTTATTAAATTACCCTTGTTTCTGTCTTCAAGAAAACGAACGCAAGGTTTTATTTTTCTTTTTGGCTTTTTAAATTTGGCGTGTACGTTATATAACGACTCTCTTTTAAATTTTAAGTTGGTTTAGTTAATTTGGTAAACGGTTGAGTGGAAAAGCAGATGTCGCCTCGCTGGTAGCTTGAACTCCATCTACTTTCCCATATTCCGTACCTCCTACTTACAACGTACAATAGGTTGAAATGAAATATTTGGGCCGCACTGAAATCACGTGCCTGTTTGCTACGGCAACGGTACAACGGCCTGTTATATTTTAGCTACGAAAGGGAATGTTGTCGTTTACTACAAACCTTTTCTGCGTTTTTCTATAACACCAAGTAACTGTGATTATAATAACCTTAAAAATGAGCAGTATCAGTGTAATTTTAAAAAGTGACCAATACTTCTTCTGGAAGAAAAAATTAAAATAACAGAGTTGGGTAGCCCATAACCTCAACTAAAATCGGAGCAAATAATGGAAAGTAGAGCTGAAAATAGAACGTCCGGGCTATGATTATCCACGAAAATTTAGTTAGAAGTTAAATACTGCGTTTGTTTATGATATCTCGCAGTGTAGCATTCGACCACAACGTTGCGGTCGTCTCCGACCGGCCGGTATATTAAAACGTTTGATATGTTATATTAACAAACAAATTTCATGATATATTTAGGATGTTAATCGATTTTTCCGCTAATTTGGATCTGACGCTTCAAGAACATTTAAATAATGCTTTTCTAACTAATGCTAGTGTTTTTAAAGGAACTTCAAATACAATGCAATGTAAAACTTTAGATTCTATTCTTACTGTTTGCAGAATGGAAATTTCAACACAGTTTCTTTTAATTCGACTTGAAAATTCCAATTTATCGTGTGACACGGATATAACAAATTGAAGCCAAATGACAAATTTATTTAGATATTTTTTTAATGGCATAATGTAAACGATGTCTATCCAATTCCAATCCAAATTAATTAACTACATGTTTTTCTCCGAAAGGAATCCCGCCTTATACACTTGTCAGTATTCGCCCTCCCTTATATGTTATTTAAATTAAATACTATGTTGAAAGAAAATGTTTGTTAGAATCTAAGTACTTTGTTGATCATGCCACGGTATAATTTGACATTTAATAATTTCAATTAAATTCGAATTGTAATTACATAATGAACTTCGAAGTTGGGGAAACAACAATCGTGTAAGAAGCTTGTGAAGTGGCTGGTCCCGCCATTTTTTACATTTCGCGGACGATTAATTTTGGTAATAAAAAAGGATATATTCGCATGTATTACGCTATTAAATTGACGAATATGTCTTTTATTGCTAGAACTACCAAGCAAATTACCCGCGAAATTTAAAAATTTCCCAATAGGAAATACATTTTTTATAAAATGCAGATATAAAATGTAATTTTGAAGAAGAAGAATTATTTGGTGTGTTCAGAAGTTGGAAATTGTTTTGTTTATCGTATATTGTTTTTTCTTTTATCATTAATAAATATTTTTTGGTCCTTCTTGTTTACAGGACATTTAAACTTGATGAACTATTTTCGCTTATTTTAATTTTCGATTTTCTAAATACGAAGGGTGTTCAATGAGTACCAGATTTCGGCAAAAGCGCTAAGATTGAATGGTCTATTTTTCGTAAAAATAACTTTTCACAAGAGTCTCGTTAAATTTTCGAATACGTCAATTACGGCCGATTTGGCCGCCATTTAAAGTGACTTACCAGCAATGAAAAAATCGAATATCGAGCAGTGACTAATTATTTGTTTTTGAAAAAGAAAACGAATGATGAGATAAAAGTGGAACTCTGTGATGTTTATAGAGACTCTGCACCTTCGTTATCGACCATAAAATATTGGGCAGGTAGTCGTCCAAATGAGATGATCCTTAGAAAGATGGAATACAAAAGATAGGAAAAACGTTAGCACTTCAATTCAATCAAAAAGGATTCTATATCGAAAAATAAAATGAGTTTTACACATAAAAAATATTTTTTCTTGCTAAGACCGGGTATTTATGGAACTCCCCTCGTAACTTAACTACAATCTATACAATTGTTATTCATTCATAAAGGAAATAAAATTTTCTTTATTATTTCCTTCAAATTTTCAACAATATTGTTATATATCGCCCAGTGGTAAAAGGGCCTGTGACAGAGTTAGGGCCTTTTCTCATCTGCCGACCCCAGCACCCACACGATTACCGCTCGACACGACATCAACGAAACATGTTGACATTTACCGACCAATTTCAATGCCGCTCGGTCCCGAAGAGAGGGTTTAAATTCCACTGAAATGATCTGCTTGATCTCGTAAGGTGAAATAATTGACAGGCTTTGACACGACACCGACGGGATGACTGATACCCACCGACAAATCGGTAACTACAACGACACGATACAGACATGTTGATAAGTGAAAAAAGGTTCTATCATTGTCGATATCTTACTGCTGTCCTCAGGCGCCTTGTTTTCGTGTCCTACCAGGATCAAGCAACAGATTTTCTTGGTGGATTCGGTAAAAAACCAAATCACCATTAGCATGTTAGAGAATTAAGATAAATTGTACCAAAAGACATCTAAGATTATGACAACTTTTAAGGCTTGTACCCATGTAAAATTTATAAGAGGCAACAAATGGATCGACTAACATATTGCCCATTAGCATAAGTAACGTCTTTATTTGGCGGACACTTTAGGTTGATGGTTCTTAGTTCTGGGAATAAAAGATACTTTCACTAATTTCTTGGAGCAATACATGCCAACACAATTTATATTGTCGCAACGATTTTCTTGTGATGATGCAGATTAGCAGCGTCAGATATTTTTTTGATAGCAGAAACAAAAATACCATTAAATTAGCTAGATCAAAATAAAAATCCTGTAACACTATTAATCAGGTAAATGGACATCCAAAAGCTATTAAATTCTATTAAATTTTATATAATTTTATCATAATAGATGTGGTTAGTTCCAATTACACACAATATTTTAAATACATTTCAAAACTAGCGACTAGCTACCTAGAGCACTGACAAAACTGGTTCATTTTTAAACTTTCCAACAACATATTTTCAATTTCAAACCTTCTGTTCTTTTTGGATCTAAATATGCTTTTCTATTCAATGAATTTCTATTTAGATAAATTAATTTCCGATGGACTTTTCTAAATATAAAGCATCTGTTCGGAATGTCCAATTATTATTAATCCTAACGTGAAATTAAACTTTAAACAGTTTGAATACACCTAGTTGGTATTACTTTAATATATGTATAGTTCAGCAAACTATTTAGTTTCTGTTTTTATTCAAATAGCGACATATAAGGAAAGTTGTTGGCTGATTTTGAGCGGCATATGCTATACCATTCTCAGCCTTAGACGGGTTATGGGCTTCCTTGAATTTAAAACAGTTTACTGCGGGTTTTTTTGTGGTACGGAATCTTATTTTGGGGGTCAATCTTCCGAAATACAGAGAGTATTTCTACTGCAAAAGAGAGTAGAGCGTTTGATAATATGAAACCCTTTGATAGTTGTAGAAACGTGTTCAGATTCAGTAACACACTAGACTGAAAGAGTTAAATTAGATGTATTCATAGCATAAATTAAGTGACCGAAAAAGGTTTGCATCAAACTCTATAATCTGATTCTAGCGCATATTAAAGATTTTAGTGAAGACATTTTAAATTTTACTTTTCAAAACTAACATTGAACCGTACACTTTAGGGGAAAACCTTGGCTTTTTCTTTCTTGTAAATTTACGTTTTCTGTATGTATATTTTCGAAACAAATTTACAGTAGCAAGCCACATAAATTGGAATTACTTATTTACTTTGTAAACGTATTATTAGAGAAAATTTACTTGTTTCCAATAAATCAAGTAAATTTAATGATGTATAGATTACAATCACATATAAGTATATAAACTTAGCATTATCGCGAGAACGTTTGCATGAATGCCAAAAGAAGAAACAACATTAAGTATTATTTCTTAGAAGTGGCTACTTTTGCATGACGCTTTTAGCGTTTCACAACAAGAAAAAATCTCAACGGTAAATATTAACCGTAAATATTTCAATCACTTGATAAAAGATTTCATTTCTTCTTTGTGATTGTGCATAGAAAATTGCCAACCACGAGACAAGCTTTTAGCACTTGATTTAAAGAGAAAAAAAAAACACTCCTTGTAATTAAAAGGCAAATTATATATACTCTATGTTATGTATGTTTACCTGAACGATATACATATTTATATACTTAATTAATATGATTCTTATTAAAATTATTTCATGTGTTTGATCAGTTTCCAAAAGGGTTTGTATAATTTACATAGCTTTATATTGCAGTATGTAATTAGAAAGATTATTACTTTTACCACTAGGCATAATACACCATTTTCACTAAGAACATGTGCTTATTATGACATATATTAATAATTTTGTTAGATTATTATAATTATATTGAAAACAGTTGTTAATACTATTGTCTTTATTCCTAAAACTACTTAGAATTTAAAAATAAAATTGTATCAAGGAAAATAAAAAATTAGAAGCCAGGAAATGAAGTAAAGAAACAAAAGAAAAGACGAATACAATGACGAGCTACAAGTACTTTGCTACTTTGCTACTTTCAAAACATTAGCATATGAGAACTTACAACTGTTATATCTGCCTGTATTAATTCTTATTATTTCCGACTATCTCATGCAACGGCAACGAATGACACCGCTTCATTGAGAACCAAAACACTTCCCACAAGAAACCACTTGCGTGTCACTATTTACTACTACTTTCTAATTTACATTCAGAACCCTGTTCGCGGTACGCAGCGGACGCTCGCCGAAACGCATGGCGAACGAATTTGTATATTATCGCGAGTACGAGAATTAAACCGCCACGCTTGCGTATTGTACACAAACCCTTTAACGTACCGAACTTATATTGATTCCGGTTTACAGCCCCTACGAACTATAAGCTACCCCATGCACGCATTCGCCGTAACCATAGCGATGAAATTCCAGGCACACCGCGGAATATTTTGAAATTGTACCGCTTAAAATTCCTTAAAATAAGTTTTACATTTTGGGAGTTTTTATTAAACTTGATTGAGTATGAAAGCATCAAGTATAATAAAAAAAGTAACTCAGTAGTGCCAGGGCTAATATTGTTGTAAACTGTTTTGTCGGTTACTTAGCAGAAATATTCGTAACCTCTAACCTACTTGGTAACCTCGGCGCGATAACAAGGAATCAGTCGTTCTTGTATTTTTGCATTAAATAATGATATCCTTAGAGCAAACGAAGACAATAGGCACAGTTCTTTTCCTTGTTAAATACCAACAAAAACATGAAGTTTCCTGATAAAGATCTAGAAGGATCTCTCGAAAAATACTATTTATTGACGAGATTTTTACAGAAATCACAGAAGAATTGGAAATTAGGCAATTTTACATTTTTATAAACTTTGATTTTGAAAACTAAACCCAATTTGAGTATAATATTGAAGATAAGAGAAGGCAGTGAAGGTCTTTGAAAAGAAAAATACTAGAACAAGAATGAACGTCTGATACTCTCTGATAATCCCTGATGATCTCTGATCTCTGATAATTTATACGGATAGCTTGGTACATGAACGTTTTTTCCATGATTATTTTTAAATAGAAAACAATTTACTTTTTGGTACCTCTTTATACTGTAAACAAACTAATTTAATTTTAATTTTTGTACATGAAAACTAATTTTTGTTGGACCTTTTTGAGAGTATTTGATTAAAATAGTTTGAAAATATTAATTACATGTTTCTTTAGTACATAAGCTCACGCTAAATTCCTTTATTTAAATTGAATTGAGAATATACATATTTGGTTCCCAAAAGATGATTTGGCGCCGATTTTGAAATATATTCTGAAAACTAATTTGGCTCTTCTACTGGATATATCGCAAACTAAACTATATTTGCCTATTTCATGGGTTTGTAACAAAGGTGCCGAAGTCTGGAACTGTGATTGAGAATGTAAATGAAACTCTAGCCATGGGCGTGGACACGTATTTTGGCGCCTCTGCTGGACATACCATAGTACCATCAGCAGAACATCCCGTCTATTTATTTTAAATTTTGGTTAATTTACCAGAAACAATAAGCTTAAGTTGTAATTAAATCTGTTAAATTTGTCCGTACAAGCAGCTTTGAAAGGAATGATTCTTAAATGAATTCTTCAAACAATAGACCCAAACGAGTACGAAATGAACAATTCTGGCATAATTAACTAAAGTCTACGGTTAACCATACCAACACCATCACAGTTACAAATTTTGTGGACCCAAAACAGTTTTCCCGTTCGTTCCAGTATTGCCACTTGTAACTAAGGTAGGTTCCAATAACCGGTCTATTAACTGCACGCATACCAGTTCATTTACTCTTTATTACATCTGCACTGAATTTGTACTTTTTACTGACTGAGAATGAATTAACAGCTGGTTGGAACGCTCTCTGTGCTAGTATTTCTAGTATCATTATTGAATTAAGTATGTATTGGTAGCTTTCAAAAAATTGCGCTTTTAAACCATTTTTTATATTCTTTGTTAAATACGTTTGAATGTTGTTTAGCTTTGTCTGTGTATTCCTTTGTTATTGTAGTTTATAGTCTTCGTTTAGAATTTAAATCAGTACTTTTCAGTGCTAGCTTAATAGATCTGGTTTACGTTAACGGTGAGTAAAATAATGTAGGAAAAGGATTAAATTGCGTGCTTAAATACAAATTTAAATGGAATTGTCAGTGTGTATGGTTGCGTGCTGTTTAGGCACTGTATTTCACTGTATTATTATAGCAATTTCGTTTATCTAAGGTTGCTGGTGTAGCCCAATATTTTGCGTAAAAATTGTATAAACCAAGTAGCATGCTCTAAACGGCAGGAACAAAAATATTCAACTCTTGAACGAATTCAAGAAAAGAACTTCTACATTAAAAATCAATTGCAGAGTGTATTCCAAATGGCGGGCCCTTTCAATAAAAGCACACTCCATTTAAAAAAATGTAGGTTGTGTTTTGTTTATTTAGGAAGCATAAAACGCAAAATAGAAAAAATAGTATAAAGAACTCGTTTCATAAGCCACGTCTTATGGAACTCGTTCTTTAATATATCGTTAGAGTGATTCTTTTTGAAAAATTTTACTTTTTAACGAGAATAAATACATTTTTGTATATGCGTATTTTTATGTTATTAAAAGAAATGTAAAAAAAATGTCGTAAAAATCAATAATTTTGGTAGCACTGTAGAGTAATGCCTCCATAGCCCTGCGACATCACTGCCTGCCATTTTAACCCCGCATTCTATGGTCGAAAGGTTGTTTTGCAATGATTGATAATACTCAATAATACATATAAGAAATAAAAAATTAAAAAGTTTACGTAAAGTTCAAAACAATATGTACTTAGTTGCTTCTCTAAAAACATGAAAACCTCACAACTAATGTTCGCCACTTTCCGAGCGATTCACAAAATTAGCTGAGACTAGACAGACTCGTGTTTTGTCGATTCTCGGGGAAACCCGCAGGCAACACGAACCCATTATCATGAGACGAATAAACACGAGTCTGTCTAGTCTCTGCTAATTCTTGGAGCGCCTGGAAAGTGGCGAATTTTGCTCGTAGGCTTTCTCTACTATTAAGCTGAAATTAGGTAATTACGGATACTACTATGGCTAATATAGTTCAAATATTAAATACAGAAGTGCAAAGCACAGCAGGTTTTAATTTAAAACAATCCTTGTCTATTCGAAAGCTGCCAGAAAATTACGAAATTATGTTACACCTCTAATTCTTTTTTACTAAGTAATTTCATTAAAGCAAGCTTAGGTTAGGCAACAAATATTGTTTTCTACGTATAATAATGACCGAAGAAATGTTGAATAAAAAAGACTAAATGAACATATTCACACATTTATAGTCATCAAATTATCAAAATTACGAATTATAAAATTTATATACTACAAACCTAAACCGAAAATTGGCATTTTTCTCATAAATTATAGTATATACTGAGTTATTTATTACAGTTACGTCATGGTTAGTTACAACAGACATGCGTATGTTTTCTGCTTCATTTTTGTAGGTCATATTATCTATGCAAGTGCAATTAAAATATAAATTAATAAATTACCTAAATACCGTAAATGTTGTATTGTTAAGATGCAAAATATAAATCCGACTGTCGTAAAATTAATATTGCAGTAATTCACAATAACACCAAATATAATGTAAAGTAAAGCGATATACATAAATGATTATTAAACTGTTGTTATATGGTTGCTATTTATCAGATATAAATAAATGAGAGAGCGACATCTATCAACGGGTAGACAATAACATAAAGTCGTAAACGTTATGGGGGTTGATGTGTACACTCTTCCAATCTGTTTGCTTTTATTTGTACAAATAATAGTTATGTGTACCAATACTTTGTAAATTTATTATTTTTTAGTAATAATTAAAACTTTGTTTTTATTGTTAAAGTGGATGAAGTATACGAGGTGTGCATGAGGTCACCAAAGGTCATGTGTACTGTCGGAGGCATCTTAACTGGGAAATATTCAGAATGACCCAAATATCTCGGAAAATTTTGCATTTAAGAAGGCTTAGATAATATCTACCGAATTGTAGACCAAAACTCTTTTAAAGGTATGATTTGAATTAAAATTAAAATCATTTAAAACTTATGCCTTACACCTTAGGGTTAAATAGGCTTTATCGATTATATATATATAAAACATATGCAGAATTTTATCGATTAATTGATATTTTGATTGGTTATTACAAAATAATTCTTCCCTCCGAAGAATATGATTGTATTAGGAATGCCCATATATTTGTTTCTTAGAAGAAGAAACAGATTTTAAATCTGAGTCGGTAGAAATCTACAAAAATCGGTAGATCTATCTACGAGACGATAACTACAACTAATTTCACATTCTGAGGGCCACCAAATATCATAACAGGAACTAAAACTCTTTTTTGTTAGTTTATCTCTGCTTATGATCTGAAATTAGAGAAAAGGAAGAGCAATATCTTGTTATCTTTGCCCTTGCGGTGTTATATTTATTGCAGTGTTTTCTTTTTGTGTATGGTGCACATCGCACTATATGAAACGGAAGTACAGGGAATCACCCACGCCCTCCCATTTATGCCACCACCGCTAGATTTGTTGATTTTTCACCGGTTCTATTGACGTTTGAACAAATCTAGTGACTTATATACCTTATATAAATAAAATAGAAATAAAGTTGGATTAGGTAAACAATATAATAACAGCTACACCGAACCACACAAATTTATTCCACCTCCTGAGGAAAATGTACGTTTGAACAGTTTAAAACTGTCGGAAGCTAACCAGCATCATCGGATTGATAATTTTTACAAACGAACGCGCAGTTCAGAAACTCGAGCTACTCTATATTACACTGATTAATAAATGCACAGGTTTATTATATTTCTTTGTTTTTTTCTAAAAATTATAATAAAAATCGAAAAACTTGAAATCTTTTCAATTTTGTGTTATTTGAAGGGAAAATTATGTTGAGACATTGAGATGCTTTGATTGATTTAAATATAAAGATTTATCAAAATAGCCCCCTTTTACAAATTCAATTTCTCCCTGGTATGCTGTATACGTACAAAAACATTTAGACGATAATATTTGTCATTTTCTATAAAAGAAGCTGCCAGCTAATTTATGTTGTATATTATATGCAGTATTGTTGGTAGTTCCATCTAGCGGAATGTAGCTGAAGTATAGTTTCGTTAATGTTTAAATTGCAAAATTATAGACGGACGCCACTTCCATAAAATAATATGAAATCTGCGTTAAGCCTTGTTCATACAGACATCCTAAACTATACTATGGCTCCAAAACAGGAGGAGTAGCGGTAGCAGAACGGTTCACACGCATACAATATAATGAAATAGGACTATTCCATGGAAGATGGCGGCTAATTTGAATCTATAACGCATTTACCTCTTCTAACCTCAATATGAATTTGTTGACGTGTCAAAGTAGGGGAACCTGCTCATTTACTCATTATTCGACGACTTAGTTCTCAAAAGAACTCGTTTTTTAACTAATAAGCTGCCAAATAAGCGAAAAGTATTGTAGAAGATTCAACTCTAAACACTGTTCGCGATACGTTGACAGGTTATAGTAAACACTAAACATGGCCGATTACGACTTCCGTTATGATATTGTTTGTATGCAAGTCGTGTTCGATCAGAGCATGGAAGTGCTTAATTTTTGCGCGAAAAATTGAAATCACTCTTCCTCTTATTGAGATAAGGTATAGTCAGACGGCTAAAAAGGATCCGAAAGTATTTTCTGCCTGATTTTAAAGAATATGATTGCCTCCGACTAGTTTATGATTTCTGTTTGAACAAAGCTATAGCCTCATTTACATTTCTCGTAGCATGTTATTAAGATAGATTTATTATTCTGGAAGGAAAAAATATTCTCAGAAAAAAATGTAAAATATCACAAATATTATACAAAAAGTTTCAAGATTGTGCTGTCAATCACTACTTGCCTTATACAACTGTAATCACAAATTAAATATAAATTTTCTTCTAAATTATTTATTTCCGTTATGCAATATAATATAAAGATCATCGTTCATTTATATTTCCCGCCCTGTCTGGTAACACTTCTTACCTTGTACTCCGCGAAATTTGAAATTTACATTTCAAAGTGTTAAGCTTTAAATGTGTTGTTATTACCTAGTATTGTATTATTTTTGAAAATATAAAACGTGGGTAAAAAAAACATGTCTCGGTTTATAATTACCTTTTATCGCACATGGATTATATCTTTAAATCATATATTAACAAGTCGTAAAATTAATCGTTCGTTATAAGGACCCAGTAATAGCAGCTTTTATCAATGAACGAGATAAAAATCTAATTCATTGTGTCCTACATTAGTATATTCATAGAAAGATTTAAATCCATGAAAACTCAGTAATTAGATCCAAAGCCTTATTTGGCGAACACAGTCTGATGCACAATATACTAACAGCTGAGATATTATTTATTGGTTTCAAAAAGATTGGATTAAATCAATATTAATAAAAACTGCTTAGCAAAATAAACACAAATTATTTTTTGTATATTTGTAATCAAAATAACATATGTTTAGTGTAGTTATGCAATCTTGTAAAATAAATAAACACATCGTGTAGAACGAACTTTCTGTGAACTGTCAAACGAACGTCCTCAAATACGAACGTAATTGTAAAAATTATGTTAGTGTAAGTTTAAAAATAGACTTCCTTTATCGATACCTAATGAATAATTTCATTTAATTGATATATAACTGTATGTATTTACGTCGTTCGACTCAGTTTTAGGAATGCCGGTTGATGTACTGTAGTATTTTGTATACATGAAGTTTATATAAACAATAACAAAATAGGTAGCAGAAGCAGAAGATTTAGCACGAGGGGAATTATGACGAGACCGCCGAACGATAACCTACCAGCGGTTAAACTGGTAGTGGTTGGAGATGGAGGTGTTGGCAAAAGTGCAATTACAATTCAATTTTTTCAAAAGCTCTTCGTAACAGACTACGATCCAACTATAGAAGATAGTTATCTACAACATGTAGAAGTGGATGGACAGTGGTGCATACTAGATGGTAAATATAACGACGATATTAATAGGATTACTATATTGTGCCTTCTTATAGTTCTTGATACTGCCGGACAAGAAGAATTTAGTGCTATGCGAGAACAGTATATGAGGAAAGGCGATGGGTTTTTGCTTGTGTATTCGGTTACAGACAGAAACAGTTATGACAACATAATACATTTTCATACGCAGATATTGCGTGTCAAAGATAGGTAAATAATGATTTTTACTTTATTCGTTTATATTACCTTACAATGCTTTATCTGAAAATATATTCGTAACCAAAACCACATTTCTAGGTACATTTAAAATTAAGAAAATATCAAAACTACATATACAGGGAACCTTATAAAAATTGACTGTGCAATATCTTCTTCATTATCGATTTTAGAATAAAATATTTAAATAAAAGTTTCATTAATTTAACACATACATTTTTTGAATTGTTTTTTATTGTACAAAGTGGTCCATTGAGACTATATCGAATTAAGCTTTTTTTGATTCCTCGCACAATTTTATATATCTTAAATGCACCGTTTTCGCGTTATTCAACTGTTTTTATTAAAACTTTCATCTTGGAAGCTTAACTGTTTCGTCTGATATTGAAATGGAAAAAAGTGGAAAACCAAAATTTTTTACATTTGTTTAGCTTATAAATGACCAGTCAATGTTACCATTAACATTAGACAAAATGGAGACATAAATAATTAGAACGATTTAAAGTATATTTCTCACAGTAATAGTTAAGCTTTGTAGTTGAAAGTTTTAACAAAAACAGGTGAATAGCCCTAAAAATAGTGTATTTCAGACATATGGCGTGTTACATAAAGTCATCTTAATATTGAGCGAGGTGTCAACAAATTAAATCGTATACTGGGTGTTCTATTTAAAATAACGAAGTTTGGTTCGGCACAGCCTTAACAAAACACTGTGTAGAATAAAATATAATTCAAAAGATGTACGATTTAAATTGATGAAACTTTTATCTAAAACACTTTGTTCTAAAATCAATAATAAAGAAGATATTGCATGGTCAATTTTTATCAGGCATGTTGTATAAGATTAATGAAATCTTAATGATTAACTATTGTTTTCCTCAAAGATAAATCGTAATGGGCATGTCGCTTAAATACCATGCGATTTGATAAAAACTTAATATGAAACAACATTGAATATGTTCACTTCTTACTTACATTATTGGTCATAATGTACAGAGTTTTATCACGTACATCAGACAAGTATTATTAAATGTCATCCTTTGAAACTTACTAAGTTTTACGAGAGTCCCATAAGGGGCAATTTTAGGGCCTCTGCTTTGCTTTTGACTAATGATTTATTTTTAATTTTATTTGTTTCTATATTATGTACATGCATAACTTCTCTCTTTTTTCTTGACGACAATCTTCTGAGATTGTGCCAACGAATCCGAGTTGAACTCGACCTGTCTTTATTCGAGTTACTCAAGTACTTGAAAGATTTAACTTTCATAACAATACTAATTACTGAATGAAGAAGTATCATTCTTAATGTTGTTCTTCATTTCTGTAACCTTCTGTACATTTCGAGTTTTCGATAGTTTGAAGTGACCACATTCAGCTCAAACAGTCAGGACTGCACTATGCTAAATCAATTTCTTCTGGGATCTAAAAGAAATCTTTCATGTTATTATGTATCTTAACAGAGACGTCTACCCAATGCTGTTGGTAGCCAACAAAGTAGATTTGGTACACTTGAGGAAAGTAACCGAAGAGCAAGGTCGTGAATTGGCACATAAGTTGGGTATACCGTACATCGAGACCAGCGCCAAAGATCCACCATTAAACATCGATGCAACATTTCACGAGGTATACATTCATTTTACTTCTAGTTTCTAAACGCAATTGCTGAAATAAATTTATTAGGTTGTCCGTATAATTCGCAACCAACCCCAAGGTGAGAATGACAAAAGAAAAAAGAGGAAATTACAAAAGTTTGGAAAATGTGTTCTACTTTAAAAAGAAAACGAAAACATTGACTGCAGGGTTTTGTATCACGTTTTTTTGATAAATGTTTATAAAACGAATTGTACTACATCATGTTAACCAAGTATGCACTTGGAAAATGTCCGTGAAGCATATTGTGCTCGCTTTTATGAATTTTTGTATTATTAGGTATCTAATTTATACAAAACAGTATTTACGATATCGAGAAACGTCTAATTTTCTAATGGATCAACCTTTCATTTAATACAATAATATAGTATATAAAAAAGAAGAATAGACAATAATAGTTAATTTTTAAGATCTAACATGTGGATTCAAAGATAAGATTAACCTAAATATCATCAATTTTACGATCGGAGATTTATACACAATTTAATCATACTTATATTAAACTGAATTGCAATGTACACGATCTAGTTTTATCCTGATCACCTCCAATTACACTCGCTATCACACCGGCATTATATAAATCTGAAATATGTACGCTAAATGTTTGTGTATGAAATACAAATTTTCAAGATATCGCTTATATTTATCTTATTTTTGATATTTTATTGCATTATTGATTTTAAATCAGTTCTACAAATAGATTCACATACTTTATTAAATAAAAAATCCATTGCGCATGTTTTCAAAAATTGCTCGATTGCAATAATTTAAGGTTGAATTCATAGTATTCTGTTAAGAATAAGATCTTATTTCACTCTAATGAGGAACCTTATTTTGTATCATATTACAATATCAAGATCCACGTAATAAAATTTAATTACGTCTGATGTTATGGTTATGGACAACAAAAGGGTGAAATAGGTCCCACAATAGGCACATCCTGTGTGTTGGGGAGGCCTCTAGACCGTCAACCAACCCTAATGGCGGCAAAATATAGCCGCTCCTCACTCGGCATGGTCCTTCTTATGTTATCAGTAGTTTTTCTGTAAGGACTAGTTACATGGCAAACCTAATAAGTAGAAACCGACAAACATCCCTTGACAGAGGTGAGTCGGCTCCTTTTGCTAGATTTTTGTCGGGTTGTAATGTTTCATTTTATTCACTGTAGAATATTATGTCCTTAGTTGATTATTACTGCCGAAGAAGAAGATAACCTAATTAGTTTGATTGTTCTCATAAAAATGGGCGCACATAGGAGAAACACTGCTAAGATTACATGAATGCACTGTGATATCGTTATTGTTTATCTTCTGTCAAGCGCGTATAGCAATTGGATTTTGCTAATAATATTCGTTTCAACTTGTTAAAGTCACGTGGATCTCGAAATTTAATAAGTACTCTCATTTCCTAATTTGTGAATAAAGTAAAGCGGGGTTCCCATGTATGCATTTTAATGCAGCATTATACGATGCATAAATGTCTGGCATTTTTTTATGTAACTTTGAAAATGATTAGGTATTGACATCGCTGCATTTTTAAATATATGCATCACCTGGTGCCAACCTTTCAGTAGAGAATTTGTTTTTCGACAACATATTATTATGTTCTGTAGCGATCGAAAAACATCAAAGTTAAAGCTAACAATACCAAGTATCGGCAACGTCCGCACCACACAAGTTAAATAAATTAATCAGGGACGGTCATTTCGAGGATGCAAGGATCCACATTCTCAACCGGTGATCGGTCACCAGTGGTGCAGAGGTTGTTGATACTTAGTCTTGTTAGCCGTACTACGCCACAGTCCTTGCTATCATTATTGATCAAAGCTAAAATACATATGTTGCGTTTTTGTTCAAACTGTTTTGCATGTCATTATTGTTTGACGATTTTTGTCATTAAATATCCTTAACATTTATAAATGTTTATAGATAAAAGAAGTGTTGTAAATTGAAAGAACGATTGGTAGTTGAAGTTTAATTGAAATATCCTTAGAAAATCACTAAAAATGCGGCAAGAAATACACGAAATTAGAACATGTTGCCGCATCAAAAATTGCATTCATAAATGCATGTGTATACATAAAATGCGCCCAATTTTATGCCGCATGTCAGTTTGGAGCATCGAAGTGCATATTTAGGAACCTCGTTTAAGGCTTTCCCATTTCCAAATTTATTCTCATTTGAGTAATCTCCGGTGCTTAAGATAAGGGACGAGTTTGAAATGAAATTACTTTTCAAGAGAGTTTTCTGAATGTTTTGCTCACAAAATTAATTTTCTGTAATCTCGAGAAAGGAAGTTTATCTGAAATAAATACCATTGGCCGGGTATTTTAATGTTCCCTGAGCTGGTTACAATTGTTGTTTGAGCGAGATAATAGGACATTAAATTTACTTATTTCTGAATAAACTGTCAAAGTGAATATACTTAACGAATCATGGAAAGTAGGTTTTTTTAAGGGACAAAATTTCTTTTTTTATATTAAAAAATGATGGCAATGTTATTAGAATTGATAATTTAATGTCTGTTGAAATCTATGTGCAATTATCTTATTTTATGTTTTTAAAATGGGTTTATCCAATGGAAAATTGCTTTCTTCTCTTTTCAAAAGATACATCTACATAGTTATAGATACAAATGAACGCCAAAGATTAAAATACAGCGTACATATGTAAAAATGTTGCACAAAAAGGACCAAAGTTGCTCATGTCAGAATGGTTTGAATCAAATTAACACTCGAACTTGATTTTACAAAATGCAAACATCAAAAGGATAGTCGCCGCGTAGAGGATGATGTGTATTAACGAATTCTACTAAAATTCCAAAGCAAATCACGACGCAATCGAATGTTTTAATCAGGTGTATATTTTATCTGTGATGAGTGTAAACAAATGATGTTCGTTAACTCTTTGTTACATTGATTTTTAAGCCGTAATATAAGTAGGGTGTTTGGACTTTTAAGCTGTGTATGTTGGAATTTGGTTTTCTTTGACTATATAACGCTAATTCTCTTTCACAGCCAAATAAATACATCGACGTATAACAAATTTTACATATATGTTTATCTATGTATAATATGCATATAATTTATAAGTATGTACTACATTGTTTTTTGTATGTATTTTATTGTTTATCAATGTTATTTGCATGAATATGTAATTAAAATGAATACATTCAAATTATAAAAAAGGATTCTTTAATTGCTCATACCATCTCTTTCTCGTTGAATGTTTAATTAGATCACAAGATCCAGGCATCAGCGCTGTCAGCTTATCATGGGTGTCATTTGCTGAATAATCAGAAGCAATGTTTCCTTGAATCCTAATATTGAGAATTCAGCTAGACCTGTTAATTCTATCCTTTTGAGAAATGTACTGGGTGTGCTGCAGGGTTCAGTTTCGGGAGCTAATTTTGTTTCTTACTTATATAGGTGATATTTACAGAATTTAATTTAATGCAACTTCCTTGAGTAGTTTACTGTAGCATTCGATGATGAAGAATCTTTACAGACCGTGTCCATAATAAATAATTAGAACAGTCAGATTTTGTAAGTAGGACCGCTGTCTTTTTTATAAAAAATTCTATATTTACAAGGAGCGGTCTTATTCATAAAACCAGGCAGTTCTAATTATTTATTATGCGATAAGTTCATATACAAGGTTTCTATTCATTCGCCTGCTCCAGTACACACGTATGTATGTAAATATGAATGCTGTGCAATCGAGAATTCGGTAAGGGAAAGATTCGAATACGAAATCGACTTCGCGTTCATTGACTTGTATCGACTGCAAAATGCAGTTATTATGCCTAGACTGCTTCAATATATTTTGCCATGGTACAGTCTGGACTGCGCAATGGTATGGTCTGTTTTTGGAGAAGGTTGCTCACAGCGTGTAACATATTTATTGTTCAAAAACGCATAGTAAGAACTACTACCAGGGTAAGTACCACTTATAGAAATATTTTTAAATAATTAGATATTCATAAACATCTCCACTTTGATCATTTCCCATAACCAAAAAATTACATAACGTCAGATCGGGTAACTTTGCTGACCACACCTTCCAATCTAACATTTACTAAACGTCTCATTCAAGTCTCTCCGAACCTCCAATGTGAAGTGATGGTAAGGGGGCACTATCGTCTTCTAACATATCCAAGTGGGTAACACTTGTAGCAGTAGAATTACTTTAAAGTGTGGACCAGTTAGTCCACATTTCAAAAATAGCACGCCATACGTTAACCATAGGAAAGTGTTAAACGGGCTCTGTTAATCTATAAAGATTCTCCGACGTGGACTGTAACTTCATCAAATATAAGGAAGATAATAGAAGGGTCTACTTCCACCATTTATTTTGTTTGTTTCCGAGCCGGAATCGCAGCTTCTGCTACAATGCAACTCCAAACCAGAGACCAACAAAATAATGTAATAAATAACCGCGAAAGCTTACATAAGGACCAGATTCTACTTCCACAAATTGTAAAAAAATTGTGTAAAATTTGTGGGCTCTATGCGCTAAGGAAATTCAGATGTTTTTGTTTATATATGTTTATTGTATTTGTTGTATATTATATACATATTTGGGTAGTTATTCATGCTACAATGGCTCCTACCTATTAATTTATTTCAGGAAATCCGTACATGTTATACATACCATGTGGGTAGTAAAGTAATATATTATGTATATTCAGATGGTATATTTAATTACAAAATTACACTTATACATACAAAAATCATTAATAATATATCACAATACTTCATAAATGGTACATTTCACATAATTCACACTTTAAATGACATCAATCGAAAAACAACGGCATTGGCATGCCGTCACAGGACATTCGGAATGTTCTCTGTAAAACCATTTGGACATAAACACTTTTTTCAAAATATATATGAAATAAACTGCTGCTCAATTGAAGTGGTTCAGTTATGAAAAATCGCTAGAAATTAATAATTTTTTTCTGTAAGTTAATTGATGTTACTTCTAGTTTGTGTTATAAATAATTAGCAATGCATAACACGTCAAATTTTAATCTAACATATCTACATCATTCTAATAGCAGTGGTCTTGGCGTAGAAGAGATGTGGAGGAAGGAATCTTGAAAGAAACATGGCTTCACGTGTGCCATTTGGAGTGGCATATATTTAAACGGTCGTGTCAAGCTGCTAATTTTGCCTACATCATGAACGATGTTATTGTTACCAATAATATTGAAAAAATTATTAGACTCCAATTGCATCGAGCATCTTTGGGACAAACTTCATCAACAGTTGCAATCTCATCCATAACGTTGGATGATCTTGCAGAAGTGATGTGATAAGAATGGCAAAAAAATTCCCAAGGATTTATCAATACACTGGTAAAAAAGCATGCCCAGAAGATCTTGAGCTGTGACACAAGCACGACTAGGCCTCACAAAATATTGAAATTAAAGTTCTTGATTATGTTAAAAAAATATAGCTTAGACATAATTATATTTTGTTATATTTTAGCCATCTTTTATTATTTTTATAAGTGGACCATTTCAATTGAACAGCAGTTTATACGCATACTTAAACCAATGAATCATATGTGATGCATGTCCGCCATGTCTGCAAGTTTGGCACCATGTGAACCAATGTGAAAAATCCACTAACTTCATACTGTCACCATCACCAGTACACTGATCTCCAGTTGTTGTACCCATGTGCATTAAGCAGATTGCGCATCTTGGTAACGGTTTTCTACAATTTGGACACGATGACATCTAGAAAATCATTATAATTTAAATTATATTACAAACATATACAGTTTATGTTAAATATACGATGGATGTTTCTTATGTTACTATCCGATTTTGATAAATTTAAAAGCAAATATAACGGTACTACAATAGCTTATAATCATGGCCGACTACTAATTTCAAGCGTCAATTTTGGTGCTACTGTTTTTTGAATTCCATCCGTCATTTGGTATACCTCAAGGATCGCATTTAGGACCACTTTTATTTATGCTTTTTGTTAACGACCTACTAATATCTTGTCCGATCATGTTAGCAAGGACGTATCCATAATACCTAAAATTTATCAATAATATGCCTTGTGGTGCTTGAATTGTTTTGTAGTCCCTTTTTCAAAGAAATTTAAAGATAAATGTAATACATTTGGTACAACATTTTGTTTTAAAATGATACGAGTGATTTTTAATTTCGGTTCGAGTTGCACCTATACCATTTAATTCTACTCTTTTAGCTAGATTTTAACAAAGTATCGATATCAGAATCTACATGTTTTTACTCCCACACCTTCATTTTATTTGCTCCGCCCATTCTGGGGAATGTTCCTCTGCCTCTGGTTAAACCTTGCATAAATGCTGAGATGCTTTTTCCACAGAAATTACATGATATATAAACTTGTTGAGGAGGTTTATCATTTGGTCTCTGAGTACTTAGCATTATGTCAAACATTGCTCGTTCATGCCATAACTGCCAGGAGTCTAATAAATTGCGATAACTGGAATTAAAAATTGAAGAATAATCAAAACATTTCATAATAAAAAAACGTGTTTACCTATTAATCCAGTCTTTTCCAAGATCTTGAAGTAATTCCGCACTAAATGCTCTAACCGCAATCAATGAAGTTGATTGTATGTCACCCGTCGTATCTAAATATTTTTGGAGGATTTTTGCACCTTCTTGAGTATTTCCTAATAAAAAATATTAAAACACAATGCAAATGTCAATAAAAGAAATGCAATAATGGTTACCGGTAAGAAGAATTCCGTCCAAATTTCCTTCATAAATCAGTGATACTGTTAACGTTTTCAAATAATCATTTAATTTATTGTCTGGTAGAAATATACATGCAAATGCAACTCTATCATCAACAGTCATTCCATTTTCGTACTGAAAAAGGAAAATTATATAAGTAAATCAATGGTAACTACTAGACAAAACAAGAGCAAACGTCTAGTCGCTTCGTCTAGTAAATGTCTACTTAAAAAAATTGATTTAAACAGATGTATCGATTTATTAATTAGATAGAAGGTATTTTTATGAAAATGGATGCTGTCATCCAATTATTTTTTTATACATTTCCATACTATGAGAGATTGGTTTTTAACACGCAGATGCAGGTTATTAACACAGCATCGGCTTTAATTTTACTCATCGCGTTGTAATTATACTGACTGAGGACACTGCCTACTCTGTCACCCTTGACCAGTCGCCACTGGAGTAAATGAGGATTTCAAATAATAGAAAATAATACTAACCAAAATGTTATCATAATTATTATTTTCAGCCGTTAGAAATGAAAACATCGCTCTTAGATATGGATCACTTAATTTAGTTTTCGGCGATGCACAAAATTGCCTCCACATACTATTTTTATCATCGGAAAATCCTGCTAGGGCCATGGCTACAACATTTAAATTCGTATCAGCAACGCTACTTTCAGATCCTTTGGTAAGCATTTCTATAGCAATTTTTATTTTTAAATTGAAAACGGCTATAGCGGCAGCTCGTGTATAAGCTTGGCCTTTTTCTAGATCGTCTAGAAACTCTGTAAGGGATGGTGTATCTTTATCAAAATACCAGCCACATAACCGTAAGGCTTTATCCCTATCTTCATGTCTAAAAGCGATTAGGTAAATTTTTACGATCTAAATAAAATATGAAGTGCTTACTTGTACATCTTAGCTGATCCTACACAATTTATACTTCCTGTTTCTGACCAAGATATAGATACCGATTCTGATTTAATTGATGTACCATCGATCTTTAATACGGATCTAACACCAGGATGTCTGGAATTACTCCCCCTGAGTGTGCCATCTTCTACGAGTTTATTGCTTAAATGCAAACGATTCCAAACATTTCGCAGCATAACATCATCAACCATTTCTCCATTTTTGCATAATTCGTCCTAATAAAATTAAAAACTGTAATTGTAATAAGCCCTTTTGATAATTATTAATCTAGCAAAATAAATGTTGGGAATTATCTATTTTGGGCTGCTACAAACTATTTGAAATAAAGTAAAGCTCATAAGCTTTCAATGTTTCACTTTGAAGTCTTTCAACCGAGGGCCATCATTAAAGTTGATACAAGTTTTTGAAGTTGAATTCAGTTTTCACAGAAGTCAGTGAACTCGCACTAATTACTTCATTTGCCTTTTTGTCTGTGGCTACTAATTTAATTGAAAATTAATCAAGTAAACGGACCAAAATCAGTTTTCAAAAAAGATAAAAAATAGAGACATGTACAATTGAATTATGGAGTTTATGGAAGTAAAAGAGCTTCTATGCAATCTCGCAGGTGCTATAAATATGCAGGATATTCATCAGTGATAGATATCGTGATATTTATTATTGATATATATTCTTCAAACGAAACAATTAGAAAACTTCGCTTCCTCCCTTCTTAACTTACTTACCTTTAAACCATAACCTTTGCAAGCTCTCAATTTGATCTTTTGTGATATATCTTGTAAACTATCATAGAGTGGGCTACTCTCTGTAATATATTTCAAAGTTTTTCGACCGCAGCTCCATACTAAATTAGCGTTTGTAGTCCAATTTAGGGTTATTCTATCAAATACAGTGTAATCCACAATATGACCTTAAATGGACAAGTTTTGATTAAAGCAACACGAGGAAGCACCAAACTAACCTGCCAAAGATATTGCTAAAAATCTGTTTTCGTCAGTGGGGTGCCAGGAAAAGGACGTTATATTATGCAAACCTGGAGTTACTATTCTTTCGATTGCAGATGGTTCCACTTCCTCGTTCCCAACTATTGTTTGTTGTATGTCGTATAAATTTAAGCTTGGTAGATCCCTTTGCAAAGTGCCTAACAGATTCTGCCTGAAAATTTTAGCTTATGTTAATGAGGATGGAATTTACTTTGTACGTTAGTATAGATATTCATATTGACTGGAGGATGAAGCTAATTTATCTGCAATATTTGATTTGTAATACGGTTTACTGTATACAGAGTAATCAAAATTAAGGTATGAAGAACTTTACTACATTGAAGTATATTTAACTAAACAACCATTCATGCTAGTCACAGCTCGGTGACTGGGGTACGGCAATTAGTTAGTGGAAAAATTAGAAGACGGCGAATATTTCTTAAACAACATCACCTGGTCAGATGAATCAAAATTTATCAATTCTTGAAGCTTTAACAGAAAAACAGAACATTATTGGACAGTACAAAATTCTAGACAAAATAGGGCAAGGAGACCCCAACATCATTTTGGATTAAACGCTTACATGGATATTTTGAAGAAACATTAAATTAAATTGAGTACAGTTGTTGAATAGTTCATGATATTTCGTAATTTAAGTTCTTTGGATTTCTTTGTGGGAGGTTGTTAAATATAATATTTATAAAGTTAATGTCCCACAACATAGAAAAACTTCGAGGTAGATTCCAGAATGACGATGTAATTCTTAGAAGAACAACTAACGATAATTGAAATAGTTGAATTTTTTGAATATCTAAATGTATTTGTATGTAATTTATATGTAAAGGACGCTTTAATATAGGTAAGAAGCAGGAAAGTTGGTGATGGACAAAAAGAAGCGAAACATCATATAAACATTTTGAGTACATCATTAAATAGTCAATTGAACATAACCTCGAGAATATGTTTTTAGTTTCTCTCTGCGAGGCCAAGTAAAAGTAAAACACTTTTTTTTGTTTCACAGGTTCATTTTTTCTTTGGGTTCATAACAACCACAAAATAATGAATAATCTACAACTCCTCTTGGGGCACTCCATATGGAACTAGATACATACCCCTCAAAAAAAGCACTTACTTCGTTGTACACCATGTTATTTTACTTATATGTTTCGAGTGAGGTAAAATTAGCATAGGCTTCTCAAAATTCCTCGTGTCCCATACACAAACTTGATGATCGACGTACGATGCCAAGAATCTTTCATTATGCGGATTAACACTAATTCCATGAACAGCTTTAGTTATTGTATGGTTGACTTGTTTTGCAGAATCTATGATCATAATTAAAAGTAAAATGCGTAACGAATATTTTAATATGGTAACCTCTGAAATCCAATATCCTAATTTGCTTGTTATTATTTCCTGTAGCTAAAACCTTTCCGTTGATCCAAGCTAGGCTGTGTGTAGTATCAGATAAACCATATTCAACAATAGGACGAATGGGACCATTTTCTCCATGCGACGGGGTTTTATTAATATCCCATAAAAGTACTGAATAGTCTGATCTATTTTTTTCAAAGCCGGCTATAATTTTGTTACATTCTACTGTATTCCAAGACACTGCATTACATGGTCGTTGATGTCTAGGAACTATCAAACATATTTTCTAGGAAGATCACATATAAATTGAATATTGTATACTTAATTCTTTTCCTGGTAGAAATTGTGAATCGTATATCGTTGCACCAAAAGTTGACAGAACAACTTTTCCGTTTGCTTGTCCAATCGCTAATAATAAATCCTTATCAGACTTAGGGTAAATATCTATGCATTTAACGTAGTGATAATTACTATTCGTAGCAAGTAAATGCGCTCCAGTTGAGGGAGATAACTTGATTACTGCAAATAATAGACGAAAACAATACTAAATGATATTTGTAACATCAACTACTCAACTTACATGGCACACTCTGTTCTTTCAAATGCTCAATTTCATACAAGCACACTTCAGATCCCCATGTAATAAATTTGTTTCTATTAGGAGACCACTGAATTTCTAACTTTCCAGCCATATTTTAATCAATATGAGCCATACTTATAATCTTAATTCATCAGAACACTTTTATATGTATTAAACATTGGTTAAGGTTAAAATCGTGACATTTTATACAATCACAGTGTCGCCAATAATCACAAACTAAAAGGAACAAAATCTATTCTTAATAAATTATTTAATACGTTTATAAATTCGAAAACAGAAGAAAATACATTCTTTTATAAACATACGTAAATATGTCGAAAGCAATAAGAAACAAAGATAATCCATTGATTCTTTACACAAATCCGTTAATCCCAGACTTTTTGTAAAACCTATAAATTTACGGATTGTTTCGTAGGGTTGGCGCCTCTGTACGTTCAACTAGGCTTTATTACATGAGACATATTTGTGTATATAATTAAAATTGTACATGCCACATGTGTACTTTGTGTTTTTTAATTCTTTCTTTGATCTATGCGTTATGCAGATATATTGTCCGTTGTTGAGTTTGAACAATATAAACAATGGATAATTTCCGTGTGTATAGCAGCCTTTTTAAAATCATGAATGAAGTACGTGCATAGTAAACATTATAGTAAATTGTCCCGATGAATTAAATTACGTAAAGATTTAGTGCCTTTCATTTTTTAATGAATGAAATGTTATAAAGTATGATAGTAATTAATTGGTTTTTGCTTAATGTAATATGAAATTCAAAGGTGAACATAAATTTATATCCCCAGTAGACATTTTTAAAATTCTCGGGCAATTTAATCTGGCGGTTCTGACAATTGTAAAATTTGTAAATTATGCCCTGAGGCTGTTTTACACGACACATAATTCTGAGCAGAATTACACACAAAAATTATGCATTGCGTTAAATCATCAAAAATTCTATAGTAGTTACATAGGCATTTACACATAAAATTAACACGATCCCTTGGTCAATTGAAAAATATAAACTACGCATGCGTCGTGCATGTGTTCACAATTATGGGCTTCAATCCTTCATAGTAAACAACACATACATATTATTATATAGTAATATATATGTAATATAATAAATTAAACATGCGTGGTGCGGAGGTTCCAGATACTTATGTCTTGTTTACCATACTACGCCACAGTGCTTGCTATTATTATTCAATCCTTCAATCTGTTTGGGGAAAAAAAATGGAATGCTGCCATTTTGAAGGTTGACACACTAGGAATATTTAAAATCACTACTATTATTTTATTAAATGAATGTGACAATAAACACAAACTGGTCTTATAATAGCTAAACCTAGAACTAGAACAGGTGTCCAGAATCTTCTGGAATTGTAGAATTGTGCCTACTGTGTAAATGCTACGTTAACATAAGCTACCTTTCGAAAACATTTCTAGATGTACAGAATGATCAATAAGTAGCGAACCATTGACTGTTCTGTGTTCACTGTTATCGTAGTAACCGAACAACACTAATTAATACCAGTATCTAAATACAAAAGTCGCTAAACTGTGAATATCTCCCTCACTTTCAACATTAGACATATCCATCAACAAATAAGAACGTTAAACATTCGAATTCTCTATACTGTGTTATTAAAAAAAAAAACATTTTGGATGTTTGTAAATGTTCAGTAGCGAATGCCTATATTTTTGGGAGGCGTTTTAATACCGTATCCAGATAGAGCTAAGTATGTAATTTACACTGCAATGGAAAGTATTTAGATTTCGGAAGTTTTGAAGGCAATAGATTGTTAGAAATATACACATGAGACCAGACCCAACTGGTGTAGTATAGTTGCGGTTGTATTACTATACTTCGATTTCTTCGTAAATTTCCGTTGCATATCTCGTTTATTGTACTATGCAACGGAAATACATGAAGGAATCGAAGCGTTGTAATTCAGACTCCACTGTATCCAACACTTACTATATTGGTTTATTTATAGATGTTCGTTCCATTTAAAATAATAAAATAGCCTAGTTCGCTACTTGTTGATCATTCTGTATATACGGAAATATATTTGGGATATCCAGTATATTCACCTTATTTAATACCACGAATTTGGATCTCCCCTGTATACTAACGCTAATATTCCTGTGCCAATTTAATCTTGAAAATTGAATATTAATCCATTTAGTAAATACCCACACAGCATTTTTTAAATTTGGCGAATAATTTAAGTTGGTAGTTTTGGTAATAAAGGGCATATTTGCATATATTACGGTAAAAAATCGGCGAATATGCCCTTTATTACCAGAACTACCAACTTAAATTATCCGCCAAGTTTAAAAAATGCTCTGTGGGTATCTGTAGCATATATAGCTGGATATTTTTCAAATGCTACGTGCATTTGCTTTATGTTTTAAAGTTTGAATTACCCATGTACCGACGCTAATGTAAAAAATCATTTACATCTTTTTATCTGCTAATTTAATTTTGAAAATTTACACTTTTTTTAATAAATTGTGAATACGATGCAGGTAGTAAGAAACATCTACAATTATTTATTTATTCAATTCATTCTTTTGCAAGTAATATGCAACTAATTTCATTGGGTACCCGAAACTCTAATCCGCTGTCAGTACTTTTTAGTGCTAATAAAGAGTGTAACACAGTTATAATTCCTGTTACGTTAGAACAGAATTTATTTTATAATTATGGATGGGAATTTCTAATTGTAGAAAAAGTCATAGTACATTATTTATCTAGCTTGTAGTGGGGACAACCACAAATGAGTAACAAACGTAGCTGGATGAAGTCGTCCGAATTGTGTTGTGATTAAAGATGTTTCTTTGAATCTGAATCGTGCGAGTTAATATTTGAAAATAAAAACAGTTAAATTGCAAAGGATAAGTTGATAAATTTACTGATCTTCTAGTGCGTGGTACGCTATTCGATTTTCTCATTATTGAGTAAAGTTCAGAAATTGATATTTTTAATTTTAGTGTATTAAAACCAATCCACTATGTCTAAAAAGCCAACAGTCCAACCCGCCCTCCATAAAGTGATTATGGTAGGTAGTGGAGGTGTAGGTAAATCTGCACTAACATTACAATTTATGTATGATGAGTTCGTCGAGGACTATGAGCCGACGAAAGCAGACTCTTATAGGAAGAAGATATTACTTGATGGTGAAGACGTGCAGATTGATATATTAGATACAGCAGGTCAAGAAGATTACGCTGCAATAAGAGATCATTACTTTAGAAGTGGCGAAGGTTTTCTATGTATATTTTCTATTACGGAAGACGAAAGTTTCCAAGCGACTCAAGAATTCAGGTTAAATTTTATGAATACCTTATACCTCTATCTATTAATATTTATTGTTAATGCAGGGAACAAATTTTACGCGTTAAGAATGATGAAAACATTCCATTTTTATTAGTGGGGAATAAATGTGATCTGGAAGATAGAAGAAAAGTATCGTTTCAGGAAGCGAGTGAACGTGCTCGGCAGTGGGGTGTTCCATATGTTGAAACATCAGCTAAAACTAGGGAGCATGTAGATAAGGTAAGTGTTTCAGATTTTTATATTAAATCATTTCAAAAATATATCTTATCATAATTATTTATATTATTCATCTAAGATATAAAACCTTTTTTTTAATAATTGGGTTTTAAAATTTAAAAGTATAAATTTTATTTTATGCATCGAGATTGTTTAAATGAATCATATCTATGTTATATACATAAAATTGTTGGTATAATATGATTCACTGAGACAACAAGTTATTTACTAGTCGTTTCTTACTTCACTTCTACAAACTTATTTAATAGCCTTTATGGCAGTCAAATATCAAAACTTATCTTAAATTTATACAATCTCTCTATCTAGAATTGTAAAGAAAGTTTGTTACAATAGGACCCGAAAATTTAGAAGCAATTCGATGTTACAATATAGACTTAAATGACTAAGAAGTACTTAAAAAAATATATTACTTTCTTCTTATTCAATACAACTGAATAAATACCTCATTGTCTCTTGTATTTTTAGCATAGCTCCAAATTTCTGCAAATTCATAATTAACTTAATAACACTTTTTTCAATTAGCACAAAATATGTATCTAAAATTAATACGAGGTCCATGTATACAGTGTGTCTACCTAGTGTATGGATAGGATCAGAGATACATCCTTCCCCGAGTAATTTATAATTTAAAATTATGTTCCAATGTTTCCACTACAGATGATACAAACTTGGTTTTCTAAATTTAACATTCTGTATATTGTTTATTTAGCTTAGTTTTAGAGATAATTCGACATTTTTGCGAAAATACTTTTGTTTCTTTAACGCCTGGTGTATCAAACGTTTTGTATGCGAGTCTGTTTATTTAAATCTTATTCGATTGAGAATTTCTTAAAGTTATCGATACTACATCGAATCTTTATGTATCAACTACCGTCTACAAGATGGTAATTAACATTTTTGCCATGTTTGATACATATTGTTCTAATTCCCTTTAATGGAATATTTTTTGAGAATTCAATCCTAGATTTTTTCTTATAAACATTAAATGGAAAACTATAGATAAGTTTAAGAAATGCTATAAAATTCATTTTTCTAAAAGGCGTTTTATGCTGAATTCTCATCAACATGTGTCTGTGTATTTTCGCTATTTACTATTTATACGTACTTGTTACACTATGGAAAAGTGATAGTTACTTCGAGTGGATGCAGGAATTGTACCGAAAAGATAACGTTTTGAAACGAAAAACTTATCTGCATAATTTCATACTTAATTTACAAAAGGAAGATAAGAGAAATATTTATAAACATTTTTTCGAAGGGCTTCTATTCATATAAAAAAATTCCATGTATTGCCGAAAACAACAAATATTATATTGAGGAAAATTTGAATCAGTGCTCTAGCGGATAAGACGTTTTATGATATCTCCATTAAAGATTCGCAAACATCTCTGATTATCTCAATCATATCTAGATGGATATAGCGGATGTTGTAGAAAGTTGACATAAACAGGAAGGAACGCAATCATCTACAGAAAATTATATTAAACAAAATCAAACTTGTTTCGTGTGTAGCTGAAACTGAACATCCTGTATATTAGGAGGATACTTTGTACATATATTTTTTTGATCTTTTCCAGTATTTCACAATCAATAGTAGACCACGATTCTCTGTATTGTGCCAAGTAGAACACATTTATAAATTTAGACGATCCATACATCAGCTGTTAAAGAATCTCCTTTTTATCCTCTAAATAAATTCATTTCTGCACATTAAAATTATCCAAAATTTGCGCAATTGCATTACTTGACATTTAATTATTAATATTTTTTGATTAATTAATGAGTTGAAAGTGTTTCTCTTAAACTACCTACATGTATACGCAATAATATAAAAGTTGCAACCTGTTATGCTATGTATTAGCATTATTTAATATATAATTGCGATTTACAGGATGTTAAAATACATACTGGGATTTACGTGGGTATTCGCTTAAATTGTACATATGTCAGAGGTTTGACCTTTTATAGGCAGATTTTTTTTTATTTAATTCCACGCCTAGTTTCAGATAATCAATAACAATATTTTTATTTAACTTGGAAGGCCAATATAGGGTCATTAACCCTACGAATCCATACTGCCGTATATTGCCTGAAAATGTATAGTCTGGTGTAGGGTACGCTGCCTGTTTATAATTGATATTGGTATCGACTATTATTAGAACCGTTTATATTAGTACTTCCTGCTCGTCGTTTATGTAATATTGTTCTATGTGTCCGTAGATTTATGTGCTTTGTTTTCCGCAATGCAAAACGAATTTGTTTTTTAACGTGAACCTATTGTATGTTGCATCCCATGATGTGATTCGTCAGTGGCATGATTAAATATCTGTGAATTAAATTATCTTTTGAATGACGTAACCGGTCGTGATAAAGTGTGGTCTTTATTTGTGTGTACGTACGCTATCGCTAATGGATGTTCGGCCATGTGGGAAAACTTTTTACATTGTTTTCATCAAAAAAAATATCCTTTGCGTTGATAGCAGCTCACTTGGCTTGAGACATCTTTTCAATTAAATGTTTCGATTTATTTCGAGTGTAGTCTTAAATATTGCGTAGAAGTAGGACCGGCGATTTGCACCCTTCCATTAAGTTAATCCCACAATAACTCGATAAAATTGAGATTTGTACGCTGGGGTGGCCATTGCGTATTTTTGCAAAACATAGGATTAGTTCTGTCAATCCAAATAATTTTTGCAAATTCACTATTATTATTTAGCGCAGATTACGTAATATTGTGTTATTGTAGTACACTTAAGTGCAAAAAATTTGATCCAATACTTGTTCATATTTATTTATACTAAAACTCTGATTAATACTGGTATTATAAAAAGTATCAGTCTACCCATTTTTTGTTTTGCATTTTACCAACAAACGAGAAATAATATTTTTGTTAACAAATTTGTGGTCGATAATTGATAAGATATTCAGTGTACCTTGTGTTTATTTTTGGTGCTAGATATTCTGACAATTAAAAGGTGTCATTTTGGCTGCTAAAAAGTGTCATTTTGCAATTAACAAATTTAAGATAGAAAACTTCCTCACTTTTTTTTCTAAAAAAATGTCTAACTCCAACGAATGCAGCAGGGGTAGCGGCTTTAGTTCAATTGGTAGCTGTACTAGCAGATCAGGATCACGTCGTCGAAGAGGAACATTAGAACGAGACGATCGATTTGTGGTTTCTTCAGTTTTGAGGGGTAGCGGTCGAGGTGGCAAATCGACTGAATGAAATTAGAAGTGTGCATGGAAGCAAATTGACAGTTCGTCGGCGACTAGCCGAAGCTAATTTAATGTCTGGAATACACGGAAATTGATTCCTATCAATTTCCGTGTATCCTCCTATTATTCTCGGATGAATCCAGATTCTGCCTAAGATCACCAGATGGCTGGGAAAGAATTTGGTGGAGACAAGGAGAGCGATTTGTTCAATGCAATATTGCGGACAAAAATCGACTGCCCGGGTGGTGGTTAATGGAAGTTATATGACGGCTACAAGGTACATAAACAACATTTCGGAAGAACACGTGGTTGTTTTTGCGCCATTATAGGGCCTAGTTTCATTTCCATGGACAATAACGCGTCCGCACCGTTCTCGGCCAGCTTGTAGTCCCGACCTCAATCCAATAGAACATCTTTCGGACAGACTAGGAAGACAGATTCGAGTACGTGTACCCCGGCTAAATAGCTTGGATGAACTTGCTGCGTCCAACATTTAATGAACTCCATACCGAAACGTATGTACGCAAGCTGTCAGGAGGACCCGAGGTGGAAATACTCAGTATTAGTTGCAATAAGTACTCCAAAATTTAATCAAACCTTTTTTATAAATTTTCTGAATTCATAAATAATCCAATATAATTCTATAAATTGATTTGTTTTTTCTTAGAAATTCATTTTTTGATCGAATTTTATCTATTCCCCTTAATTTTATCACGAACCTCTACATCCTTTACCCAGAAATATTTGAATGGATCGAATTTCTTACACTTGAGTCTATTTCTAAATGATTAAAGCTAGCTTTTTTTAAGGTAAACATAAATATTTAAGTTTTAATTGGTGTTATTTTTTGATTTTAAGTATTTGTTAGAAGAGAAAAAAGATTTTGTTCTGTTTCCTTTTCCTGACATTTAGTTGACTATAGTATTCCGTTGAATATTTTTTCAACTTTTTCAAGTTTATCATTCTATGTGTCTTTTTCTTAATATTAAAATTTATCCTCTTTTTCCAAAACTCAATAAGTTAGAGTAGTCATGTCCACAAGATTATGTCACGTAGATTTTTATCTAATTAAATACAAAATGTATGCAACAAGTAGACTAACCGGATATAAACAAAAAAAAAAAAAAACTTAAAGCTCTTAAACGGTAAAATGTAAGAATTTATAGTTAATTAGCCGTCGTGGGGAAAAAGTTTATTAGATTTTTTCGAATAATTAGCATAATAAGTGACAATTTCCAAAATATTTTGATAAGTTTGGAAAAGACGTTTCGATCTGAATAATTCAAATTTTCTGCCATACATCTGTTGTGTTCTCTTGATCAAGTTAGTCGAATTCTAAAGAAATTCTATTGATTACTTTTTATAATGATTGAAAATGGGAATACGGGGATTGTACAATTCTTAACGTTTCTACAAAATTCATATTTACTCTTAATCTTTGAGACTGCATTCATATCTTGCATATTAAACATAGTTTTAACTCGTAGTTATCTGTTA
Organism: Oryctes borbonicus; assembly: GCA_902654985.2. Lineage (NCBI taxonomy): Eukaryota > Metazoa > Arthropoda > Insecta > Coleoptera > Scarabaeidae > Oryctes > Oryctes borbonicus. The sequence goes on along the minus strand of LR736897.1, from coordinate 2,520,375 downwards.
CCACGTACAGCTTTGAAATCCCAAGTATTTCCTGTTAGTGCATGTAACGTGTATTTATATGAAATTGAAACATGAACTGTTTATGTTGATTAGATGTACGAATTCAAACATATCTTATTCGATACTACTAGCTTAATGTATTTATAATACCGCACATATAGAATTAATACAAATTTTATTATGTAACTTTGCGTTTGTTTAAGTTAGCACTCCCTTTTCTTTAAGTCGCTATTATCTACGTACTGTTACATCATTTCATTGCGAAGAATACTGTTATCCAGCGTAACGTAAAGTCCTATGTTTATGACAAAAGATTCTCACGGTAATGCGTTTCATAACATCAATCCAGTTTTAACAGTATTTTGGTGTTCCTAAAAGGTAATTAACATGTGGAACGAAATATTACGTTCTCTTCATCTTCTTCTTCATTGTAAAAATACAATACCGCAAGCCATTATGACAAAAAATATGCAAAATTTTAGGTAAATTGTATTTTTATTTTGACGACTAATAAAATAAATTTGAGGCATATTTGCTCGTAATTAACGTTTCATAGTACTAACATGACCAATGATCATTGATCATTATTGGTATGTGATAAGATATGGTTGGTACATATACAAGTGTACACATTTCTAGACACAATGAGTCATGCCTGTATAGATTTATTTGGGTAAGGATGGTTTGAATTCAGTGCGCACTTCTTGCGTACGATTAGTGGGTTTAAGTGGCATTATTGCAATTGTTTAATACGGTTAAAGCAGATCGGAATTTAAGATATGCTTTGTATCAATGAGTCGTGGCCTACGCTTTCCTTAATAAAACTCATTTTTTCTAATTGCGGTCACTGTATTTAAAAGACGACCAAAAATGAACATCACGTTTTATATAAATACAGTGTTATGTGTAGAAATCATAGGCATCTATTAGAACTATTCTTAATACCTGAACTTACTAACCAATTGACCGTTCCATTTTGCATGTTAATGTAAATTGGTGTACACTATGACTCATGGAAGTTTGATCAAATAGAAAACGTTTAGAAATTGATTGATTTAAACTATTCGTTAAAAGTATTGTGGGTTGCAGAAATCCCCTTTTTTTTTTAATTAGGACCGGATGCTATCATCAATTTCTTTATTTTAAATGGAATGGTGTCCTTTTTATTACATTTTTCATTTCTATATGTTATTTTGGATACAATACATCAGGTGTCCCTATATCTACCTGTTATCAGTTATTTTCAAGAAGTGAGCATCGGTATTTGCGCTGCTTTTAGAAGAATTGCAACAATGTATTTATTATTATATATTAGTTCAATTATGTACAGCATGGTTTCATTAAAACTTCAATTTAGCCCAGATTCACAGCGTCTAAAGTTGAATTCTTGAAGGCAACTGGGACACGTCACTTTATGGTGGGTCCCAAGTCACCACGGAATCGAAGGAAATGAAAAGGCAGATAAGCTGGTCAAAGAAGCACTGAGCATGGCTTTTATCGGTCCTAACCCAATTTGCAATCTCCAAAATACTCACATAAAACAGGCAATAAATACATAAGATGACAATTAAGAGACCAGAAAAGCAAAAGTATTTTAGGACAAAAACAGGCGAAAGCCTCGCCTTTCAGGCTCGCCAAAGACACAAAAAATAGCGTTATCGAGTAGCAAAAGCCGTAGGTTACTGCCACGATTTCTGACAGGTCATGCAGCCCTAAAATATCACTTATTTAAATTAGAAAAAGGTGAAGATTAAATCTGTTGTCTCTGCCAAGGAGGTTTGGAGATGGCAGAACATTCTATGCGCCGCGATCACCATAACACCAACATTTCAGTAGGCCATTTCTTGCATCTATTGAACTGAAGTAGTAATTAAAAACGTCCATCTATTCTAGCGCACATAAGGGCATATTTTTTTCTTTTTTCTGTTATTTCTTAAACTTATGTATGTACACTTTTTTATTAGGTACATAATAGAAAAAAATATATTTATTTTTTGACGTGTGTTTAAATAAGCTTGAACTTGAATACACAATTAATTAAGAAAAAAACCCAGAGTACGAATTACCTTGAAACAATTGCTAGTGGTATTGAAACAGTTTCTTTTTAAGGGCTTCCATCGCTATAATTAAATTGTCACAGAATTGTCATGCATAATCCTTTATTCCAATTTCAGTTCAAGATATAGTATTTAAGTAATTAAAAATATGTAAATATGTTGAAGTATATAATTGTTTCGTCATAAAGTAAGGTAATAATTTTGATTCATATTTACTGTACATTTTATGGACTTGTAAGCCAAGAGGTGTAGTGTGTTTGTGAATCACATTTGCATATTGTCTACAGACCACTCGCAGTTTAAATTTCCCGTCACGCGACAGAAGGCCGTTGTATTATTTGGAGTAGTACAAGTAATGATTTATAGTAACGTGGCTGTAGCCAAAATACTAAATTTTTAATTAATTTAATGTGTAAACGTATATACACTACCGTCCATATTAGTTCGGACACACAAATTAATGTTAAAAAAACGAGAAAATATTCTAACTAATTTTTCCAAAACTTAAAATTTTTATTGCATTTTATCAATAGCAATTAAAATTGAAGTGTAAAAGTAAAAAAAAAGTAATTCTAACGAAAAATAAACAAAAACTTCTTAAACATTCCGTTCATCAAAGAAACTCCCTTTTGCGCGAAGAACAGCTTTTACAATCCGAGGCATCCGCTCCATTGGTTTTTCAAAGACTCTATTTGGCATATTAGTCCATTCCTCTTGTAAAATGTTCCACAGGTGCCCTACGGAGGTAGGGGATACTTTTCGGATCCTCCTGTCCAGTTCATCCCATAACAGCTCGATGGGGTTTAGATCGGGGCTTTGCGGCGGCCATGTCACTATTTGTAAAGTGCCATTATCTTTTTCTTCATTTAAGAAATTTTTACATATCACTGCTGAGTGTTTGGGGTCGTTGTTCTGCATGAATACAAAATTTTCGCCGACTAGACGTTGCTCCGATGGTATTGCATTTCCTTGCAGTATTTCTAAATAGCCTTCTTTTCGCAAAATACCTTCGATTCGCTTCAAGTCTCCTGCACCGGCGTAGGAAAAACAACCCCAAACAAGCACAGAATTTCTTCCTTGGTTGACAGTTGGCACTACACAATCCTGCAACATTCTTTCGCCTTTCGTTCTTCTTACAAAAACGCGCCTTGATTGTCCGAACACCTCAAACTTTGACTCATCAGTCCATTGCACCCTTTTTCAATCATCCACTCTCCAATTTCTACGTGTTTGTGCCCACTGTAGCCGTTTTTACCTGTTTCCCCGTCGAAGTAGGGTTTTTTTTTGTTACAATGCGGCCGTGAAGATTTGCAGCTTTTAATCTTCTTTTCACTGTAGTAACAGAAATGTTTCTTGCACGGTCGCGATTCATTTCGGCGGCGATTTCTGGTGTTGTCAGTCTCCTATTTCGCTTGCTCAGCAATTTTATACGTTCATCGTCGGCGTGAGTTGTTATTCTCTTTCGATCTGAACGCGCCCTATCTCTTAAACTGCCCGTGCGTTGGTGTCTCCGAATGATATCACTAACAGTCGATTTATTAACATGTATTTTTTCGGAAATTTGACGCACTGAATAACTTTCTTGATGAAAAGCAACAATTACAGAGCGCTTTTCTAAACTTGTCGGTTTTCCTCTCGGCATTTTAATAACTTTAATCAGGTCCACACAAAAAGATACGCTATTAACACTAACGCACGCACAAGCAGGTTTATTTAGAAACTAAAGCATTTATCAATACACAATAAACTTTCGGGTGGCCTGCTCCCACCCCAAAAAGTATTGTAAATTTATTACCTGCAGTATTGACTCAAAAATAATTCTATTTGTGCCGATGAGGATTATTCTGAAAATTACTATATTGGGTCATAAAATATAATAGGTCTTTAATAATTCTTTAATCGATATTCTTGGAGGTTTGCCTGTACAATTAGTTATAAACTTCATAAAGGACCTAATATAAATATGTTATTTATATATAAACGCAATTATAGAGAGTAGAGTTTACAACATTTTACTAGGTGTCCGAGCTAATATGGACGGTAGTGTACATAAATGTAATTATATTTAGTAATCACTTGAAATTATTGAGGAATTTGTTTCGTACATCTAATAGATTGATCTAGAAGATTGAAGGTGTCAAATAATTTAATGGACGTTACAATGAACTATTTTTACGTTGCTTTTATTTTGTAGTAACTACATTTTTTTTTTTCGAATTTGGAACAATATATCTCAATAAGTTGTCACTAACGCGCTTGTGGTCGCGTTCTGATTTAATTTACCATAGGCTATAAATTTATGTAAGCACTGATTATTATCAATCAACAAGCTAAATTGATTCATTTGTTATCCAGTCATTTGAATAGAAGATTAATTTTGTTTTCCTAAAAATAAATTACTCCTGAGGAGATAACATTTTTTGCGTAAAAATTTAGAAAATTTAAGTATAAATTTTGAAGTACAGGTGTTTATCAAGGATTTGTCAATTGAAGTAAATACCTTCATATCAAGAATGTTTTTAAATCGTGATGCAAAATTTATTCGCAAATTTGTTGGCGGTTTTATTGTAATTTTGGGAAGTATTAGCTGTTCGCAAAGACAATGAACTGACTATTAGGGCAATTTGGGTTTGCAGAAAAAACGCGAGGTAATATTTTAAGGCATCACAAGGAAGATTTTTAAGCTGCATTAGAAAGGACCGAATAACAGAGGATATTGCTGGATATTGATATTGGGATTATTAAAATATGCTTTACTTATTAGAATTCTGACAGATCTATTACGCTTATCTATTACGCTTGTTTGAAGTTATTTGTTTTATTTTACCTATAGTATGGTGAATCATGCATCTGACATAATACAATATATTTGTCTATGGTACCATATTACTGTATTAGTCATATTTTGCTTCAGATATAATATACTAGGTACCTTGTTTGTCTTTTTCGTTCTAAGGAAAACACGTAATTTTACAGGTTTTCATTATATGCTATTCTATTATTAAACGGGCAAATGTCAAAATCGTAGTTTGATTTTCCTAACATTTGAATAGAAAATGTGAAAAAAACCTTTGTTTAAATTATACGTTTTAATAGGCTGTCCTACATTCGAACCGATTCTGAACCGCGCAAAATGGTCAGCCAATCATGCTAATTAATTAAGTATTCTGCTAGGTTCAGAACCGATTTTCGCTACCTTAAGCCTCAACTCACCCTAAGTGAGAACAATCTAGAATGTAATTGCCTGAAATTCTATAATAAATTATACCCATAACGTATGAAATAAGCCAATAAATTGATAGTGTTTCAGTTAATAATTTCAAGGTTCTAATTTAAGTTCAAAGAATAAGAATGTTTCAATAGTTTGAAATTAAAAAAAATCATTCTATTGCTCGGAAAATTGTTTTTTTTTTTTTAATTATTACAGTATCCAGAAGCGAAATGGCGTGTTTATCTTTTCGGAATGTTTAGTGGTCTTAGCTGTAACATTTTCAGAATTTTTGAGATCAGTGTTTTTAAAAAAACTATTATTTATTATTTTTTTTATGAACTTTGAAGAGTTATACCTCAGGTAAAAAAAAAGAAAACAAAACAGAAAAAATAAATGTAACGTTTTTCGTACAAGGGATAATCCCATACCCGAAAAATCAAAAAATTATGAATCTTTGGGAACGTGTAGAGTATATGTAGGTACGTATTACGCGATTTTATTTTTCTGATAATATTCACTCTGAATGGGTAATTTTTTACATTTGTAAATGTTCCACTCTACCTATGCATATAACTTGCTAATGGTAAAAGATAGAGCAAAAGTTAGATACAAAAATTGTTTGCTGTAAAGGCAAGAAAATAAGGTTATAAACATATCGACATTGTTACATATATTATATATACATTATTCTTCACTTATGAAGAACTTTTTATGCAAAAAGTAGGTGTACATATAATAAAAACAGCTATAAAATTTGTTTTTAATTACATTTATTGCATTGGTTTTATTAGATTAGACATTTGCTTTTTAACGAAAAATATTATTGTAATTATCCGACGATGTTTTTGATCTTGTGTTACTGTATTGTATTACATGAATGCAATTACGTTATCAAAATACAATCTCTCATTAATGGCGCCAAAATATCACGACGTCTTTGCTTACCCTTGGTATATATTGATCAAAGATACACAATAAAGTTTCCTGTATCTTCTTCGTTATTTTATTTGCGGTAGCCGTGCGATCATACGATGTGCATGGTGTGACAAATTCTTGTGTTTTAAACAATTTTGAGGAGTTTCACCATACAAAATAGTTTATTATATAAAAAGCTAGTATTAGTATTAATATTAGTATCATAGGGCAGTGGCACAAATGCCTTTAATCACTGCGACCTTGATAGATCGATACGAATGCTTTTTCCTGTTTTTGTCCTGGAACATTTTCGCAGTATGAGGTCTTTTGATCGTCCTCCCATGCTTTAATTACTTGTTTTATGTGGCTCTCTTGTAGGCCACATAAGGGGTTAGGACTGATGAAAGACATATTAGCTGCTTCTCTAGCCAGCTTGTCTGCCTTTTCATTGTCTTCAATCCTTTTATGGCTTGGGACCCATCGCAAAGTAACATGGTTTTTATGTTCCAATTGCCTTAAATTGTGTATACATTCGGAAATCAGACCAGAATGGAACATTCCGTTAAAAATAAGTGTTAATTAAAAACAAATGTCATATGCGTATAAATGCTTCCAGTAGTACTATAAAATAGGTGGCATTTGTGCTGCATAAGAAAATTCCATTACTTTGACTTTTGAGTTCAGTTAAAAAGTATACGTAATAATATCGATATGTTAAAATTGAATGTGTTCGGGGTTTGGACCGTGTCATGTCGTTTTTTTTTTGTTAAACGAAAACTCGACGTTTCGCTCACAATCATTTAGGGCTTCTTCACGAGAGGGAAAGGTGGTAGATAACAGTTAGCGGGGTAACTCAACGTGTAAACCACGCCAGAGGCGAAACTAACTAAGCGGGAAGCAGTTGATCACGGTAACTCAGTATGTGAACCATGCCAGAGGCGAAAATCAACCGAGCCTCTGACCAAATTTCGAAAATTAATTTCACCCAATGAATATTAGCAGGAAAATAAAATTGTGTGAAACGTACCTATATGTTCTCTACATGTTCCCAAAGTTTCATAATTTTTTTAATTGTCGAGTTCGGAATTATCCGTTCTTAGATTTTCTCATAGCTTTGCACATATTATTATAAATCAGAGACGATGATTTCCCCAGTTGCATTTCCACTGAAGCTTGATTTTTTTTTAAATTGTGGGGACGGCCAAGAGAGTGTATGAAGTCTGTCTTGTCTCCTTTAGTGAGCACAATCTATTACGGTAGTTAATGTTTAAAACTTAAATTAATGTCTATAGTTCTACAAACAGCAACGGCTATTCTAAGTGAATTGATAAATTTATATGAAATAAGTAAATAATGCATTATATATATATCTGAAATGAAAGTCGTTTGAATGGATATTTAATAATTAAAAAATAATGATTCCCTCATTTCTGAAATCTTTTTAATTTAAATCCTTGTGTGAGGAATATATTAGCCAACCTAATAAATTTTTCTTGTTATTTTTTAGGTATTTTTCGACTTGATGAGAGAAATTCGCGCCAGAAAAATGGAAGAGAACAAGGCGAATAATGGTCGAGGGAAGGATAAGAAGATAAAAAAGAGAATAAAGTGTGTAATCTTGTAATTTGCCGTATTTGTATAAAGTATGAAGTGTGAGTGTAAGAGCTTTAACTTGCTTTAAGTGTTTTTTGTATACAAATGTCACAGTCCGATAAGAACGATCATAAGACAGATAAGGCTATTAAGGTTATGTAAGCAACTGGACAAAGAGTATCACGTTCGATTTCCTGTAATGTAATGATAACGACACTCAAAAAAGAATAAATAGCAAAAAAATACTACAATAAAGTTCGTATTTTTCCACCAAGTTTTTTACGCGGTGATTGAGTTTATATTATAATGGTACTTTATACTCGAAGTTAAATCATAGATACGTGTAAAAAGTTTATTTTTTTAGTTAATTTTGAGAGTTAAGGTTGATAATTTTAGGTGTTAAATTTTTATATTTACCAATATTATTAATAAATTGCAATATTTACATGACAATCCATAGATTAACTTTTATCTAGTTTTATCAACGAAACTTAACGAAATAAGTACAAATCTTACTGCTAAATAAGTAAATTTGAACTGATTTTATCGTAACATACTGTTACCTATGTATTTACTTTGTTTATTAATAATTTTGGACATTACTTTTTTTTGTTAAAATGTAGTATTTCCTTTATATAGAATTTATATTTTTTTTACCAATACGTTGGCGATTCTAAAATTTTAACACCTCACGTTATTATTATATATTTAATTATCATTTATTAATATCTCGTTATTTATTGACGTTATATGTTCGTCAGTGTTAGCAGTGTAAAAGTGGTATATCTCAGTGTGTTTTTACATTTGTTCAATTTCAATTTGTATTGTCATAATATACACATGTATGTAATCAAAACATTAAGAAGAAAACGTTCTTTTGTTTAACAAATTTGTATTATTTGGTTTCAATATTTATTAGTAATTAGTAAGGTACACATAGATATAATATATTCACATTTTCGTTTCAGCAAGTAATCTCATATTTACGTAGGTACCTATTCAGAAATAAATGAAATTTTAACCGATTTAAACTGTTTTCTTTTTTCATTTGTGTTCGTTTTTTCAATTGGCACCAGTTCATCTTGTGTGTCTGCTGTTTTATTTTGTTTTGCGTTACGATGCAACTTCTTATATTTCTTCTTATTTTCATATAAAAAATATATTAAAACCCAAAGACACTTCTTAAGCTAAATAAGTTGGCAGAGCAGTTGCATATATGCCTTTCTTTTATCATTTTTACGCAGACCGAGTCGGCTCTTCTAGCACGTAATAATGTTATCTTATGCTTTTATACGTTGATGGCATCCACATCCGAGATTCTCCTATTAAGAGATTAAATAAATAACTGATAAACAATTCGTTGAATCTTTGTATTCCAATTTCTTCAGAAACTCGGATTCAAATTGACGGTTCATTCTTAAACATCATGTTATTCCAGCCTATTATTTTCAGGGTCTGTTAGTAATTGTCAGTTGGTGTGTGTTTCTGACAAGGAAGCTTATGATAATTCCCAATTTTGGCAAAACTTGGTAGAATCGTAAAAAGGTTGCTGCCAAGGTTGATTAATATCGCCAATCTTTGATAGAGTTTTCTGCGAGAACAATTTTGTAACAATTTTTTATACAGTTTCAGATTTCTAGATGTATTTTGTAGGGCTCCTAAGCTTATTTTTAGTTCTTTTGGGTGCATATTCATTCGTAGCTAGAATTATTTCTTTATAATTCATGAAGGAGACAGAATTCAAGCATTTGTTGGCTCTTGGGTTTATTAGAATTAATGAAAAAAGTACCTACATGAGCTACAATGGATGTGTAGACTATTTATTTAACATTCATTTAGTGTAATTATTTAAACATTATTTTTAGTTTCAGGAATGTAACATGTGTATTGAATGTCAATCAATGTTTAGATAAACAAAACAAATTATATTAAAAACAGATAAGTATGAGTACTTAAAATATTTAGGGTAAATTCTTTAGAGCCGATAACATGATGAAGACAAACGCTATGTCGTTCTTAGAAATATGGACACCGACTTGCTTTAGTACAAAACATTACAGGAAATAAATTTTGAAATAGGCTTCTATATTAATATTTATTATTAATATAGAAGCCTATTGCGCCTTCATTTCGTCAAAGAAACCCTTATTTGCATTTATTACTGCTTGCACCATTTTGGATATTCCTTCAATTAGTTTTTGAAACTAATCATTACTCCATTTACGTTCGCAGTTCCTCTTTTGACAAACTATAGGTTTTTCTGACTTCGATCCAATTCTTTCCATAGTTTCTAGTCGATTGGAGTTGGTACTTTGGGATGGTCCAGTTATTGCTCTATCAGATAGTTTTTTCACAACAATGAAGGATGTTTAGGACTTTCATCATGCATAAATTCAAAGTTGTTTGGAATTAATCGAAGTTGAAATTGCGTCGTATCCTAACATTGCTTTATAATCCTCTTTTTGTTTTAAAGATATTTTTGGACCAATAAATACTCCTTTTTTTTTACTTCAAATATCGATTCGCCGCTTCATAGTTTTGACAATCGTCAATTATCCAATTACGACCTTTTCATCCAAGCAGCAGTCTTTTTTAATGCTCAACTGTGTGTGTATCGTATGTATCGCATTGCTGTACTTGCAGAAACAGAACAGCTCCCCAGTGTTATTTTCGGCGTTGTAATTCAGGCGAAACGCGGAACAGGTGTTCCACTCGGCTATTAAACTACAAAACTAGTCCAATTGCGTCACGAATTGATGATATTCGCCAAATTGATCCCCTGTGACTCTTCTCTTTTTGAAAAAATTGGCTTGGTGGGAAGCGGCTCATGTCAAATGAAGAGGTCATTATCGAAACAATTATTTTGAAGAGTTCGGCAAAAACTATTTGGATGGCACAAAAAAAGTTGGTACAGTGTATAGAGCCACAAGGAAATTATGTCGAGAAATAAATTTGCTAAATGAAAAACGACTGCGTTGTCTTCTTTAACACAGCTATTTATCATACCATCCTCGTATTCTCGTATCCTAGTATGGGCGGGGGGCACCCCTAGGTCGTTGGCCGTTTCACCATTTTTGCATAGATTAGGACGTTATTTAGAGGTGTACTTGTCGAAGTAGTGTTCTTTTTAGAGATGAAAATAGAATGAGTAGTCGTTATTTAGTATTCGTTACTCATCGAGATTCGGCTGATAAAAGTATTCAGTGCTTTTTGTGCGCAGTTACTAGTACCGAATACCGAATCTACTCGTCAAGAACGGAATGTTATTATTACATATATGTATCCACAGTAACCGTTTCGACAAAAGCAACTACGGCAACGAAAGTACCGAAATTTACAGCTCTAATACCGGGTAGCGTCGAGCTGCGAATGTAACCATTACTGATACATTACTTTTCCGATAGCAATATCGAAGTAACGAAAGTACCGAATTCAATGTAACGGATACAAACCACGAAAGTAACGATATTTTACGTGTCTACGTTTTTTTTATTGCTATCCAACACTGTAGATTGGTTTCTCGAAAGTATCGTTTTGCTGTACTTACTTGCGGAAATGGTTCCTACACCTTCCCAGAATTATTTTCGATTATGCCAATCGCCTGTTTCGCTTATAAAGTAATTCGTTGACGATTATCAAGACTTTCTGTCTGTGCGTATTTATTGTAGCGTTAACATACATTGTCGATCTTTTTACTTTTGTTTTCGTTGTATTAGCTCAAATAGAATATCCTTCGTAATGCAAAACAAATATCGTTGCTCTTTTCTCTGGAGAGAATGTTTTCCTACGAAGCATTTTCTCAACAAAATTTTAGTTTTGTTTAGCTTCGTTGATGAACTCTCAGCTGTAGGCACATCCTCATAAATTTTCAAATTTAATAGACTCTTATACAAGCGACTCCTTATCAATTTTACGCTTTTTTAATGACACATACAGATAAGCAGGTAGGTAATTTACAATCAGATAGGAAGCTGGATTAGAGACGAACGATATATTAAAATTTCATTAAGAAACAGTTTGGTATTTAATACAATAAATAAAAAATCTTACAATATACAACTATTTATTTATTTGTGATAGTGCCATTATTTCCAAGAACGATAATATATAAAAATATCAATCAATAGTCTTTGGTAAAATATTACCATGGAGATTGTTAAAAATAATATATATTTATTAGTGGCAAGGTATTGCGAACTTTAAAACATCATCTCTTGCGCATTTTGCAGATAGTTCCTCTCTATTAAACGAGCTAATAAATCTTTTCAATGATTGCTGTTTGCATTACTAGATAGACTTGGATACATTTCAAAAGAAAAGATTACATTGGCAAAGACGACTAGTTGCAGATATGTTGACAAATAATAACTCTTATTGAACAACACTTGAAGTTGCTCACATAATCTGGCGAATCTTAATCAACTTATTATCTGACGAGATTCGAAGTGAAATTTTATTCTCCATCAATATCAATCTACGCGTCGAAGCGATATCGTTGATGTCAATAATCCACAACTTTATTTCAAGCAAATGAAAGTATAAGATTATTATGACATTTTTTTATATCATACACTAAACTATGTGTAGGAGGCGAGATATGTTTAGTTTATGCATTGAAAAAAAAGACGAGATAAAGTTGAACGTTGAAAGTTGAAGGTATGCGAACGTTGATAGATAATTACGAGAGAATAAGCTTTTGTTAGATACAGCTCCACTAACAATATGCATACATATAAAACTGGAAAAAAGCTAAAAGAAAGTTTGAGCTTTATTTTACAGTCAGACTTCAATGCTACATACGTTTCTGGAATAGCTTGTGCATGTATGCATTTAATCTCAAACACGCTACGTTAGGGGCTTGCATTTATGCACCATAGATTTTTCCAAAAGGATCACAAACTAATTGATACTCATTTTCGTATTTCAGGTCTTTCCTGTTTTGTTGCAAGCGCTAGACAACTAAACATGACGATTCGAGATATATAAGAAGCTAATACATAATATTCTGAATAATTTATTCTCTACTTATTTATTTATTAAGTGATAATTGCACGAAGATGCTTATGAAACCAATTTTGTATCGACGATCTCCTTAAAACCTATGAATCTACGATAAGCTTTGAACAGTATTGTACGCTTCACATTAGTTATCAAAATAAAGTCGTTGTAATCAAAAGTGAAGTTTTAATTAATAGCAAATGCACCGGAATTATTTTTAAAAGGCCATTGTAGTGTGCTTTTAATCTCGGACTTTTTTGATCCTGTTGATGGACGATCCAATTTTTTAACTCACCGCCAATGAGAAACATATGTACATCAACACTAGAAAGTACTTTAGCCGAAGAAGAACATTTGTTACTAATTTGAAATTGAATGTTTACGTAGGGAAGGTTGTTAATAAATCATTAGTGGAATTTTAGCTTTAATTGAAATGCTGCAATTCAGAAGTTCATAACGAGGACTTTTATCGGATACTCTGTCGGGCTTCTCTTTTTTAAGGTAACTTACAAGTAAAAAAGTTCTTTTCTTCATTGACGATGCTGTTTTTTTTTGCATTTGACTACATAGATTTGATAAATAATTTGTAACCTGAGAACCGTGCTGATTCTATTAAACAAATGAGATATCTCCAAATAGTATTGTAACGATATTAATAACAAATATTGCTAGCATCTGATGCAAAATCATCAAAAAAGAACATCAACGAAGGTACTTATCATAGGACCTCCAAAATAGCGACACTGATTGAGATGAAATCATTTTAACATAAAAATATAATTGAACATAAAGTTTCCTTTGACATGAAAATCAATCAATTACTTGAGAGTTTATCCATGTTGCATATATATAGATGATAAGGGTAGTCTTACCACAACACTTCACTAGCACTGCACGTAGATTGCAATATCAATAGCTATAACCTTCGGCACCAAACTCAACTCCGAAAGAACTTTTAAAGAGAGAACATAACTGAAGGAATCTCGATAAAAACAGCTTGATGTGTTGTAGAAAGCGATGGGATTACAGAATAAATAAAAGTAATTATTCGTTTTATTAGATAAAGATCATTTAGGTCATTCTACAACTGCCGAGAATCTGATTTCTTTATAATGTTTGCAATCATTAGCATAAAGCAGACGCTGTGAATATTTGCAAACATTAAAAAAATAATTTATGAACAGTACAAAGAGTAACATAATTACTGCTTACTGGGGGTATCCTCGTTGCAACCATAAAAAGATTAGAACAACATCCAATGTAACCCCCTGTTCCACGTTAATAGAGCTTTGAGAGACGGATATCATGATCAATCCCGTCGAAAACCTTCGCTAAATCAATCTACTCGTGATTTATTGCTACATTGTGATAATTCACAGTATGTTAGTTTTCTCAAACTGTAGAATAGGAGTTCAGAAGAAAAAAAGGGTCGCTGCAGAAGAACGTGTTCCATGAGAAATTACAATAAGTATCAATGACTAAAAAATAACACATCGGCATATACAGTAAACATATTTCCTTGCCAGGCAGTAGTATTGCTAATTTTTTAACTTTCTTTGACATTTTGCAGATCATACCTGAACAAATTCTTTAGTCACTATAATTTTTGCTAACTGCATGTCGTGCAAAAATTATAAAAGCTGCAAGTACACAAAAGTTCAGAATTAATAAAGTTAAAGCCATTTACATGGTTCATTTAAGATAGGTGTCAGTCCATTCTGCAGCTTGAACTTGCCAGTTTCTAGACTCCTTATGTCTACGAACGGACGTGATTGTCCGGAATTCCCAGTGAAAAGGCACTTTATATTCTAATGGAACATCTAGTGTGGTTTTTAATGAAATGAGCCGATGTTCATTGCGCCTGCTAATACGACCGTGCTGTCTTTATGACGGTTTTCGAAGGTTTTTAGTAGCATCGTTTGAGCGTTGATATCGGTTTAATGTTCTACTGCAGTTGTTTGCATATGTTGAACTTGAGCTTAACGCGAACGTATCCAATTTGTCGAATTACTTTAAACTCTGCGCGGTAAACTTAGCAAAGTATTTACGTCCTTTTCTAAATTATTTACTTTTAAGTGGATTTCTGTAGATAACACTTATTTATAATCCTTTGTTTGGGTTTATGTTGTATGTGAAGTTTGAATTGTGGTAACGTAGAGAAATACCATAAAGTTGCTAAAGGTTAAAAGTCACTACATAACGAAAGAAATTCAAAAATAAACAATTAGGTTTGCAAAATTGCAAAATTCTTTTCCGAAACTTCGCCGGATAGCTCTAGTGGTTGCTGCAGAATTTTGTGGTGTTCTAAAAATGAAACACATTAAATCGAAGCAGTAGGTTGCTACATAACGGATGGAAGCAATATGAGTCACCAAAATGAAAGAATTTCATACTTTAACTTGTAATTTGTCCGATACTTCGTCGAACCAATCTGACGGTCTAGTTTAGAATGTACAACTCTTTATAATAGACGTCTTTGAACAAGAACATGCTATATCGTGACGTGGTACGGCCAGACGAGAATATTATTGTTATGAGGGGATCAATTCGTCCCCATTCGTAGAGTATGGGCGTTTCTTTGGCACATTTTGCAGGAGAACTTGCACATACATCCCTACAAAATTCAGCTTTGCAAAAGAACTGAAGCCCAGAGGTCATAAACAGCGAAGAATTTACGCAGATTGGGTATTAGAGCAATAGGAAGTTGATACTGATTTTTCAAAGAATATGTTCTTTTCTGATGAGGCACATTTCCAACTCTCTAGGTATGCCAATAAACAACATTTTCGCATGCTAACTGATTATTTTTGGCACGAAATCGAAGATATTGATGTTGAAGATATAAGGTTTCATTAAGACGGCGCAACTAGTCACACATCGCGTGCAAAGTTAGATATTTTGCGTGAAAAGTTCAGTGGTCGCATTATTTCACGTAATGGAGACGTCAACTGGCTGCCAAGATATTTTTTCAAGAATGAATCCCTATAAGGTGGACTTGGAATTATTATCTACTGGTTACTACCCGCTTTTGTAATGAATGCAATTTCCATTTGATAGAGCCTCTTAACGTAACTAACATTTAACGCTAATTTCATTGGTTTAAAGTACTTTTCCGCGGAGAAATCAAATGGCAAAGTGACAAATTAATTTAAATAGTGTTTATGTGGAATGTCTCGAATTCGATCAAAATTAAATTAATTTATCGGGGCTCGTAGTACATATAAGCAGGTTACGGTTTCTGAAGCATTTACACTAATACTTATTCTGTGATTAACTGCCATAATTAATTATAAGACCAGGGTCAAAGGCGGATTAATCTCTAACTGTAAGGAATTAGCGCTCTACGAAATTTCACGCGTCTCGCTGACGCTACATGACGTAGGAGCAGCAAAGGACCGTTTGAAATAGAAATGCTGCAAAAGGACTGGCGCGTAAATTACGTTATGGTGTCGGTACGCTGGAACTATAATGACATTATTGCGAATTTGCCACATTTAGTTACAAACGACACAAAACACGACTTGCTGAATTGTTCTCCCGCCATTTGCCATGGCATAGCCAAGTTTAAATTGCATAGGTAGGTGTATATTCGAATATGGTAAACGTGTTCGAGAAGATATATGTCTTTTTAGTGCTTTCGTCTAATTATATTTACATACTGTACAGGATATTAAGTATTAGGAGTTCACCGACCTCTAGCTGGTATTTAGCTATAAAGTTTTAGTAGTCATAATTTTCATCAGTAATCGTCTTAGCGAAAACAGTTTCGACCAGTTTCCATTTACGATTATACCGGATTATAATAATAAATTGAGGGAGGTAGCTTTTATCTCGGATTGAAATAACGGCCACACTAAGCTAGAAGAAGTTACTTATTAAACCAGTTCTGTAATTCAAGCTGAAGAGTTTCATCAATGAGATGCCGCAGAATTCTTTGATTTTTATTATAATATTTTACTAAATTAAATTAAATTTTCATGAACCTTTCATTGAATTGCTCGCAAACGAGGGTGTCTGATGAGTTTCCAGTCTAACACAGAAATAAGTATTGTCAAATTCAGTGTTATTTCTCAACATAGTCTCCCTGTAAGCCTATATATTTTTGCCAGCGATGCTCTCATCTCTTTAATCTGTTCAAATTGTACTTAGCATCTTGTTCTGGAAAAGAGGCGTTTACGAATGTGATAGGCTCCTCACTCACTTATTAAGGACTTACATCGACATCTAATTTTGAATATAATCGAATAGTAGGGTCCAATATATTTTTGTTAAGTTTGTTTTGTGAACGAATGGAGAATGTAAACGGATCTGAAGTTAGCAACATAATGGTTTGTGTGGAGTCTCTATGATGTTACCTAAACTTAATGTAAACTTCTAACTTTCTAAATGCAATCCTTAAAAGGACAGTCACGATTTAATTCCTACAGTCAGAGGTAGTTTTTCCTGTAACAAAATTCCTTGTCACAAAGGTAACTATAACTACAATTTTTCCAATTTACGTTTATAGACATCGTTTGCAAAAGCTCTATCATCTGGAATCACATGAATTGTTTGTTTTGTTTTCATTTTGTCTTATCACGACTTCTAAATGCCGAGATTTAAACGATAAACATGCTCCTTGATGCGTGCGAGTGTGTGTAAGGAGCTTTTGAAATAAATAGTTACACACATAAAGTTTCTCGAAATGCTCATTGAAATTTATGGCTGAACAATTAGAAACAATTTTCCTAGAGGTCGCTCTACGACTTTATTGTTTCCGTACGTGTAAGCTCCGACAATGAGGTCATAAATAACTTTCGAGAGAAGTTCCAAGTATAATTTGAGGGCATTTTGGTTTCGATGGTGAAACAAAGATACCGCCCGGGTTATGTATTACGACTCGCTGTTACACAAAAGCCGCTCTTTCTTTTTATATTTTGAGGATTACCCAAAGCTTCGCTGGAGAATCTAATTGCTATTGTCGTTTTGTGTCGGTCTTTTTCTCTATGCTCCATCTTGATTTACAAATAGATCTTTTGTATATACTCTAGGTTTTATGCGAAGTGAGAATTTTGAAAACGCTGAATAGGGAATATTATATCGTGGGTATTACGTCAAAGTATAGATGTTAGTATTTTCAGAAAGTGCTCTGGCATTAATAAGGAGATGCACCTTTGTGTAATTTCGTGATCAACAGTTCTAATTCAAAGTATGATTATGTATAGTATGATCCATTACAACAAATGAGTTGCAAAAGTAGTCAGAATTGTGGTAAAATTATGAAAACAGTCCTAAATAGTGATGGAAAACTAGTGAATGATCTCTGTTACAATGTTGAAACTTTTAACGAATATTTTATTGACTCTGTTCATGAAGTAAATTCAATGATTACTAACAACAACCATCAAGCTGACAATAACGGCATTAACACCTCGCAAAGTATATGCGCCATGGCTTTTAGGGAGTTAGGAAGTTAGAAGCCTCTTTAACAGAATGAAAAACAAACTGTCTGCGTTCCTAGACGAGGTACCATGTAAGTTTCGGTAACATTACTCAAACCTATAACATTTGTGATCAATTTATCATTCGAGGTCGGGAAATTTCCAGAGTAGTTGAGGATATCGTGACATGGCACAAAAATTAATTTTCGCTCTTTGACAATTGGACAGTTTTTCCAAACTTCTCGAATACGCCATGTTAGATAGATTATTTTCACATTTGAGTAAACACAATTTTTTAGCAAACCAACAACATGGCTATTGGGCGAACTATTCTACATTAACTGCTATTCTTTATGGACACATAATAATTGATTTGTTATAATAACTTTCGTTTGGAATTTTCTGCGATGTAAGTTGGGTCGATCTCGACATTTTAATAAGAAAGTTGGGTTGGTGTGCAACCCGAGGTTAGGACCAAACCTTATCTGCCTTTTTATTTCCTTCAATTCCTTAGTGGTTTAGGACCTACCGCAAAGTAGTGTGGTTATCGCGACCCAATTTTTAATTTTTTTTTTTTTATTATTTTTATTTAATTAATTAATTATTTATAGTTGCGCCTCCTATCCCCAATCTCGAGATTCTTTATAGCGCACAATTTTAAAGTAGAAATCTCTGAATGGAGTCCTGTAGGTATTTTTAGGCGGTAGTTACGTCCACTAATGCCGGTACCTGTCCTAACACCTATCTAAAGTCGTCCGTGCGCCTCTTTTGCTTTGAGGCTCACCGGATGCCCACTAAGTACGGCTTTCAATGATCACCTTATAAGGCATTAAAATTGCATAGGAGTTGTGTCCCTTGCAATGTGCATCATATAATATATGTTAGGACGTTCAAGGATTTTGAGATGCCTCCTGAGATCCCCAGGCTGTAGTCCTTCGATTCTAAAAAGAATGAGCAGATTAGCCTGCTTCTGAATATAGCGTTAGGACTCAAACAATCGGTGTCGCGGAAAGAAAAGAAGAGCAATGTGAAGCTAATCAATTTCTCGTCTCGTCCAAGTATCCATCCAGGTAACACGTGTTTAGCTGAGTTTCACACATACGAAGTACAAGTTTGTCGCTATGCCCGCAGCCTCTAAGATCATTTGGTGAACTTTGTTATCGATAGTGGGAACCACCGTTTTTGACCGTCCAGAACGTTGATCGTCAACCAAGCTGGCATCACGATTAAATTCGATATCTTTCAGTGCATGCGTAATAATATTACTAAAATACTTTTGACGAGTAACGTCATCTTTATGTCGAGGCTTAAAACTTTTCAAACTATTTTAGCTGTCATGAATTATTGCCTGCATTTGTAATAATATCCATAACGCTTACTGAATTGAAATTAAGATAGTAGGGTTTTTATGGGCATGGAGCGATATATTAAATTAAATTAACAATTGGATATTGTGGAATAAGTATTTATGGTTTCGTGTAAGCATATAATTGAATTCATGAATTGGTTTTGTAATATTTAGGTAACAATTATAAAGCGGATTATGGATTTGCACCTCACACATAATGACTAAATAGAATTTTATTTCTAATTTTTATTACACCATTTGAGTGTAAAGGTAACTGCGTTTTAGTGGTTTATTTTATCTTTAACATTTACGACCTAACTTAAGCCAAACAAACATCTGCGTACTAAACACTTAAAGTTTAATTTTATCGTAAAGCAAAAGAAAACAGTGTACTTCCACACAAAAAAAAAAAAACAGTAGTTTAAACAATCTAAAGAGAAATTATTTACAAAGTTTTGTTAGCTACACATCTTAAGTGTATCGTAGAATTTTTTTAAATGTCTCGGAATGTTAAGATGACGGGAATTATAATGATTTCTAGTGAGCACGAGATGCTTTTATCTAGCATCTGTTGACATATAATTTCCAAGGGCTTTATTACTATGGTACTCTGTTGCTAGCTACATCCCTAGTTCATTGTTATACAAAGTGCGTATGTAAAGCATGTATTGTTTCCAGTAAACCTTATCATAACGAGCAATAGAATGACGTCGAAATGAATATGCCGAGTTTACGGAGTTGTCTCAAGTATTATGTTTACAACCTTGCAGATGTGTGTACCTACACCCGATAATATATGCAGTAGGTTCGGATATTTATAAAATGTACTATTCAAGTGCATTCAGTCGTACAAATTATTTTTTAAATTAACTTGTTATTTTTAGACTAATTTAAAAAATGAACAATCTTAGCAATACGTAAAGGATGATCAGTAATCCCAATGAAATATGTAATTGTTTGCATTAAACGGATGTGTAGTAAATTGCTAGTATTTTTTTCCTCAAACGCATTTCAACTTTTCAATAAGTATTTTGCCTTCCAAGGTCTAGTTAATACAGCACCTATTACTATAATTATGTAGTTATAACCACAGTAATGGAAATCAAATTTGGCAAATCAAATAGTTGACGGTCAATCGAATAGTTTACGGTGGACACTTCTTTAAAATTCACATTTTTTTGTATATTGTAACGGTTTTTTGCCTTTAAAAACGTTGTCGGGGCTTAAAGACAAACAACCCAGGCGATATATTCAATATAAAAATGGATTTATTCCCCACTTATGTAACGTCTGTCAACATTAAAAAAAATCATTGTCAAACTTTTTTAAATAGGAAACTAGATAAATGAAATCTAACACTATTTACAAACCATATCATTTATTATTATATCAACACTATTACTTTGGCTTGATCCTCCTAGAGCTTATACTTATTGTTTATGATCGTCTTTTTCCAATTCAATTGTTTTTATGGAAGCGGTCTTCTGGAGTAACAAGGACCCAGTTTCTGCATCCTTTGTAATGAACTTCTGAACATTATCCGTTTGAGGAATATATGTAAAGGCTAAGGATTAGGCGCGTCGAGCTTTACGTAAGCTTTTGCGAAATACCTAACTCGCTATTGTGAATATTGTCAATATTTTATATGTTGCTTGATCACCTAACCATTTGTATTAAGTTAATTAATTCTTTAAAAATTCAAAAGCTTATTTTATTGTTAGTAAAAGTAACAAACAACGTAATCAAAGAAAATAAAGAAACTTTTAACATTTATATTACCATATTTATTATGTACCAATATTTAGGAAAGGTGATAGGAAAATACCTGAATATTTAAATGTCTGTGACATATCGCAAACCATTTAATCGTAGTATTAGCTGCGGTGCGCAGAAATTATTGCGTTGCAAATTAATCTAACGAACATTAATTAAGTCGGATTACCATCCGACTTGGGCGACCATGGCGACTTGGTGTAAATGTCCAGGGTTGTAGGCGGAATAATTTGTCAAGCGTTGAATGTCAGGAAGCTGAATGTTTGCTAATTTTTTCTCTTTATAGCGTTGGTGGATCGACGAGATAGTAAACCGCAACAGTCGTGCAGAAGAAGGGAAGCATACAGTAGACTAGAGTTTGTGTAATAATTGGGCTTTTCATAACATTTATTTTTTTTTTACAAAAGGCTTCATTGTTATTTGCTAAAGTATTCGATTTTCAATAATGATAGGAGCAAATATACTTACTCTGATTGTGGTGTGGTTTTCAGGTTAATCATGACACAATAGTCACAAAAATTTGAAATCAATGTAAATTGCAATCCTCCAATGAGGGTTTCAGATGTAACTCTTAAGTATTGAGCTTCAGAAACATATTTATAGACTCACCCGGAACTGCATCGATTGATATATGAAAAAGTATACATTGGAAAATTTTGAAAACTTGGCAGTACACTAAAGCCGAATTGAATTTGCTAATTTTTTCAAGGCAGAGACTTTTTTGGTTGTAGAACATATTTCCTTGCATATATATATAAAGGCGCCGTTTACTTCTTCCAGTAATCTTAATGAAGAATTTAAACTCACTCGAAAAATGTTGGTACTGAAAATAAACTTTTTTGCTTAAATCATGGTGTTTGTTGACTGACGCTATTATTGGTGTTATTTAAGCTTATATATTTCGTCGGATGCCTTTATAAATCGCCGTGCTTACCAGACCTACTGTGCCTGTATTTCCGTTTATCGATGAAAGGCAACTTTGTTGAATGGAAACGCGATAAACGCGACAAAAACAATTGTTATGCAGTTTTTTAACAGCTTAAAGGAGTTATGCATAAGCACCAGTATCTATTTCATTTCGAATTAATCGCTTCAAATTGGTAAAATAAATCGAACGCGTTGATCAGCTTTATGTTTTAGCAACTGGTAATATAAGCTCGCCCAGAAGGCACGCTTCGCAGCATTAAATGACTACAATTTCGTTAAAACTTCGCCAATGTTCGGCGTACTCTTCTATTTCCCTTCCGTTCATGTAATACCATCGACGTTTCGTGAATGAAAGCACAACAGCGCGGCAATGTGCTGAAAAGTACCCGTAACAATACGGTGTTCTTATTAGGTTAATAGGTGGAATGCGTTCAAATCCTTTTTCCTCGGATTCGGGAAAAGAAACGTGATCTACTTAAAGATGGTGAGTTTTGAGTTTACGGTACGCGTTTGGTATTAGTAGAAAATACATTGCCTAAGGTTTTGTAAACCGGAATTCTTTTTCTTGCAAAAATCTCCAGTTCACTTCAACTAAAATCTGTATAATAGTCTCTTAAAGCAGTACTATAACGAAAGCACTCTTATAGATAGGGTAACTGCACTTGTAACAACTTCCGAATTATTTAGAGATAAATATATAATAAAATCTTTCTCACGCGTTTACAAATGCGCTTTTTATTGGTTTTTAAGTTCCTACCCTCACAAAAAATACATAATACCAAGTATGATAAATAGTTTTTTTTACGTACGAAGGCCATTTCTTTTTTCAATCTCTGATGGGTAGCAAAAAAAGACCAGTTATATGCAAACATCCTTACTTTTCGACATAATCGCCGCGCAGATTCAGGCATTTGTTATTTTGATAGACGAGCTTTCCGATCCCCTTTTCCAAGAACGCTGCCGCCAGTACTATAAAATGCTTTGAAGCTCCCCATCAGTCTGAAAGCTTTGGATTCCAAGCTAGTTCTTCGATTAACGGAAGAGATGAAAATCACATTTACACTGTTCCAGAAGCTGCTGGGTTACACCAGCAGTATGAGGGCGGGCGTTGTCATGAATGAGAACAACTCCAGAAGTCAGCATTCCTCATCTTTTGTTTTCAATAGCTCTGCGCGGTCGTCGTAAAGCCTGACAATAACCATCTGCATTCGTCGTTTGCTCCGTTTCCATAAACTCAACAAACAACACACGTTTTTGATCTCAAGAAACCGTAGCCATAGTCTTCCTTTTGGTAATGAATTATTTAAATTTCTTTGGTTTGTTTGCTGAGTTTGGATGCATCCATTGTTTTGATTAAAACATTTCACTGACATTGTACGCACGTTTCGATAGCTAAGCTCTATCATCTTCAGCAGCAATACTGAACTAACTAACTAAGCCAAGAGCTAACATATTTATACAAAATATGGTTACGGTTGACTGACCGCGGTCACGCTACCGTTACCAAAGAGAAAAGGCTGTAACTTAACGGTCTTGAATCTGAATTCATTAAAATGTTTTTGTTTTTGTAAATTTCCATGCCTTCGTAACAATTTAGTTGTACATTGCTGTTTACGTTCTTAATTAAACATACGTAGTCAATATTATGTCTGTTTTCAAACATATGCAGGGCAACACTGGATTTGTCAAACCTTCTGAATTTAAGATGAGTCAGGTGCTCTTTGTACCTAATTCTGATTGATCTTTTTGTTTGCCCAATATATACTTGATCACAATCTTTACATGATATTTTATAAATTCCTGATTTTTCCATATTATCTATGTACTTGGTTTTTCGGGTTTCCTAAAAGGTTTTTGAGGTTATTATTTGAAGAATAAACAATTTTGCGATCAATTTTAGAAAAGATTATTTAGTTTCTGCAGTGACGTACACCCAATTTATTGTATACGTAGGGACACAGATTTTTTTAATACTGTAATAATAATATTTTATCATAAAAAGTGTATTGTAATTTGTTATATATGTTATCAATAGGCTCAAATAATTTTATGATAATAACTAAAGCTGAATGAATTATTTGAGATTATGCTTTTTTAATAAGCATTTATATGAAACTAATATTGTTGTATACGTCGTTAATCGTCCTCACACTTATTTCAACATGCAAGAAGCTCACACTGGAGTTTGTCAGACTCCACTTTTATTGCTCATTTTTACTCGGTAATGAAAAAAATTGTTGAGGTTTGGTCTTAATAAAATTTAATGTATTTTAAACATTATTAAATAACTGAAAACAGATTTGCACATCGCCTACACATCATTGCACGATATTCCCGTTCATGGGCAGGTTACATACTCCATACAAATATTTTGTTTTCCTCTCCCTTTCTCTAGGACAAAAAGCACAGCGTGCTTTTCTTTTCGAGCATTCTTTCCTCAGCGAGTTTGGCGTTTTATTCCAATTCGTAGAGTTAGTATTGCAAGTCCGATCTTCAGAACTGGTTTGACTAATTTATATGACAACCTGTTCAGAAACATTGTTCTTAGCTTTTTTTCTCAATATTAGCCCAATTGAACAGTACTGATGCATTTATGCCTCGATCTAGAATACCACAAAAATATCGCAGACGCCATCGTCTAGTGAACGTGCCGTTGTTTAACAACTGCAGCAACTGTCGACCGTAATATTTCTTCCCGTGCCGTGTATTGATTCAAACAGCTATGTTGCATAAAAAGATAGGACCGATTCATTGTTAGAAGTTGACACTTTTCCAACATAGCGTATTACCATGTCCTGGCATCGTTCAACATGATTACATCTGGTTGATTTGGAAGCCAAGCGGAAATGAAAGGGATCTTTTGCATGGTATCCCAAAAGCTGCTCATCTACTTGCGGTAGGGATGTGGAGTATAATATGATGTACAATTCGAAATAAACTTTAATCCCATATTTGTTTGATTAGAGCACGTTTATCAGAAACTCGTCTCTCAACACGAGTGGTTTCATCAGATCTGACACAAGACTAGAGAAACTTAAACCGCTGTAATCACATTGTTACTCTGAATGTGGTCATTCCCTTTCACAATAAACGAAGTTCGATTTTGAGATAGCTGCAGTGTTTCAGTATCTTCACTCTGTATAATAAAAGAAATTGAATAGAGTGGCAAGTGTAATTAATTACCTTTCATGCTCAGCAAACATACAGAACTTCGATTAAAATATTTATTTCATTTTCCGCATATGAAAACAATGTGTACTTATGTATTCTTAATATTTCGATTGATATCGTACCTTTGAAAATGAATATTGTATACGGAAAACTCATTCATTACTACTATTATAATCGATCGTTGTCAAAAAGATAAATATCTAGGAAATGTTTCCTTGCGTGTAATTAAAAGAAAAGTATGTTCCATTCTCGCATTAAATAATTTTTTTCCTCGTCGTATACAGTTCGTTGATAAAATCCAACTGTTTCGGTGGACATGCAAGGCAATTATTTACATAATATTTAATTTAAATTAAATATTATGCAACAATTATATTCCAGTCGAAATGTCTAGATTTATGAGGACGGACAGCATGGCGAAGATTAAATAATCTATAAATTAACGTTTGCAAGCAGCCGACGAGTATTATTATTTAATTAAGGAAATTACGCTTGCCGTAAAACAAACTCGGCGGAAATTAATTGCGGAAGTGTCGCCCATATCAAAAACCCTTTAAAAATCATTATCGTCAAGGAATTTATATTTGGCTGAAATATATCTTGCGAAAGCTAAGTTGGTAATAAATCTCATTTCACAGGAAGTCGGCAGTTATGTAAATGTAATATAATAATTATATGTATTAGATATTTTAGAAAAGCGTATTGTTTTTATTTAATAGCGTAAGTTTTCAGAGGTTTGTATAATATTTTTATTTAATATGTAGTAAAGCATCTGTCATCTATTTCCGCAGTAGGAAACCATAGTTTTTGTGGTACAATTTTTTGTTACGCCTATTATTGTGATCCCGCATTTTATTTTATACTTTTACTTTGGTAGTTGTTTCATTTGTTTTGCTTTTTTGGATGTAATAAGTTACATGTTTTTGTCTTAATAATAATTATTAATAGGCAGGTTGGAATATATTTCTTTCGCATCGTTACAGTGTACTCTTATTTGAAATTCAGATTTGTATATTTGTACGACAAATAAATAATAACAGATTTTATAAACAAATGAAATTTCAATTGTCATTTGAAAAGTAATTGTCAATTACATTTTGTTTGTAATTGTAGTTTTCTCTCTTAATCTCTTGTACTTTGTAATTGTAATTAATTCCTTTCATTCTAAGACTAAATAAAGCAAAACATAAACTCAATAAATTCCGACATAACAAATCGATATGAGGGGACGTTTTCGTCAAAGGCGATACCTAAAATTTTATAGAAAGTTCAGAACTCTACAAAATTATTATTCAAATTCATGCCAGGAATTTTGAATAATTGCAAAAACAATTGCTTATTATGAAGTCAATATTAAGCGATTAGTATTTAGCAATCTTGTTATTCTCACAAAAATAGTATCGTAGTAGGATAAAGGTGTATGATATCACCTTCATCCTTGCAACGTTGCAGCTGCATATTTCCATAGCTGAAATGAGATTTCCCTCCCTTAAAGCGCCCGTCGAGACCTTTCGAACGAGCCCGAACTACATATCCTCGTAGCTCGCCCGGTTGCCGAGATCTAGACACGACGTAAAAATTTGAGCCCAAAGTGATGGAATTTTTGAAAGTCAAAAACAAAATGTTCGGAGTTCCGCCGATCTAACGGCGCTAATCGATGGCACTAGGGCCGTATATGTTCCCCATAAAATTTCAGTTCGCTACCTCTAACGGCGTAGGAGATATGCGCGTTTGAAGTTTTTTGAAATGTCGTCGGACACGGCCGGAAACGGACGGAAAATCGACATCGCTCCGGTTTTCGTCGATTATCTCCTCAGATATGCGTCTACGGTATGCGAAGTGGGCACGCGTTCGATAGAGAATTGAACGGCGGATCGATTGCGTCTAAGCGGCTCTTCGTTTTGGCGGGTTTCTCGGGCTTCAAAGTTGAAAAAAGCAATTTTCATTTTTCAACTTTGAGTCGCTGTAGAGTCCGAACGGTTGGAGCTAGGAAGTTGAGATTTCCCTCCCTTAAAGCGCCCGTCGGCACCTTTCGAACGACGATATGAAGATCTCCGCTGACAAATAGTAGCACGGTGTAATATGACTGGTTTAGTTTGCTTTTCATTTCAATGGTTATAGCTGCATATTGTCTTTAGAGGGAAAATGTTTCTTCGTCCAACATGGGAATGCTTACATTTCTACTGAAACGCTCAACGTATTAGTTTCTAACGCAAACTACTGCAGTGAATTCTCTTCTGTGTAATTTGACTCCATATTTAACTTATAAAAGCCGTTTCATCCCTCGGTTAGGGTTTCGACATAAATACCATAGTCTAGCAACTAAGTATTGCATAAAAAGGAAATTTATTGCTGTACTGGTTGGTGTAATTAGAAGGTTTAATGTACAAGAGGCTCATATATAGAAATGCTAATTAAACTCATACCATTTGTTTGCAAACCTTTGCGGGTAAATATATGACGTCGCTTTATTTATCCTGGAACTACGTTGAAATGATCTTTTTTAGGTGTGGGGACGGCCCACTCCGTTTATAACGTTTAGGAAACTTTTAGTGTGCAAATAAACGTCTGCAAAATGTTCACTGACTTTGTTGATATCACTCTCTCGCCGTAAAGGAAGAAGCGCTGCCCTTACATTCTAATGACCACGCGAGATTATACCGGTCCCACCAGAAAAATCTGTCACTTCAGCATCGCTCTTACCTGTTGTCTTTTATTGCAGTTGGCAGGTTCTCGATTTTTAATATTGGCACAACGATTGCTTTGCTCCATTTCGTGGGATCTTTTGTTTTAAAGAGCTCTATACGGAGGTAGCTTCAAACCTCAACAGGAGTATGACAGTACTCGTTAAAAATATAATTGCGTATGCGTTTCAGCCATGTTGGATGGCGTTGTTGTTTATCAGTCGTTTGTGTCGACGTTAGTGATGTAGTTTGTGAAAAATGGAAAGAATTGAATATTGAACTATCATTAAATTTGTGCAATATTTCCACGCAAATCAAAGCTGAAATGGAGGCTGTTTATTAGGACTCTGCACCATCATTTGCTATGGTGAAATTTTAGGAAGCTGAATTTAAACGTGGTGGTGCGTGCCTAATTGATTGCCAAAAACTGCAACCGTTATCAATAACATCAGAAAACTTCATCAAATGGTGCTAAACTATCGTCGGATTAAGGTTAGAAAGATAGCAGGGGCTGTTGGCATCTCGAAAGAAAGTGTTTATCACACGTTGACTAAAGATAAGGGCATGAAAACCGCCCACTGGGTGCCGAGCTTGTTCAGTCGGGACTAAAAACGTATTCGAATGAACGTTTCCAAAGCTCTATTGAAGTTTTTGCATCGATTAATAACTGTAGATGAAACCTGGATATACTAGTACACTCCTGAGCCAAGGCACAGTTGGTACACTGGACAGCGAAGGGTGAATCAGCTCCCGAAAAGGCGAAGATTGTTCCATTCGCTGGGAGCGTGATGGCGATTGTTTTTTTGGAATGCCATGGAGTTGCGTTAATCGACTATCCTGAAAGAGGAAAAACAATTGTGGCGGCATACTACGGATTATTGATTGACAAACTGAAAATTTGCAGAAAAATTGCCACATTTGAAGAAAAAGAGTTTTGTTCCACCCAGACAACTCGCTTCAGTAGTCGCCATGGTAAGAATATATGAATTGGACGTTGAATGGATAAACCACCCACTCTACTTATCAAATCTGCCTCCTAGTGACTTTTTTCCGTATCCTAAATTGGAAGTTTTGTTAGGAAGACAGCTTTTCATTGAATGAGAAGACCATCACATTCGTAAATATCTATTTTGCCGAACAAGATGCCAATTACTATTTAGACGGAGGAGCGTCGATGGGAAAAGTTCATAGATTTATAAGGAGGGTATGCTGAAAAAGAAACAGAATTCGACAAAAAATACATATTCTTGTGGCAGGTTGGAAACTTTTCAGACTACCTTCGGTCTCACAATTTAATTCGTTAAACTTAGTTTTTGCAAACGAGCTAAATTCATTTAATACCTTTCAACTGATTTCTGGAATACAACTTATCGCCTACACACTAAAGCGATGGTGTATTGTCTACTGTACACCCACATGTCTTCCAAAATATGTACTTACGACAAAATCGTTGATATATATTCAACGATAATAACAGCGCGCGTTTTGCTAGTCTCGATCTCTTTCGTATGTGAATGACCGATGAAAAACTGTCTGCGCTCTGCCTACGGCTCGATATTCTCGGAAAATGGCCAGCTAAACGTAAAAGCCGATAAAGAGGGTGAGAGAAGAATGTTTTATTTACGGCCAAATGCGTAAAACCGTAATCTATATTGAAGTTATAAATTCTGACGGTTTTAAGAGTCTCAGAGTTGTAATGGAGGAATTAACGAGGAAATGTACATAGCAAATCTAATTTGTTTTAACTGAGATGAACAGGATGCTTCAAATTCAAGGGTACTCTGACGTTGGACAGAATTTATTTTAAAAGGCTTTGATGAACTGTGTTTCTTTAAAGAGATTTTAACCATATATCGGTGTGGCAACCAGGTTATCAGTGTTATCACTGAAAGAAACCAAATATACTACCATGACGTTCACTAAGCAACCGCTACTGGTATTTACGTCTATTAAAGATTTTTGTGGCGTTTTTTGATCCGTCTTTGTCTTTCCCTCGGACTGGCCAACCCTAGATCATAATTTACTTTGGCATATTAATAGAATGAAAGGATTAGTACCGTAAAGCGGGGTCACTTTGCCCGAAATTTAAATTCTTTTTTACGCAATTTTACGACCACGTTCTCCCCAAAGTATACGAATTTTTGTCGCTTAATGCGTAACTTTTCCAAAATATAATCCCTAAAAATTTGGCAATCTCACCTTTATTTTGCCGTGCTTTTACCAGCGCATTGTAAAGTTATGTCCGCGTAATTTAAAGACTTAGGTGACAATGCTACCCAAAAAGTAATTACAAAGGTCATACAAAAAAGTCAGTTGAAATAAATGAAAGGCAAGGTATTGCGGAGCATTTATTTAAATTGAAATAGAAAATATTTAGGGTATTAAATGCAGCTCTGCTGCAACGATTGATACATGAAGCGGTGTTCTCTACACCGCTTCAGAAAGACTTGTTCCACCGCCACGTTTATTGGTGTGCTTTCTTTGAACTTCATTCCTCAAGGTTCGTCTTGGTATACCATACATCTTTGTTGCTTCGTTGATGTTCATAGGTCCTCTTCTGATTGCCTGCACTGCCCTATCTACAATATCAGGGGTATAGTCCATATATCGACGAGCTCCTAATTTTTTTTTTCCGTGGCATGACTGAAAAAGTAAATTGAAAAAACAGTATCTAGGTTACATAATAAAAGCATAAAATGCAAAAAACTGTTTTGGCGCAGCTCATCTAGACGTTTCTGAGAAAATAAGTAAGCCATATTTTTAAATTGGTTAACAAATGAGAGGTGAGCTTGGCACCGACAATTCTGAAATTTTAAGTTGGGTATCAACGAATACGGTAATGCTTTTTACACACATCACTGCCTAACCTCCAAGACATTAATTTGTTATTACGCAGCATATTGGCTTCGAAACTCTTAGCAAGACACTATGAATCAAGCAGTCAGAAAAATTTACTATTAACTATTTTTTTCTTAATAGCAACTATTGTAAGCACTGAGCATTGTGTAAGAAATGATCCAAGATAATTGTATTGCTTTACAAGCAGCAAACTTGGTCAGAAACTAGAATTCCAGGCATT
The DNA here is from genome assembly GCA_902654985.2 of Oryctes borbonicus. Taxonomy (NCBI): domain Eukaryota; kingdom Metazoa; phylum Arthropoda; class Insecta; order Coleoptera; family Scarabaeidae; genus Oryctes; species Oryctes borbonicus. The sequence goes on along the minus strand of LR736897.1, from coordinate 2,489,199 downwards.
ATAACCTACAATAATACCAAAATTAACACTCCTCAAAACTTTACAAATGTATTTGGCGATTATTTTAACAGTGTATTTAGAATCAAATACCAGTTTCATTTGTTTACAAAACTTTCCCAATGTTTCCAAAGAACTGTTATAAAAGCACTTGAAAAAATCAAAAGACAGCTTAATAGTTGGTATCGAAACAAAATTCAAAGGCTATTATTTACGATTCTGCTACAATATTTGTAACTGTTGTTTTATTTATTCAATTTGATGTTAAAATAACTAGAGACACCAAAAATATGGAATGCCCTAGAGTGAGTCTTGTCTTAAAATCTGGAAGTTCAGATCACATATGCAATCACAGACCTGTATCTATTCTGTGCAATTTTGCAAAAATCGAATCTATAGTATGTGACCGTATTTATAATGCAGTTAAATTCTTCATTTTATCTAATCAACATGGATTTTTAACCAAACGTTCTACCATTACGAACTTAAGTTGTTTTACTCAGTTTCTATCGGAGGCCCTTGATAAGCAGAATTAAGTTGATATTGATTTTCAAAAAGCATTTGACCACTAAGTACTACTTTGAAATCTTCAAGCTAACGGGTTTTCACTTTTTCTGCTAACGTTGCTTAGGTCTTCTTTAATTGGGAGAGAACAATTTGTAGAATGCTGTCAGGTGGGATCTAGCAAATTTTGTCCGCCTTCTGGATTCAATCTTGATCCAATTTTATTCTTATTATTTATAAATGACATCATTAACGTTATTAATAGCGGGCACTTCCTGATGATCTGAAAACATTTAGAGAAGTAAGATCTGTTGAAGGCTGCATTAGCTGCAAAAATATATATCAACAGTTAATGATGGATGTAGGCATAATCATTTGGAACTCAGCATTAAGAAGTGTAAACCCGTGTCATATACCAGAAGCAACAACTTTGTAGCAGTTAAATGCTGAAGATCCAACGATCTTAAACGACTAAAGTCTACGTAACCATTGACGGTAAACTTGTTTTTGTCAATCATATAAACCCAACAGTTGCGAGTGCAAACCGGACATATGGTGTCATATGTAGAAATTGCCGTGATTTTCATAACATCAGGTATTTAAAACCAGGTCTTCAATTTACCTCGTATAAGCAATATTGAATCCGCTCAAAGGCGCTTTTTACCTACTGTTTAAAATTGATGCGGTTTACCCCGTCTGAGGACTTGATTAGAATATTATGTTATCTAGGCTAGATTTTGTTTCATTATGCAATATGGGGTAATACGTTAGGTATATTTTTTTTTATTTGGGTTGTTAAATAACGATATTGACTGTCCCTGGTTGTTGAGCAAAATTAATTTTAATGTTTCTAGATTGGGAGCACGTTATGAATGAATGTTTAATTCTTCGAGAAGTAGAACAAACGTTTTAGTTAAGTCAGCTATGTTTATAATTATTACACAAATTATAACAAAATTTCTGAATTGTTATCATTAATTTGTAAATTGTTAACATTTTTTTTTCTCTAGATTATTTGAAATTAATTTAGTGTATTGTATTTTCTTTTGTACGTACGTGTTTACAAAGTACGATATTTAGTTTAAACATTTTCTGTACTGAGGTTATACTTGTAGGAAATACATTATTATTATTATTTGAGTTTGAAGTTTCTTCCGGTAAACTTTGAGCTTTATCCGGTAGATATTCGAGGTTAAAATCTCTCGAATAACCATTTCGCACGTTCTTCTTCTGAGAAATCCAGTCAATTTATGGAAGGTTTGTGATACGAGTACTTCCGAATATATTATTTTATTCAAGAGCACATATACATTGCGCAAACTAAATCTAAATGCTCCCTGGGAGGGTTCATTGTCCTAATCGCGTCGCAAATCGCTCCGGAATATCCAAGCGGCGAATAAAATCGCGTAAGCCGCAAAGTAGATTGCAAAACGTGTACCTTGTCTGTGATTAGTCAACGTCTAACATGGGCTAAATGTGCTTTACTGTAAGCTTGCAGGACGTCCCTCTACTTGCTCGCTAGTCATTTATCATTCTGCTTTGGTTATACAGGTCACAATCTTATATTACTGCGCAAGTTTTCACCGAAGCATTGTAATTTTTGATGAATTATTTGTGTATTTTGATTGTGTCGAAAACATTGTACGAAAGAATGATTTGTTGATAAATTGGGCACGTAAACGTAATAATTGAAAAATGTGTATGCACTTAAATGATTCCAAGTTGTAATGATAGGCGACGATGACCTATTAAACGTATTTTTGAAAGTGAATTAAATTAAAAATTATTAAATTAAAAAAATTAAACCTTTTTAAAATTTCATAGCATTCTTGGTTATATCAGAAACGGTTGTCAACTTTCTATTTTAAATAGAACAGCCCGTATACGAGAGGTACCTTTTAGTTTCTTACGTACACATTGCAAGTATTTTTTGTTTGACGATCGGTAACAAAAAAGCTCGTTAGGCGATAGATCAAGTGAATATGGCTAATGAGACATACATTTTTCTCCTACAAATAATCAATCAAATGTCAGTTGTTTTCCCGACTTTATCAATGACTTCTGGCAAGCAAATTGCTGTATTTTTCGATCCTCTTCTCTCCTCTTCTTGGAAGCACTTCGTGAATGAGCAACTGCTGTTGAATTCCGGCTCGTATGAATATATTTAAGTTTTGTCACCTGTTACTATGTTGTATATGAATTTTGAAGTTGCTCCTGGCAAATTATTTAAGCATTTCCTTACGCCAATTGACATTAAGCTGTTTTAGTACTTGGGTCAAATTATGGGGAAATCTTAAGTGGTATATTTTTTTATACCTAAATGTTCATGTTGTTGTTTGATCGACCATCACCAAATTCATCACTCACGGAAGCACGACCACCACGAAATTCTGTAAACCAGTTATAAATAATCTTGTCTGATGGAGCTTCAGTACCATGAGTTGAACGAAGTGATTCTAGGCATTGTTGTTGTGTTAAGCATTTGCATCCAATGAAAACCATCACGTGAAAAATTCAAAAGTTCTGATTCAAACAGGGAAAAAGTTGATATGCAAAGTGGTTAGTGGCGAAAGAGGAAAGTTATCTACTGCCATTTGTTGCGTGAGTGCAATCGGTATTTATGTTCCGTCAGTCCTTGTCTTTGAAAGAAAGAGAATATGTGAACAGCTTTTCAAAGAAGCACCGGTTGGATCTGGCTCTTATCTTTGATTCCGTATTTATTAATGTATTCCGCTAGATTCCAGTAATACATTCCAAGCGCTGGTCAGAGTCTGTTTTGGTTCATTAAACTCATCGTATCAATGGTCGGTAATCAATTATAACACAAAAAAATGTTGCATACTTATTATATATATAACTCTCAAATGTTCACCAATGAAGACTTTTCTCCATCCACAGTATGTTAGCGGCAGTTACTAACTATGGAAATCGGTGGAATCGACACGCCATCATTAAACGAAGTTACAGGGGACAAGAACCTGGAAGAAGCACCAATTATTGTAAATTGCAACTTACCAAACGATGCAATGTCATCAGCATTTCTTAATGACAACATAATAGTAGAGTTTCTGGATGAACTAAGAACTACAGATATGAAATGTTGTTTTGAATCTCAGTAACGAATCAAATTTTGCACGGCCGTTATTTGATAAAATTGTACTGTGAAGCCTAATAGAACTCGAACATACCAATGATGCCAAAGAAACAGCATTCCATTGAACCACTAAGAGTAAATCCTCACGAGCTTAGATCACATCATTCTCACGCAAAAGAATCTACGAGGTAAAGAAAGGCGCAAATGTTTAAAATCTTCACGCATTCTTCATATAAAATGAAATTAGAAAAAGAAATACGTAAGTAATAGAACTAAGTAATCTCATGTACAAGAGAGGTGAATAGTGACTAGCGCAAAACCAAAAACTAACTCTACAAAGAAAGTGAAGATAGATACAACAAAAAGCGGAAAAGGTGAAGAAGATACAGTACCCTATCCCGGCTGTAAGGTCGTATTTATGGAACTACCGGAGGAAGATTGGACTCACTGCCATTTGTGCTTAAAATGGTGGCATGAGTCTTGCTCTAATTTTATCGATGGACAATTTCTAATATTTGCTAAATTGAGTGCTCTTATATAGCTACACTTTTAGGACTACGCAGTTAGGTTACATTTTACATTGTTTTTTGTTGTTTTTGTTAATACTCCATTTTTTTTTTATTTCAAATTAAGTATATTTAATAAATACTTTTAATTTAGTAATATATTCGCTAAACTGTTCTAAGTGCTTACCTATATACAGTCCTACCATGCAGTTTAATTCTCGAGATCGGTAGACATATTTTGAATTCAGTATAAATACCGACCGGATTAAGTGTGAGCTCAATTGGACTCAGCTTCTACTCGCCACATACTTACGTTCGTGTAACGATGAGCTTTCTGTGCCTCTCTTGTAGTGTTTTTGTTTATACGTGGTCTCACTTTTGGAGAGGCTACCGACTAATGCAGGTGCAATTATAAATAGGAATAGCAAAAAAACATTGCTGAATATGCATAAATCTTCAATCAATAATTATTGATATGTGAGGAAGTACTTTCATTCAATTGGTGATGCTTGAGAAGCTCTAGTCCTTGAGTCTCTCATGAGAAGTCACAATTAATTATAATTGAATTCGTTCACGAACGTTATTCAAATTTCGAGAAGTTTTGGACTCCATCTCGTGTATTAGATGTTGATTCCATTGCACTACAAATAAATTATAGCTTTCTTTTTTCTGAATGTATATACTGCAGCATTTTGTTATTCGATGCACTACTGCCCAGTTCCATTAATTTCAACAGAATCTACAATTCCAAATTAACCAATTACCAGGTTGTACAATCCAATGCAATTAACCAGATCCAATTACCTAATAAATTATTTAATCCTAAGGAGATTAGTTGTTCTCGACTTGTTTCTAGTTGATTGATTAATTTAATTACATATATTCAATTTGAGAGTTTAAACAACATTACTAAAATCTTATCGTTTTGATATGTGGAACGCGTTTTTCACAGCATTTTGATTAGCGTTCTAATATAAACTTGATAGATGGGCAATCTTTTTATTTCTTTTCCATCTGTTCGCACGAGACCAAATGTAAAAAACAAGCACAAAGAGACATATGTATTTCAGATGATAGAGAAATGGAAAATAAATGAGGGCTTCTATTACAAGCTCGTACAGTGACAAATGGGCTTCAACTACAAACAAAAACGATGCTTGAAAAGCGTTGATCATAGTAATTTGTATTTCTATTAATTACCGTAAGTAACTGAACTTCCATTTAAGCGTTAGAAATGGAAAACGAAATTTTTGATAATAATAATAAGGTTTATTGATCGTCCAACATATGTGCCACACGTTTAAGAACAAAAAAAGGAATATAAGTATTATCAATATCCCCCCGCCATCTGAAGAGGAAAAAGGAGATGCAAGATATTTATTGTGCGAACAATTAGTTGATGTATATGAAAAACTACCGAAACACAATAATAACAAATGCACCGAGTTGCCTTGAATTAGATACTAAAAGACAAAACAAATACATTACTCGCGTAGGTTGTTCTAACCATTCGGAAGTCCAAGCCCGAAATCAGCAACGCTTCAGTTTTCGTCAATTTTCTCCCGAGATATGCATTTCTGGTTGACGAGTTTAACGGCTTCCGATAGAAAATTAACGCCTGAATCGATTGCGGCCAAACAACTGTTTTGGCTTGAGAGCTACGGCGTTTCGAAGTTAAAAAAGAGAATTTTCATTTTTCATCTCTGAGACGCTGCAGTGTCGGGACGGTTAGAGTTAGAGGATTGAGCTTTGTTTCAGTTTTAAATTGATCTTTCGAACGGATCTAAATTTAACCTCTTAGCTCGTTCGGACGCCAAGATGTAAGAATTTGAACACAAAGGGCCTACAAATTTGTTAAGGGCCTAAAAGAAACTCGGAATTTCTCCAATCTAACGGTGTAAATTTATGGCCAAATAATTGCATATTTGTGGAATAAAATTTCACCCTGCCACCTGTAACGGTTTTGAAGATATTGGTGAGTTTGTCATATATGAAAGCCGTAGAAGAATAAATGCATCGCATCGTGTTGACTTATATACCACAAGATGCGGCTTTTGACAAAGATCAAATCCAATACAGGCAGAATCCTCTGCTTGTATTTTGCTCTTTTGGTTTGGAAGCTACAACGCTTCAAATTTAAAAAAGAGAACTTTCATTTTTCAACTTTGAGACGCCGGGATTGTTCTAGAGCTAGAGAGTGGACCTTTCTTTACTTGTAAAGTGCTTGTCAATATATTTCTACTGGACACAAACTTGATCTCCTAGTTTGTTCTTGTAATGTTTATTGAATGTTTAACAAATTTAAGAGCGGAAGAAAGGAACATAAGTATTATTAATTTGCGCCCATCATCAGAGATTTATTCTAGAATTAGTTGATGTATGTGAGAAACTACCGCAACATGGTACAAAAATAGTAATGGGCGATTGCAATGAGAAAGTGAAAAAAGAAGGAAATGTGCAGCAACGCTAGGTATGTATAGTAAGTACGAAGGAACGTATGCCATTGGGTATAGACTAATAAACCTAGCTATTGAGAGACATGTAGAGGCGAGAAGTACACAAATGGCAAGGAAAAAAATACATGAAGGTACATAGATATTATCGAATGGCAGGACAGTAAATCCATACTGTCCTTAATTGAAAAAAAAAGATATGGATGCAATCACAAATATCAGGAGTATGAGAGGGGCTGAATGCAATTTGGATCCCTTTTTAGTAAGAACTAAATGTAAAGAAAGATAAAGAAAATACTGTTGCACTTATGTAAATTTCAAAAACTTCAAATTCGTTATGATTTATATTTGTCTTCACTAATTGCACATCCCATGAATGACATTATTGTTAATATGCCAGCTACATCTATGGTAAACAAGCAAAGGTTAATTAATTTCAGTAGGAGCTAGATAAATGTTTTTGCTTTTGTAATCGGGCAAGGCGAAATAAGTATCAAAAATTGCTTCCGTACACCCACACCTTGTCCGAACGTCGTTCGACGAACTCGACGTAATGAGTTCGAAAATAGCGAAATTCCATGTCCAGCCGCATGGACAACATATTGTAACAAACCGTTAAGTTGTAGTGGGAATTTTCACCCTTAACTTTTACGCCGAACAAGTTTGAAGTGTCAGACATGCGCTCATAAATGATATTTACCTCACGTTTATTGCATTAACTGAGTTATAAATTCTCCATTTAACTGTATTTGAACGCTTTCCAATATATGACGTGGTTTTATATTTTTGCAGTTTCTAAGTGCTTTATTTTGGAAACTATGGAAAGGACTTTTTGTTAATATAGTTGCATCGACTGGATGCTACCGTTGCTCCTCTTTTTTTCTATCAAATGACAATTATTGCTGAATTGACAAGTTTACGTGCTCCAGGTCATTTTAATGGATACACTGCACACCAAATCGAAATTATTTAAAGAAACTTTGTCTATAAAGCCTACTTTTTGCAGAAGACACGACAATTTTATAAGTAAGTAACGAAGAAAAGGTATTTACTTATGTAAATAGTAAGTATATTAGATCAAAGTAATTTTTTTTAAACGAATGCAAACTCTTGTTATTTCACCTGTTTCGTTCTTGAAGAAAGTAACTTGATTTTAACCCTGCCGTTGTAGTACAAAATGCAAAATGCAAAATAATATACTTTTATGTAAAATTTAAGTTATCCTAGTTCATTTGAAATTTATTTTTGATAATCACTTTGCCCTAAAGACTGTTTTTAACTGATTTGCGGTATCTCGTCATGGTCGTGCTTCCATTAGTGATGAATTCTATGAAGGTTCACCAAAATCGACGGATCAATCAATGCTCTGCGAAACATAGTTAAAGAAGACCGGCAGCATTTAACTTACCGTGAGATAGAGGCATACTTAGACATATCGAAGATCATAGTACATTCGATTTTCCATGGACATTTAAATGTGAAAAAGATAAGTTTCCGATGAATTCCGCATACATAATCTGACACAAGCACAAAAAAGGTTCAGGTTAAACATACTCCTCAAGCATGATTTCTGCAATATGAATAGTCTTTTAGCATCAACAGAGTTACCCCAAAAGGGGTTGCCATAAGATAACCTTGAACCAGTATGGACTTTAGATGAAATTGTTCTCAAGCCAAAAACCATTCCTGGCAAACATTTATATTAACATGTTTTTTCCAGTTTAGGGCACTATCTATTTATACTCATAATAGATCTTGGGTTTATTTTTAGTTTCTCATTGTTTGTTTCTCCAATAATGACCGAAGTATCGACTACAAACATGTTAATAAAATGATCAGTTATTTCTAGAAGGTTGTTCGTGTACAGTAAAAACAAGAAGGGACCCAGAAGGGAACCTTAAGATACTCCTATTCCTATTTTGTTTTAAGAGCTTAATAATTTATATACGAAACCTATAAAGCCGTAGTTTAGCTAGTAGGATATTGTGACCTACATTGTCGAAAGCTCCGAAGACACTCCAGCCACCTTTTTCTTCTATAAATAGTTTCTCCCCAATTTGACTTAATGCCATGTAAATAGCTTTTATTGTTGAACGACTTTGTATATAACCGTTTTATGACGTTGTCAAGGTAATAGATGACTAAATTTGTTAACCCAACTAAAATTGGTTTTTCTATCTTACCTACCAATGTCTCATACATCTCCTTTTTCATAAAAAGGTTTTACAGGAGTATTTTTTTCAGGAAATACACCTTCCTTAAAGTAAAGGTTAATAATGATGGATAGTGGTTCACACACAAAATATCTACAGAGTTCTTGACTAATTTTGTAGGTATTTCACCCGGCTCTACAGTGAGCTTTTATTTTGAAAATTTCTATTGGATTTGCATCAAAGAAAAACATTGATTTATTGCTAAAGTGTATGTGCGCCATATTTATACTGCCAACGTTACCGGTTGCAACTATATTGATGTAGAAAGAAAAAAAATAATAAGACGGAAAAATTTCCGTCTTATTATTATTCTGACACAGATATTCAATGTTTAATTCATTGATACGCAACCATTTGTTTGCCAGAAATCGTAAATTACTTCCACCCTTAATTTTTTTGTAAGAACAACGGCATATGCTAATAATAAGATTTTTATGCATTTGCCTTTTGTGGATAATTTTGTAACATTTTGGAGTTTCATTTCACACATCCTTTGCGCGTGGATCTCTTCATAATCAGCAGAAATATCGCAGCAAAAAGTTATTGTCGTTATTGGTAGTTGAAATATTTTATATTATTACTCCATATTTAGATATTTCGATAAAATATATTATCTAAGTTTTTACCTCGGGCATACTCGTATAAGAATTTTTTTGTAGAAGATTGCCCTTTTGTGTTTCGGTAATATCATACCGCCTGGACGGCAACAACATTTCATTATACCTGACAAAGTAATTTATATATCTGAAGAAAATGAATAGAATGATCCGTGGGCCCTGGCTATAAAATTTAATGACGAGAATAAAAGTGACGGATGTTGTTCCACTGCTATTTTTGTGACGGCAAATTCGTTTTGGGAGCTCGGCTTCTAAATCACGTGGGTGTAAGGAAAAGTAAGCCATTTACTATTTATCCATGCATGAATCATGGGATGAAATCGTAAATTTACTGAATTTGTTATAAATTCATATTTAATATGCGTTTTGTACAATAATAATTTCTGCAAAAGCACTAGATCAAACACTGTGTTGCAGCCACAGAAACACGTCATACATAAAAACGTGCGTATACGTACATAAAAATAAAAAAGGAGTTCAGATATTTCGGCTACGCGTAGTTCTCATCAAGATAAACAAAAAAGTTTTAGTAATCCTATATACGAATTGTTGTGACATTTTTTTCAACAAAAGGACAAACTGAGCTTTTGATCATGCTACCTATGTAAGCAAATATGTGTTGCTACCTTTTATTTTTCGTTATTTATTGTAGATAACATGTTAATTTGCTAATGTGGTGTAGAAGTATTTATATTCTAGAAAGTTATGCATAAATAGATACATGAATACAAAAATTACTGTTAATGGTAATGCTTTATGCGGGAGCTTATCCCAACTGTAATTTGCCTATTGATAAGTTATTTACAAAATTGCATCAACGCCTGTCGGAATTTATTTATCTTGCATTTCCAGTCCAATCTATTGTCTATATGCGAAACCAGAATCTTTGCTGATCGAAAAGATGGACTACTAGGACCTAAAAATTTGATTGACTTTGTCGGCATTCATGGCCATTATACCACTCTGCAACATCTCGTAGGGCTATCTCAAATCTTAACACAAGCGATTCCTCGTCTTCTGTCCTCACAAGTATGGACGTATCATCTGCATACATACACATTTTCACCCTCAGCAAAACACAAGCCAAGAACTGCAGTGGGTAAGGTAAGACTTCATTAATTTTAATGAACAGCGTCCTACTCCATACTGTTCCAACTTATCCAGGAGTATTCTGTAATTTGCAATTTACTGAGTCGAAGACTGCCTAGATCCAACATGTTCAGTTGGACTTTCTGTTGAGTATCACATTTCGTAATTATGTATTATATAATTTTCATTTCACCTGTAGAAGTCGACTTATTGCTCCTACAATTATGTCGCTTTGACGTCAGTAAGTTACTAGTTTGGAAGAAATTTATTAATCTGCCTGCCATCACGTTTCCAAATATCTTAGCAAATATTAGTAGGATGGGTCTGAAATCATTGCTTCGAGACGCGCCATTCGCTTTTGGAAACTTCCGAACATTTATTTATGATCCGTGTCAACAGCGTACCACATGTGTCGATAATCTGCTTGATAAAGTTTGTTGATATTCCATACACGCCTTTTGATATGAATTTTTTGATGTTGAATATTTCTGTTTCTGTTCTTGGCAGAAGAAAACGATTTCGGAGCACTGGAAACGGCGTTTGTTAGAAAAAAAGATTTCTTGTTTCAAGACTTTAAGCTGTGTAATTAGAAAAGAAGTTTTCAAAATTGTGTACATCTAGAATGTTATCTTCTGGATTATAGGTTCTCTTTTTTGAATCTCGTTCACTATTTATAATGTGCCATATTGCACTCTGCTTTTCATTTGCGTTTGGGATGTACCTTTCGTTTTGTGCTTTTTTGTACTATCTGTCTTTTGTACGTATTGTTGTTTTATAGCTCTATAAATTCTTGTTTTTTGTAAGTTTGACTGCTACTGCCAAAGTGTCTAGAGAATTTTTATTACAATCATTATTTCTGATGTTTTATCGATGATGGGATGATAAGGTTTATTTTGATTTCTCTGGACCGCTTTTTCTTTTACGGGTAAGCAGTGATCATAGAAAGACAAGAAGAATACAAGCTCTTCAGTGGAGGAGTTTTCATCATTAAAGCTGTTATTCAATTCAAACAGTTGCTTGAACGCCAGTATTATGTCATTAATTAAACTCTATGATTATCCATGCCTTTTCTGGTTCTTTCGGATTCGATTGTTTTTGTTTCAGGAATGCATTGGTGTATCCGAGCTTCCTCTATAATTAGTAATCGATACCATACTCCGAACTACTTCGCTTAAACTGCTTCAAAGGGCTTTGGAAATGTTCATTCGAATACGTTTTTGGTCTTGAGTAAGCAAGCGCAGCATCCAACAATGCGTTGTTGCGCATGTTAGAAATCGTCAGTCAACATATGATAAACATGCACTTTCGAGATGCACACGACTTCTGCTATCTCTCTAACCCTAATTAGATGTTCGTTTAACACCTTTGATGAATGTTTCTGATGTTATCGGTAGTGGTTGCTGTGTTCTCGGACGGAGTGAAATGAATAAGAACATTGAGGACCTTGCTGTCTGCTTTACCAAAGTTTGTTAAAAACTCAGTTCAGATATACGATACATATTCATAAATTTATAGGTACCGAGACTCCCTATTTTAAACATAAACGAATCACGTACGAAAAACACCCAATGCTGTTCCAAAAAAGAAAAAAAAAGTAAATGTTCAATCACAAGTACGGACCTTCGCTTGAATGAAGAATTATTTACGGCTGCTTCTCGTATGTGGGAGACATAAAAAAGGACTTATAGCATAATATTTGTGTCAAACTCAGCTTCTATTTTGTAGACGGGCTGTGTAATTCGGTGCGAGAAGTGGGTCTGATTTTCTGTCAACGGGACCGGAGGATTGATGGTGGGTATGGAGAGAGCGTCCATATACAACATCGTAATATATAAAAGTGGCGGTCGCATATCAAGAAAACTTTTGCTATCGCGATTTAAAAGCAATGTTACATTAATCTGGAACGAAGGGCATAAAAGCACCTCTTACATTGGGGATCATTTCGTTCTTAAGAATCGAAAAATCTTACCATAAAAGCCGCGAGATAAGGATGAAGTATCTCTTGGATATGTAGCGGACGTCTTCAACGGGTTTCCAATATTGATAAAACGAGCAAACGTTGTAAAAGCTAAATTGAAATTTTACGTCGATAGCCTATAATACTTGAAAGGAAATTAAAAGCATAAGGATTACATTTTGATAAGTATAAGAAATATTCGATATGAAAGTGCACAAGGTAGGGGATTATTAGTCTTAGTAAATTGAATAGAGAACCAACGCTATAGGCCGGATACAAGTCAGCCTTAAGTTAGATTCTTTCCCTAATAGCCTACGAAAGGAAAAATGATTTAACCTGGCTATCAGTCAAGCGACTACTCCAGAAAGTAATCCGAAATTTGTAAGTTGGAGTTTTGGCTTCAGTTAATAAGTATTGGTGAATCTTGGATACACCAATACACTCTTAAAGCCAAGACACAGTCTAAACAGAGAACTGCGAAGGGCGAATCGGCTTCGAAGAAGGCGGAGATTGTTCCATCGGCCGGGAAAGTGACTGCTTTTCGGAAAAGTCAAGGAGTTGTCAAAAAAAAATAATAACAGCGGCATGATACGTATTATTACTTAACTAACTGAAGCAGAAATTGCGGAAAAATGGCCGTATTTGAAGAAAAAGTTTTGTTCCGCCAAGGCAATTACGCTTCAACTGTGTTTCTTACTTCAGTGGTCGCAATTGCAGAAATTCAAAAATTGGGGTTCAAATTGATAAATCATCTACCCTATTTACCAGATCCTCCTACCTCCAAAATTCCGATCGGAAGACAAAGATTCTCTTCAAATGAGAAGGCCGTCACATTCATAAATGTCTATTTTGTAGAACAAGATGCCAACTACTGTTTGGACGAACTAAAGAGGAAAAAAGTGTATAGAGTTACAAGAAGACTTTGAGAATACTTGTTTTTGTAACAAGCTGGAAATTTTTCAGATTACCCTCGTAAACTTGGCCTCAACTAAGATTATAAATTAGACTACTACAGCAACCGACTTTTTTAAGCGGATAACTTATAAATAAAAATATGTTGACAAACTGTGGTTTTACTGCAAAGTAAACTATTACGTTTTTGTACTCAAATATTGCATACAATTTGAGTAACTTTACCAATCAGTTTGAAATCCTTCCGATGTTAATTACGGACCTTATTTTCAGATTCAGCGTAGCGGTAAAGTAGAGACAAAAGGTACAATGGGACTACTCATAGATAGAACAATACGCTACAATTTCACTTGCATTAATAAAGCATTTATTGTCAGAGAATGGCAGACAAATGAAACTTGTACACATGGTACTAAGCATAACGATTGCTTAAAATAATTACGAAATATTGTTCAGCAGGCATTAATTTTAGCTAAATATACATTTCCAATAAAATTGCTTTTCTATTCATAGGGAAAGGAATTGTAGGAAGTTCGTACGAGCTGGTTGAGATGACCGACATTTACCGATAACAGCACCAACACGATCACGACACGGTACAGAGCGCCGTCTATTTTGTTTTTGTTTTATTCATTGGTTTTATTCCAAATATACAAAATAATTTCTAAGGTAATATTTTATGTGATTTATTAACATTAATTACTGAAATATATTCCAAATTTTCGGCTGCGAAATATGTTCGTTTACTTGAATTGTCTCATATATTGCTTTTCATTTTGTTTATGGCTTTTGTATATATTTTAGGAGGCTGTGCACAACCTTGCTCTTTTTATTAATGAACCATTTATCACTTTTATTTGTCTCTGTTTTCCTAGATTTTCAAATTGCAAAAAAAAATGAAAATTAAAAGAAAGAAGTCGACTCAACTAACCATGGGTATCTTGGGGCCAGCTGCAAAATTGGAAGTTGTTAAATTTATTAAAGAAAACTAATTTTCTTTGGTTGTAGATGAATCTACAGACATTGGTTTAAAAAAATGCTTTGCAGTTATTGTAAGATATTTTAAGGGCAACAAAGTCCATGATACTCTCCTACATTTCATTGAGGTGGAAACTGCTACTACAGAAGGTTTATATCGATGTATGTACAAAAAAAAGTTTTGCATGAAAATAACATATCTTATAACAAATTAGAGGGAATTGCAATGGATAATGCAAACGTAATGCAAAATAATTGTTCCTGGTTGCACTTGCTATTCATTTCATTTATGCAGCTCATATACATGTAACCAGCTTCCAGAACATTTAGAGAGTTTTGTTCATATTACATGTAACTATTTTTCTAAAAGTACAAAAGGATGTGAAAATTTGAGGGATTTTAAATAATTTCCATAATAAAATTACAAATGTTATTTTTGAAATATATGTATGTACATAAAATCAATCTTGAGTTCTAAAGTGCGACCGCTAAAGTCACTTTGTTGCTTGAAAGAGTTACAAATTTATATTAGATAATTTTTGGGTCTTTTATTAAAAAAATATCTTGGAGAAACATAAAAATAACGTAAAACTTATAAATGTTAAAGATTCTTCAACGGAAGGAAATGTACTTTCGTCCACACTTAAAACTGCTCCTGAGTAGATTTGATTTTAAAATGAAACGCTACAGTTTGTTTCAATGTTCGAACCAAACGTGGTAGTGTCTAGAAACGTTCAATAGCCAAAGTTGCAAACATTTTTTTTTCGATTTAAAAGTTAAGCTGGGGCAACTAAATAAGAATAACATTTAGTTAGTGAAATTGAGAAACTATTTGAAGGTCTTAATGTCCACAATATGCTTAATTTTAATAGCAAGAATTTTTCTATTAATGCTATGTTTTTGATAAACAGGTGAAAAATGTGTTTTTTTTATGCGACAAGGGTAGAAGTGCGATTTTATGTTGAGTTTGTTTTTGATTAAAATTAAATAATTTTTTTTATGTTGATATATGGTGTTTTATTTTACTCTACAATGTCGATCCGGTGATCCCTTTCGCGATTCCCTTGATTACGTTAGGGATTATTGGTACAATACAATTTTCTTTAGTTTGGCACCAAAGTCCTCCAATGTATGACACGACGTATTTCTACTTATAGAACAACACTGCTGTGTACGAGAGTCAATGCGAAGTTATAGAGGCGGGAGTACTTATGCCCATCCACAGCTTGGCAACTACAACGACACGAGATGTTGGTAAACGAGAAAGAATTCCCGTTATTTATGTGAGATTTGATGTTCATCGGTATTATTGTCGGTGTCAGCTGCAAAATGATTTGTTTTAGTATAATTTTGGTAATAAATGTAAAAATTGTTTTCAGGACGAAGTCATTATGTGTGAGGACTATTCAAACGAAGGGACTTATTCTTTTTAATATCACAAAATTAAGCCCTAGAAGGGAGTTTTTGTAGCTCTTTGTAGCTTTTTTAATTCTGCCTAGTACCTACTGTATTAAAAATTAAAAAAAACAACGCCTTTAAATTTACTAATTGGGAATTTAAAAATTAATGACATCGTTATACGCCAGTTTCGGAAGAAAACATTTTAATTCTTCGAGAAAACAAAATAAAGTTCCATGACAACTAATTACGCCCGAAAATTCTGTAAAGAGTAAACAAAAACGCTGCTTAGTCAACCGTCGCCTCCACCAGTAATTTAATTTCTCAAATTCAAGAGTGTTGGTTTGTTTTAAATCTAAATACATTTCCAACACACTAGAAGTAAAATTTTACCTTGAAAATAAAGTATTATTTTCAGTGTAACCGTTTTAGCATTTTAATAGTTATTTTTATTGGAAAAAGTTTAAACGTTTGATGAGTAACTACACCA
This sequence comes from Oryctes borbonicus, assembly GCA_902654985.2. Classification (NCBI taxonomy): domain Eukaryota; kingdom Metazoa; phylum Arthropoda; class Insecta; order Coleoptera; family Scarabaeidae; genus Oryctes; species Oryctes borbonicus. The sequence goes on along the minus strand of LR736897.1, from coordinate 2,472,991 downwards.
AACTTATTGTTTATTTGATGCTATCAGTTGATAACTAGAAGTTCCATAGTCTTTTTTGTATATTCTACATGATGTTGATGTTGTTTGTAAATCGATTTTACTAATCAATTGTTCAGAATCGCGTATTCGGATTTTTTTCATAAGAAGATATATTTTTGTCTTAAACAATATAATAAATAGGAGTTTAGCTGTTTAATTTTAGATGAATAGGAATGGTAAAAAAGAAATGGAAAAAAGGAAAAAAGGAATGTGTGTCTAAAACTTTTCAGTTAGACGACATTTTAAAAGATTATAGAAGCTACATTCTCTTGATAACTGGCGGTATCTAGACGTTGATTGAAAATATACCAAAACAGATTTTGTACAAGCTTAAGTTTGAGGGTTTAGAAAGCTATCAGGAAGTTTTCAATTTATAACATATTAAACGAAGACTCGATCTGAAGAAACTTTTACATGTTATTTCAGACATCTGCGGTTCTGATATTAGCGATTGGCACACAAAAACATCAGGATTTAAACTCGCATCCGTCTCATTTTAAAGTTACTGAGGGGGATAAATTTCGTTATTGATGAGCTAACTCGTACACGTTCTTTTCAATTTCGGAAACAACCGTTACGGTGTAATTTAACGTCAACCCCCTTGACGAAATCGATTCAACTTATAATTACCTTTAAACTTTTCGTTCATGTATTGCACAGATTCCATTTTTATGAAATAACCCGGAAGATACGCGCCCAAAGATGAGTCACAAATTTTTAAGGATGTTAGAGAATTACAAAATAAAAAGTTTTTGCGCGCGATTCGATTACAGAAATTGTTAAAATTTTTTGGACACGAAATCATTGAAAAATTCATTTGTTGGTAACAATACGTTCTGCTAAATTATTTCAAGTAAAAATAGATGTTTATCGCGATGTAATATATTTTCACGCAACATGTATACTTATAGTTATATCAAGTACGTTGTTTAAAACAATTATATTTATTACAATGCCAATATCTTATAAAAGCACCCTTCCCTTAGATCGAACATAGAGGTCTGAATGATATTTAATTGAATGAACGAAAATCCAGTTCAGTTAAATCAATTTCTTTCAGAAGACATTAACATTGTTTTCGCTCATAAAATGAGATATATATAGTTTCGGACAGATCACAGTCGTGCTACTGCTTTGCTGAAAGTTACTGACGATATATTTAATTCTCTTGATCAAGGAATGGTAACGATCTTAATATTACTTGACTTCAGCGGAGCATTTGATTTCAGAGAGCTTACCAGAGTTCCGCAGAATCTATAATGGCTTTATTATTATTTATATCTATTCATTCACGTTTAGTTCATTGAAATTATCATTGCTATACAGATGACACATGGATTTATATTTTTGTCGTCCTTCCTAACTTGCTGCTGAACCAAGTTCTTGCAAGATTGGTGAAATACTCAACGCATCACTCTCTGCTGCTTGATCCCTATAAATCATGTGTGACTGTTTTTCGAAGTGGAAGGATTGCTTGTAACATTGGTGATGTTGTCGTAAAGATCTTGCCGATTATAACTAGCGCAAGAAATCTCTGGCTTTGCAATAGACAAGTTTTAGACACTAAAATGAAGACACACCTCTGCTCTCGTTTATTTGAACTTTTGTAACGCAATTTGCAGTTCCAGTTTAGACGTTGTCACGTGTACAACGGCTTCAAAATTCGTGTTTACGTCTTATATTTGGGATCCGCAAGTATGAATGTGGGAGTTAGATCTGGTAAATAGGGTTGATTTATGAAATCGAACTCCATGCCATGACAACAACGGAAATGTAAGGTGCGTTGTCTTGTTGGAACAAAACTTTTTGCTTCAAATGCGGTTATTTTTCGAAAATTTCTGCCTTGAGCTTGTAAAGTAATCATGTGTAGTGTGTCGCCGTTATTGTTTTTTTCCTTTCTCAAGATACTCGATTAACAGAACTCCATCCTAAAGAACAATCGCCATAATTTTTCCGGTCGATGGAATAGCCTTCCACTCATTAGGGGTCGATTCATCCTTCACAGTTCACAGTTTAGACGTGTATCCAAATTTCATCTACATCTCAACGCCAAAACTCTTATTTCACTTAAACTATAAAGTAGTCAGATATAGAGGAACGAACACATTTAATAATGCGAAACACAAACATTATTGTATTAGTTTAAAATTAAATATAAAAATTCGCGTTTAGCCTTCCACAATTCTAGAGAAATCCATTGTATTCTTTCATTTAAATTCCTTCCCGAATAAATTATGCAAATGTGATGCAGAAATCATCGACGGATTTGAAAAAATCTTGGTTTTCGTTTCGTAATTTGCTGATGCATAGAAAGCCGGGGCGACAAGAAAACTTCCTCAAAGATATGGAAATATAGTAGCTTTTTATGAGAGACGAAGAAACAATTTAGGTACGTTCTCAGATTTCCATTTCAAATTCGGAAAAAAAATATATTTTCAAATAATATGTATAAGTAGATTATAATTTAAGCGGAAGTTTATGCTTTAAAACTTACCAACTTGGGGACGAACATTTATGGAGATTAACATGATTTCAGGTAAAATGTTATATTTGAGGTGTGATAAGTTCGTCTGGAAATTAAATAGATTAAGCTTTATTATTTTTATTTATCTCAAATATATAGATTTAAAAAATACGCAATACTTGCACGCAGGTGTATGGTAATATAATGTATTTCACATTTATTATAACTCTTAGTGAGTGTTAAAACTAACAGAGATATACTTTTTACCACTTTTTATACACGAACATGCTCGGTAAAACTACACGTGAGTGTAGACCTATATGTACCATTTTTGAGTGTTAATTTTGATAATCGGGCTTTTACTGTGTGCTTTTAAAAAACCTCTAGTTTTGGAATTTATTTTACTTTAAGCATCCTATTAAATGTATCTGTTCTAAAACGAAAGGTTTTAGACGTGGGCACTTATTGACCGTTAGGGAATTAAAAGCATCGTTAAAAATATTCAGGAACACATGTGGCGAAAGCGCAAATATAAGTAGTAGTATGATGGCTATTTGGAAAATAGATTGCATAACGTAGATGAAACGGGTTTGTCTTTAAAGCGCCTTGAAGGCAAAGAAAGAAGACTTAACAGTAATGTTAAACGAATATAAGACTTACAGCTTATATACCTTGTTGGACCGTCACCACACGTAAAAAAAATTCTGCATTAATTTATTAAAATATACATATTTCAACACAAAAGTAATGCTTCAATGCACCTAATAATTAAAACATTATCTCTATGTTAAGAGAAAATAATAAAACTTAATGGGAAAATATTATTTCAAAGAAAAACTCATCAAAACACATTGCGCTTTATCCAATAGCCACTTTATTTAGAATAAATTGCTTTACATTTCCCGAGTTCAGTTCTGTTGCTAACAGTAAGTGTATAAAAAAAACTTTTTCGAACATTTTCCACCGTTCAAGCGGAATTGAAGCGATGAAATAAGGAAATAGGCTCCGATACGTTGTTACATGAAGCTCTTGACGAAACAAAATTGAGTTCATAAAGTTATTATCGCCATGTCACAGAACATTTCCCGATTTAACATCCGTAAACGGAATGGGCTGCTAAAAATTGTACAACCAAAATTCTTTGTTTAAGCCATTTCGAGCGTAGCAAAATGTAACCCTGAAGCAGAACTCGTACTAAGAGAGAAACTGAAACAGTTTTTTTTTTCTTTATCCTACTCTCTCCCTCAGAATAAATGCAAAAATTTGTAGCAAAAGCATAAATGCTTGACGATTTCATCGTTTCATTATATTTAAAATGTAAAATGTGAAGAGAAATTATCGTGGGGTGAACCCAGATTCAAGCTATTAATTAAAATTTCGGAGATATAAGTTGTCATTTACAACAGACGAACTGGCGAAGTTCAAATTAATTACCCTACTTTATAGCGTTGTACTTCTTTATTCATTTTGTAAGTGACAAATGATTCTTACATTTTCTTGGTTGCTTTAAAATATTCCTTTGTGTTCCACTTCAAAAAACGGTGCTACCTCTTCTGTGAATAATAAGTAGAAGACGATAGGCATTCTTTTCAAGCCAATTAAACGGTGTAGATTTTTTCATTCAAATTATATTTTAAAACGTCATATATGTACTTCTATTATTTTTATCTTTATATTTGATGGTTAATTTTGTTACCTGTTCCCTCAGTAAATTGCATTGAAATAAAATAAATTTTCGATAGATGTCGATAATAGCAGATTAAATCATAATAAGTTGCTTAATGAAATAAACAGATAGTATGATAAATTATTGCAAAAAAGCTACTCACAAAACAAAATGTAGATAGAATATTGTTAATATTGGAATAATAATATTAATCACATTGTCTTGAAGACTAATTACGAGAGACGATCCTGACGTGTTGTGGGGGCATTTTAATATTTTGGATGCTACGCAATGTAATTTGTCCTAACGCCTTCTGTGGGCTCCGAAGGAACCACATAAAACAAGCAATAAAGACATGGGAGAACAATCAAAGGGAAAGTGTTCCAGAACAAAAGCAGGCAAAAGCGTTTATATTAGGCTCGCCAACTCTAACACTATCGTTCAATAACGAGGACCTGAGACTACTGGCAGAATCATGTAGCCCTAAAGTATCATTTATTCAAATCAGGGAAAGCTGAAGAACATGTGGTCTATGCCGAGAAGATCTAGAGACATTCTATGCAAATGTGTCGCCATCAGTCGTACATACCAATACTTCAGCCATTCTTTGCGTCTGCTGAGTTGAAGAAAGAAGGCCCTAGGGTACTACTAAGATTTATGATTTTCGAGCGTTTTTTATTTTTATCGGCAACTTATTATATATAATCTAACCGGGATATGATGGTGATTTTTCGAAGGAACTAGTTTTATGTCTGTGTGTGTATACTTTAGTATACTTTATCAAAATTTAGCGTCCGGGATTCTTTCCTTGTAAATATTTTAAGGACAAAGTATATATAAGTCTTTGGCCTAAAGGGGAAAATAAAGAAATTCCGAATAAACCTTATTTTTCCGCATAATCACCTTCTAGATAGGAAATACACACACGCACTAGCATACTAGAGTCTTTTTCCATAGACATTTTCGTCCATGTTCATTCTTCGGGATCAGATCTATATTTTTTCTCAACAAGGAATCTATTCGTGTTTGGAAAGAGGGTGCAGACCGATGAGGCCACATCGGCCGTACGAGTTGCATAAGGTACGATTTCAAACTTTACTTAATAAATTTTAGCTATCGCCTTGTGGTTGCCAACGTTATCTTGGTCAAAGAGGACTTCTTTCTTTGCCAGAAATCTTTTTTCTTTTCTTGAATTGTTTCAACTGATTCAGAGCGTTAGCGTAATGTTCAGCATTAATCATTCTACGCTCTTCTGGGCAAATTACCAACAAGATCCCTTTGACGTCCCTAAAAATGGTGATCATCACCTTCCTTGCGGATGTGATGTTCTTCGCTTTCTTCGGTGATGCCTGTCTACCGTTTCGATCATTGTTTGCTTTTGGGCGAATAGTGGTGGGTCCATGTCTCGTCCATAGTAACAAATTTCCATAAAGAATCTGTGGGGTTGGTCTCGTATAGAGTCGAACACTGTCACACTGCCTCGTTCTTAAGGTTTTTATTAGGATATGATGCGTCTTTTCTTTCGACACGCAAGTAATCTCAGCTACCTCCCCCACTCCCATCTGTGTTGATTCTTAATGTTTTTGTGGGTTTTTTTGAGGACTTCTTCCGTTGCCGCGGATTTTGGCCTTCCAAAACACTCAACATCTTGAATAGTTGTACGGCCATGCTTGAGGTCAGCAACCCATGTCTTTATTGTCGTCATTAAAGAATTAGACTGATATAACATAGCGTCTAGCTTGGATTCAGTCTTTGTAGGAGACAGATTTTGATAAAAGAAATTTCCACTGCTTCTCCGTACTTAGAAAACAGCCGAACTTGAAAAGTTTATAAGACGGAAGAATAACAACAGAGTACAGTATTCTGAGGCACTCGAATATTACTGTAAAATGTGACATTTTAACATGACATTACCAAAATGGTGTTGGGCCACCTCTAGAAGAAGCCGGAACAGACGAAACCTTTTCATCACATCCTCGTATATACATATAAGTTTGTAAATATACGTCTTCGATTCAAATCTTCTTGCATATTCAAGCATTAACAGAAGTGATATTCCATCGCGTCCTCTATCAATTTATCGCTCTTGGGTTGTACAAATACGTTACGTACTTGCTCCTTGTATTATCTGCGTCAAGCTAGACGATTTCTACTGAAGTGGACATAGGATTCGGTCGTTTATAACATGAAGTGTCCGAAGATAAACAAGAGTGTTGTGTACCTTCGTTCGAAGGTCCGGTGACTAGTGGAGGAGACTAAGTCTCAGAAATTGTGATCGATGCGTTGCTCTATGGTCAGTTGAGCGTACATTTATAAGGTCTCTGAACCGTAACTTCAGTTCCGTGCTACTGGGAAACTTCGGGAGATGCTGTGAAATTAGGAGCGTTTCCGTTCAGTGAAATTATCCTTCGCTTAAAGAAAATTTACGGTTCCGGATGCGTTGGCGTTTGTTTTCTTTCCGTAGCTTTTTTCGTATGTAGGCTGGTAATGTATAAACTTAGATGTACAGTTGCTTGTTTGGATATGGTGAATGTATTATTCAGGTATTTCATGAGGTGTTAACAGTGTATTGAATGAAGTACAGCTTACTTTTATACCATCATTTTTTTTTGTGTTAGCTTAATAAACATTCAGATTGATATAACACAATAACAGATGGCGCAAAAGTAATCACTTTATCGAAAGATGCCCTAATTTTTGTAAATAGCGTCTTATGTCATTGCGGCATTGACGTTAGCGAAGAAAAAGAATACAGGTAGACAAACATGAATCGCTATTACTCGTCAAGAACGTGAAATAATTGTGTCAACGTTTCTTAACCAATAATCGGTAATTTTGTTTCAATGTGAATTTCGTTGTCGATACTCTGATAGTGTGATAGTGTTTACTGCGACTGGCTCAATAAGGGACAGCAGTAGACTTGGCCGGCCCCAGGTAGTCGCTTCATCGAAAATATCGATACTGTGGCTGCAGATGTCCAAGATTACCCTCAAGCATCAGCAGAAAGGCGGGGTACACAATTGGGTAACAGCAGACAGTCTTTACAGCGAATTTTTGTAAAAGACTTGAAGATGTAAATAATCCATAGTATCCATGCCTCAACGCCCCCCATTTACCTCTGTATAGGTTACCGCCCTCATGTGCCCACTGGGGGTGGTGTCGTTCCCGTTGGGAATCTATGATTAAATCATTTAAACAAGTACATTGTCGAACAGGTGCACTTGTGCAGGCCGTTTATCGCTGTTACATTGTACGCGCAAGTACAATATGTATTTCAATCTGTAGGGCAGCGTTGAATGCACTGTATAGATGTCTATTTCCAATATTTTGTTGTTTCTGGTTACTAAACTATCTAGAAATGGGAGTTGGTTGTTCACTTTTTCCCCTACTGTAAGTATTCTCGAATTTTGAATTAGGTTTTGCGAGGAATTCTGGTCAAAAATCGCGAATATGTCGTCTACGTACCGACGTAGCTGACTGTAGAAAAATATACTTTTTCATATACGTGTGTCGTAGTATGCTGGCACTAGTGTTTGGCATGCTGCTCCGCAATACTTGTTATATTACTCAATAACACATTTAAATTTTTTAAATATTACTGTGGTTAGTCGACCTGTCTCAAATAATTGTTTAAATTATTTTAACACCCTTTTAATTTATCATATTTCCCTCTAAAACCACAGAAATTGCAAAATATAAAAGTAATTCTTATTGCATTGTAAAGGAATATATTAAAGCTCTTCCTATATGTAGAAGATTGAGTGGATTATAAAAATGATTTTATAAGTCCGAAGTAGTGAAAGAAAATTACACCGGAAATGCTCAGTCAGCCTAAAACTCACAGATTCTTGCGAAACTACATTGACGTTACCGCAGGCCATATACTTTTCCATTAAGACCCATCCTTATCTTGCGTTTGCTGTTTTGTTCTTATTGTAAGCCGGGCAGGAGATTTATATTTTTGCTGATGTGAATTCTACGTTGCGGCTGTTTCATGAAGTAAAAGAATAAAATGTGTATACTTGAATATGGTCTAAGAGACAACATACTTGATACTAAGAAACAAAAATATAAATGAAATGTTTTCCCTCCAGCGGATGGTGTTTTAAACATACATTTATATTACGTTTTTTAATCAAGGATTAGAAGTGGAGATATTTTAAATTTTTGTTTTTTTTTTTTACTGCAACTGTAGTAATTTTAGTTTTTTTATTTCATTTAGATTTAGAACAGCTCTGGAATTATTAAACGTTGTCATAAATATTTTGACTTATCCATGAGCAATATAAAGTTACTCACAAGGTAAAGTAAAGTTACTCACCAAAGTAAAGTAAAAAAGAGTGTCTTAGGGGATTAAAATACCATCAATTTTACGTCAAAATTGCCTGGTGTTAGTATTTTTGAGATTTTTATCTTAATAAGGGATGGACAAGAGGACTGGAGGACTAGATGTTAGCTTTTAAATAGCGTTTAATTTGCTATTATCTAACGCAAATGAAAACAGAAGAACAATTCAATGCTTTGTTCTAAGAATGTAGTAAGATATAAAATTTAAGGAAGTTATGCCAGTTATCCAATTGGAACGGTGAGAGTTGGCATTATAAGAGTACTTAGAGCTACCGAGATATGTTTTACAATTTTAAGATACAATTTTATTCATTCGGCAATTTTTATCTGCTTTATAACTCTGGCCTGAGGATTACCCGTGTATAGCTCGAAATTCTCGTAAAAGTCATTAAAGAGTTTTGCGAGTTTTGGATCATCTTTTTCCATTTATCTCAATTGCAGAAATAACCAGATGAATAAAGTAGAAGCTGAAAAAAACCAATGAGTACAAGGCGAAATAAAATACCAACAGAAAGATAACAATTTTTATACATTTTAGACATATTAGTAAAATGAAGAGGAGTAGCCTGGAAAAGCTTTTATGATTAATGAAGCTTAAGGGAAAATCTATAAGGAAAAGTCGTCACGACGTAACGATAGTTACCAATGCAAGCTGAAGATTCCCTGTAGAGTCTACTGAGAGCAAAAGCGGGCATCGAGACTACTCTAATATGTATTGAGGTCGCTATTGTAATAGACCTCTTTATGTCGCAACGGTTAGATACACTGGTGGCGGGGTTTACGGTTACAATAGCAATAAACCGAATCATAGCCTGCATAATTTAATATCATACGTTAAATCAATGTACGAAACCTTTATTATTTACGAATTCATTTGCAGATCGGTGGTATAAATCATATTTTGTTAAACTTAGCGGGCACCACTGGTAATTATTAATACGAGGGTTGTCTTTCCAATTTCGCATGTAGGTTCATCAACATACGGCAAGTGTAAATTTTTAAAACTGAGAGGTCACTCATAAAATAGAATTGCGCTTAGAAAATTTTCCCGTAATAATGTTTTACAAATTTCGATGAGGATTATTTCAACAACAATGTTTCGTCGATTTGGTTTCTGTTTTTGGTAATGAAGCAACACATCAGTCCATGATTTCTCGCTGGCATTGTGAATTCGAACACGATGCCAAGATAGAATTTTGTACTAAAGACCGCAGTTACTCAAAAAAACATCGTTGCTGTACACTGACTTGTGTCAACATGTGACATACCGCGAGATGAGACATCTTTAGGTATTTCAAAGACCCCAATCCAGAAAGTTCTGCCTGAAATTCTGTAGGATTCAACATTCTTTAACTCAAGAACAAGAGAGGATTCGCGTTAATTAGTGTTGAAAAACTTTGAGTCAACAAATTTTCATTTTGTTTGAAGTTTGCTTTCGCTTTATCCCTCAAATTATGCAGCAATTTAATAGTATTCGTAATTCAAGGTTGTCTATGTTTTTGTTCTCGACGTTCACAGAGGAATGTGGGAATCACACACGTTAATTCATACTGTACTTAAGAAATCTACTTTCGTGTTAAAATCCATAGAGAGGATGCAATTAAAAGGAATGCTATGTAGGTCCGAGGTAAAATTATCATAATTAAATCTGTCTCTACAGTGATGTACGATGTTATGGTACATGTTACTAAATCATGATCTGACCAGTGAGATTATAAATGTAATATTTTATGGACGTTAATATCTATTAACTACTTGTAATCAAATCCGCAATAATATTGAAATTATTTATGACGACGAAGGGATCAAATGATCCGCAAATGATTGCAGATATGTTCAGCATATAATCGCAATCAGGAAGTGTTTCGAAGGGATAACATCATTTTGAATAGCATCAATAATGAGAATGTTCCATTATCTACCTTCTGCGTGATTTTAGCAAATTCGATTGTGTGCAATATTCGATTTTAGTGGACGAGTTAGATGAATATGGCATAAGAAGCAACGGGACGAACTGGATTATTTCATATCTACATGGACGGATGCAATATCTACAGAAGGGTTCAATTTTAGGTCCAGTAATTTTTAATCTCTATACGAATGATATTTATAATGTTGCATCCGATATTCCAGTCTTCATGTATGTGGATGACACATTACTAAAAATAATTTAGATTAAGTAGAAGCAATTGCGAAATGTTCAATTAATCTCTTCCATTAATAGTTTTGGACGACCGCTAGTCGTCTGCTTCGGTGTATCTTTCTTGTGAGGCGAAAGGACCAATTGCTTATATGTAATTCTTATGTGTTTACTCGCTTAATCAGTTGATCTCAAATTAAACACAGTACGTAGATATACACAATATATTTATTAAATAATTCCCTTATATATATATATATATAAATTCAAATACATAAATAGCATACTATATGGATTTCGTAATTGGGTTCCTTCATTGTGTAGGCATTCAAATGTATCGGGACATTCAATGTCTAACGCTAGGGCCACCACAAAACCCTACCGGAGCATGAGCGTCTGGTTGGGCAACAGCAGCAAATAGCCGATCACTACCGCAAAAAGATGCTATACAACTCACGGCTACCCAGACGCTCGCGTTATTTCGTGTATTTATTTGATGCACCATCTCTAGTATCTTGCTCCGAGCTGCTGTCCCCGTGTATAAGCGGAAAAATCAGAAACCAACGATAGTGCGGGTCTGAGCGCTGCGTGACTCACAAGCGAAAGAGAGAAGGCAGGTAGTTCGACTTCCGACGAAGTTTCGATAACTTGTACGTAAGTGTACGTTACCGGCGGTAACTGGCGGACATTCCTTACTTAGCGCTCGATCTGATACATGCATTAGCAGGAGCTTCATCAAACAGATATAATAAATGACTATTAAAGATATTTTTAATTAGAACATTGACGAATTTTAAATATTTGCGAACTTTATAAGAAATTATACGTATTTTTACATTGAATGCGCACACGTTAAAGTTTAAATGATGCTAAATATGGAATATATAAATTTATACAACGCAAAACAAAAGAAACATTTATCATAAAATTGACACAAACAAAATATTACTTTCAAAATAAATAAAAATGGTTACATTTATAAAATAAAATAAAACAAAAAATAAAATGTTAAGTCCTTAGCACTCAGAGTTATAATCTGAACTAACCTACGGCATAGTTCTATGGGGGTCTTCGTCATCTGCGAAAGCGGTGTTTATTGCCCAAAAACAATTACTAAAAGTAATTTTTGAGATATGAACAAGCCATTTTTCACACCTTTAAGAATTCTGACCTTACCATGTCTTTACATTTTATAAGCTCTTCCTTACATTTGTAAAAACAAAGACACTTACACCACAAACCAAAACCTGCGCCATCATAAGACGGGCGACAAGCAAACAATTTTTATTTCCCAAAATTTAACATGCAAATTACGAGGGAGGAGTTATAGTATACGGGCTGAAAACTTTGTAATAAACTTGCAACTGAGTACAAAAGTCAACAGGAGAAGTTATTTAAAAAGCAAGTTAATGATATTCTAATAACTAAAGCTTATTGCACTATCGAGGAATCTAAAATAAGTTGTCTGTCAGCAGTGACAATTATGTTTTTGTTTATTCTAAAGTTTGTTTCTAATTTCATTTGAATCTATAAAGATTATTATCGCAATTTATCGCTGTGCGATAACAACTAAAAACGCGCTTACTATTTTCGAAAAAGAAGTTAATAGAATTCCATCAGTAAGGAAGACGCGTCGGTTTATCTAAGAAAAAGAAATCCAACAAGCGCCCATGTGGATATAGATAGCATCATTGGCAATGCACCCAGAGAGACAGAGAACGATTTTCAGGCGACACCACCCTTTTAGTAATTTTATTACGACTTATTTACTTTAATGGAAATTTAACTTGAAGAAGTTCGGTACTTATCAGAGCTTTTCACGGTAGATAAAAAAAAGTGCGCCACTATTATACCGTCTCTCTGTCTTTCTCTCTGTAAACGATATGATGAGTGGGATCAACGAGAAGAAGAAGAAGTAGAGTAGTTGCGGTAAATGACAGCGAAGCGCATGCTTTCCGCTTCGTCGTGGTGCGTGCATGGGATAAGCGTCTGGACGGGCATCGGCATGGACGTCCCGCGTACGAAATACGCCAGTCGCAACGCTATTATCACGGTGATCTGACCTTTAGCACCAAACTCTAGATTTTCTTCCTTCGCGGAGATCGCAAGTCGCGTAAACTCGCGTCAGTTTGCAGATTAATTCTTTCTGGCACCATTTTTTCCTTAAAGTATACTTCCCCACTAATTACCATTTATTTTTTAAACTATTTTATTTAATTTAATTACTTTTAAAAAGTTTTTCCGCAAATTGTTTTCCAATAATTATAGTTGTACCTCTTCGTAACTAAACAGCAAGGAGACGTACTTATAAAGACTTTAAATCAGCTTCATTTTCCATTTCTGTTATCGGAAAGTACAAAAAAAGACTTTTTCGAAAATGTCGACTGAAATCCTAATCCTAAGAGACTTTAAAAAGTGATGATGGAACTTCTAGGAATCGAAAGTTGACGGAACGTGAAGAGGAAAGCAAGGGGCAAGAAGAATTGTAAGTTCTATGTTTATATTTCCTCTCTTGTAGGTAACACGTTTATTAAACAAGTTTGCATTACATCAACAAAATCTCTATTTTGTATATTCGCAAAATAATATTTTCCGATTTGGAGATAGTTAATTTCTCGGTTCTTGGACCAAAAAAAGGCATGGCAAAGCTATTTTATTTTTAAGCATAATTATATCGTATGGGATATTATGTATTGCCGTAACGGATTAAGTAAGGGTAATTCATCTTTGAAATAATACACTTCTAAAGTATGTGAACTTTCTAGTTGTTTTAGTGTAAAGACTTAATGAAGAGTTGGATGCAAAAATAGCAATTATATTCATTTTTCATTCAACGTATTACCAGCAGACTTTATTGGTTACTTTTCTTCATCTGGGACAAAATTGTCGTAACTATTTATCGTCAGATAACTTTCACATTTTTGTATGAAACTACAATATGTTTTTGTAGTATAGTGTTAGTAGTTATAAAATTATTAATAGAAAACAAAGACAAATAACTTTCTTATGCTTAAGTAGCATGCAAACGGCAAAATTCTCATTGAAAATTAAACAATAAATAAGGAAATCTTGCATCGTACTGCGTTTTAATTTAAACACATATTGTCGAATCAACTAATTAAATTGGCTACTTTGATTTAAATACATTAAACGATTACAAAAAATTTAAAAACGATAGAAATACTTGAATATATTTTTGTGAAAGGCATTGTTGATAAAATAGAATATTTCTTTTACAGAAAAACGATACGTTGCTCTGAAGCAACACTGCTAAATAAACATTAGGTAAAATTCGCCTTAGCGGATAAGAATGAAAATACTTGTAACATTCATTAAAAAATAATAGTTTCTGAGAAAAGTTCATAAAGTAGGTGCAAACTTGATATTGCTTGTACGCAACACTATCAAATAAAAGGTTAAATAGTAAAGCTAAAATCATTTGCAATCAACTTACATTCATATATTATATTAACAACTTTAACTACTGATTCTTATTTTAAACCTGTTAGCAATAACTAAAGAAAACTGTAGAAACAGTTGGTTTTCTAAAGCGACTTCTTGTTATTGTTGATAAATAACGTTTTCTATAACTACAGTAGCTTATAATACGAATGGATCTGTAATATTTTTTTAAAACTTGTATTCAACACAGGAGGGGAGTTTAATAATTACCTGGCCTTCTACCTGGCATTCTTATGTGTAAATTTTTTTATTTTTCTACATTTCATAGTCGGGTAGGGAGAGGTAGTTGAAACACTGTTCCTAATAAACTACATGTGCTTTAAATCCATTGAAACCTGCCAAAAAATATCTTAGTAGGTATAACTGCGGTTACTATTACTGGTAGAAATATTTATCAATTTTCTGTTAGGGTGATAACCTCCACATAGTTAATAGATGGGAAAAGGAATATGTGTCCAAAAGTAGATGCTTTGGAAAACAACAAGAATAATAACATCCGCTTGTAATTGAAGTTCTTTCCTTTTGTGCAGTAAAATGTTTAGCACTTACAAGAACTCTTGATTTATATCACTTTTCTCAATGGTGCAAGATGACTTTGTAAGTATCGTGGACGACTTGACTCAATTTTGCTTTTATCCGATTTATACCCCTTTTTCCAAGCGCGTAAGTTATGACCATTTTTCGTGGTTTCTCTGTCATTTTATCTTCAACTGAAGATAAAATGGCAGAGAAAGAGGCAATGTTGATAAATATGGAGGAGAGTTAATCCATTTAACCTTGTCTTAGATGTAGAATTTTTTAAATAATTCTTTAGTCTGAGTAAAGTAGAAAAATATCATTTCATTTTCAGCAGTGAATACATGCAGTTCTACTAATATATGTAATACTTGGCAGAATGCTTTTTTCCCATTGGTCGTTTTGCAGCCGAGTTGTCGCTGTATATCAAAGCTTCAGCTAATTTTCAGTTCATCAACTGTTCCGTAAAAATCATCATCATAGAAGATGCAAACTGTTTTTTCAAGGGACGCTTGAATATGCTGACGGCAATGTTTGAAAAGCAATCAAAATAGAGCGGCGTTTCGAAAATTTCTCTTGATGTTTAAAATGGTAACTAAGGATGGAATGTATACTACAACTCGATAATAATCCTCTAAAGAAGCGACGTCCGCATTGTTTCCCCATGTTTGTTTGTTAATTCACCTTGATTTATTAATTTGAAAATCGATTCTTTCAGTCTTCGTACTAACATATAATTACAGGTAATTCAGTGAATTCCGAGTTAGCATTTTCTCTTAGCCTCTTTATTTCCAGCATTGCATCTCTCTTAAAGTTGCATATCTTTTTCAAATATTTTCTTTGTTGTAGTAGCTTATTTACAAGTACTGGCGTAAGAAAATACTTGACTTGTAGCATGTACAGCAGCAATTTTTGATACTGTAAAACTTAATTGGTGTGCATTTTTAAAAGTTAAGTATCTAATATTGGCACTTAATTTGTTAAAGACGACAGACAAAGGTTATAATTTACCTTGAATACAATTATATCGTTCTCGTTGGTTCGTATTTCTTTTAACTGCAGTGGGGTAGCTACATAATATGGCGCCCGTGAGAAGACTATGAGTTGCGCTCCCGTTAAAATATTTAAAATTGTCCTTGATTTGATTTCAGGGACATCAAATTTTTAATGCACATTAACATATGCATACGTGAAAGTTAACATAAAAGTATCAATTCTATAGTTTTGATACTCAAATGAACTAAGTCAATTAAATTATGTAAACTAGACAAAACCATTATGTGAATAATTACAAAATATAATAATAAAACGAAGTTGAGTTTTGGTAAATATCGACAATTTAAATAATTAATATAATATTGTGCTTAACGTTTCGATGACAAATTATTTATCTTCATCAGCAGCTTATTCAATTATTCAACTATTATCTTTGTCGATGAAAACTCGCTAGAAATGTTTAAAAATATTCAAGCCATGCGACAAATATTGTCTATCTAACATACCGTTACTTGGCTGTGAACTAGGATTGAATGATCAATAAAGATGATAGACTATATAACGTGAATAAGCTTCTGACGATGACAACTATGACAACTAGTCTGACAACAGAGATGACGTTACTGTCAATCTCAACCGCGCAAATTAACTTCATGGAACACACACTGAAAAAAATTTATGTAAAATTATATAACATGTCGATGTAAAGTTAATCAATAATCACGTAATATTATAAAACAAATGTCATCATTCGTAATATTTTAAATATTATAACAATTTCTATTGTCCAATTGTTCATGTTAATTGTAAAACTTCAAAACTGAATTAAAATAAAAATTTGAAAAATGTTATTAATTTTTGGCATTTTGGCATTGGTGCGAGTCGTCAAATGGTGCCCTCTGCCAGTGCCTGCCATATCCTAGATATAGCATAACTGCATGAAAATAATCTGCCGTTATTTCGGGATGGGTTTTAACGCCCAAAACCTCTCCTTGGGGACGCCTATAATCGTGTAGATGACTGGAAAATTAAAGAAATTGTCCACAAGGAACATTAGTAATTAGAATTATGATTCTCGCAGAAACGTTTCTTTTATACGTTAGCAGTCACACTTATGTAATGCCCCAAAGAAATAAATTAGCTAATGAAAACCATTAGTCGTTATCAATAGTAATGTCGTTGAGCAGCGCAGGCATTTAATTTATTTATGCATCTTTATAGTGTCATTGAACCAATTTCTGATTATTTTTGACGCTTTGCCTTAATCGTCTATTTTCGTCGCTCTGCCAATTACTTCGCGACACAGAGAGCTTCGACTGAAAAGGATTCGATAACGAACACGCGCATGATATATGTATTTTCTTCGTACCGGCGAAGCTAATCCATCAAATTTATCCCACTGCGACTGATGGTATGGGTCCTTTCCTTGCTTATTTCACGTCGTGCTATGCCGGTTTTACTGAACTTTTTCTTCTCTTTCTTCTTATTTCCTGTCGCAACGATTATAATTTATTAGCACGAAATCCTCTAATTACGTGCGTACAAAGCGGATATTATTTCAATAGAGTCAAGTGAATTTATTTTCGTGAATTTACGACTCCTTTCATGCGGTAATCCTGTTCGTCCGCTTTTTAATGCATGCTTCGGAGAACCCTCGAAAAGGGGTTTTTATTTCTTTTTGGCCCAGGTTGCGATTCAAGTCCGGGGAATTTTAAAAGTAATGTTTGCGGATGTTACTCCTAAGATAAAAAGAAGCGATATTAGATTATTCTGCTCGGATCTCCAAGTACGACCAAAAGTTGGAATTAATACTAAAGGGGCAATCGAGTTAAATCCCGTATTTGGAAACTACTGCAGTGGAATACCGAAACACTTCACTGTCACCCTTACCACAAGACCTCACTAAAACTTGCTGTACTGAAGATAAAGCACCAAGATGTTTGGCGATTGTTAGGAACTAACACGTGGTTTGATGATTAAAGTTTTCAAAAATTAACTCTTTTAAATTTCAATTAGTATTTCGCTAAGTTTTAGAACTTCATTAAACTTGTACTACAAGTCAAATTAACAAATATTATATTATTGAAAATGTAATAATTAAGCTATAACTGACAGTGACTTATAATCACATGACTAATCTTCTAAACTTGAAGCAGATTTCAATCAACGTAGTAGATATTCGAGCTTCGAGTGATGAAATGATCGATACAAAAAAGCGATGAGATTTATTGAAAATGCAATAAAATGTTGATGATTCTACAGATTAAAAATTAAATAACATAACATAACCCATATGATTAAAAAATATTTTTTTTTAATTCCAGTTTAGGGGACCATGAAATCAAAATACAACTGTGCTCAATGATTAAATGTTTATCTTTAGCTAATAATAAGTAAAATAAACATGAACAACTATTGGTCAAAGCTTCTATGTTAGATCTGAAATTCATAATGTTTGCATGTTGATGGATGTTATCGATTGCGGGACTTGTAGTTATTTACAGCTGTTAAGTTTAAATTTTTTCACCATTGAAACAATACTTAATGTAAATCCTTTTAATTTTATTTTACGCAATTAGACTTTTGGAAAACTGTGTAGATTTTTATTTGTTGGTGTATATGTTTGTTTTCCTTTTGTGTAGTACGTCACTGGAAACAAGTACTACGTCACTCGCTGCTGGAGTTTATAAGCAGATGTAGAACCTCATTCTGTAGGAGTCTTTTCCTGTCCTGATGTTGTCCGATTAGTGCCGTCGACGGCGTAAAACGCTGATTGGGCAAGTTGTCTTCTCACAACGGCCATGGCCTATAACGCATTCTGTTCGTAGTGAAATATTTCGATGCTTGTGGAGGTGTCTGGACAAAATTTGCCCTTACAATGCCGACGGTGTATAACGTTATCTGTAGTGAGATATTCCGACACTTGTGACGAAGTCGGTTTATAACATTGCCCGGGGTAAATCGCGCGCAATTTCAGAGTGTGACTTTTGTTTATTTTATTGTAAACAAAATATCTGTTTCAAACCTGTACTCACATTTTCTTTCCAATACTGTGAACCAAATGTTACGCAGTGGCAGATTGTCAAAGAACACAAAGCTCATAAACATCACAAAACACTGTTTTGTTTAAGTTCAGAAGTAATAACAGGTAGTAAAATTAATATCCAAAATCCATTTTGTAAGTGTTTGTTTCAAACATATTAAGATTGACGTTTCACTGATATTTCTCGAAGCAAATTAGGTACTGCCGTGTTAATCGCGATTGCCAGATTTGGGCAGTGAAATCCAAGTAGAAATAGTCTTCGGAAATGATTCACTAGTTCTAAAGAGAGCAAAACGCAATACAACTGTACTATGTGTGAAGATTAACTCAGTTCAATATATTTATTAGAGATTCATATCTATTTTCTGGAAGAGAACATGTCAGATTGTCAAATTTAAGCATAAAATGATAAATAATTGTTATTAAAAACAAACTTAAGTGATTTAATGAATGCGTCATCGCTAAAGTTATTACGCTCTAATTTTCATGAATGATTTGTAAAATTAAAGTTAAAGGTACATATATTAATTCAGAAACTACATTAAGAGAACAATATAATGCAGGTATATTTTAGCGTAAATTTTGACGAGGTTAGGTTCCATATTTAGCCTTCTATTAGAACTCCTTCGAAATATACAGCATTCAACACAAAATGTTGTCAAATTGAAAAACTAGAAACGTCTTTTTTTTAAATAGCACTCTATAGCTTTTCTGTGTGCATCCTGCAGGAAATTCATATTTCTTACGTTTTTGAATAATAATGTCTAATATTAGTGAAAGGGACATTTACAGTCAAAAGAGAGCTTTGCACTTGGGCACTGTTTCCAAGTAGTTTCTGGTGTTAGTATTCTCGAGCTACAATGACGACAGCAAACAAAGCGTATTGAATTTGGCCGTTATTAAGATATTTTCATAGAAGCTTGCTTGATAGTATAGTTGTAAGTGTAGCAACTACAATATTCAGTTCTGCATGCATGCGATGAATCCTGCCAACCTCTTTCTCAGTTTGTTGGATTGGAATATACGCACAATAATTAGACGAGATATTTACTCTTATTTCATAATTTTCAGTATATCGTAGTTCAGATTACAAGTTGGACAACTAGGGCGCAATACAGAATTTAATATTAAAGCTAATTTATATAGTTGGGTGCCATTAATTTAATGTGCAACTCCATATTAAGCCTTCCAAATATGCAATACGAATTACATACAATTCCTAACAAAGTTACCAACTATTTCTCCAACCACAGTAGTTAGTCATTACCCTTTGAATATAGACCGCAGTTCCATATATGTCTCAAAGATCTATATTACTGATATTCACCGTAATTTTGTTAATAAAAGTCTTAATGTTTGAAATTAATTACCGCCAACCGGGTTTTCTACATTTTTTTAGTGTATAAGAAAACAACATATAAACAATTAGCTGTTTTCTATTTACATGTAATTAAATTACGAACGTTGTAATCCCGGAGATGCAAGTTAAATTTGAATTTTCCATAAATTACCAAAAATTAGAAAGGAAATTTTTTAATTTGCACAATAAGTGAAATAAAAAATTTGCACAGCCGAATCTGTGGAAATTAGGCCCGTCCAAACTACTTAGGTGATAAAAAACCAAATAAACGTGGCAAAGACATTCACGTGGCTCTCATTGAATTTTATTTGGTTTCCATACGGTTTTCTTAAGTGGATTGTGCTCATATTTTTCTACACAACGCCTTAGATTAAGCTTAAAACCAACAAATATTCTAATTTTAATGGAAACAGTTGCTTATAGAAACCCATCATGTCAAACAGTTGATTGTCAGGAGGGTCTGATATGATGCAGCCATCATATAGTTGACTCCATACACTCTTGAAGTATCAAAAAGACATTATATAATTTCCCCATACTCAATACATTGAAGGCATTTTGCACACATTGGATAAATTCGTTTATTGTTTTTGGCGACTGTTGTTGGTGAAGCGAATTAAAAAAAAATAAGGTCAAAAACACTTAAATCTGGACTGTTTGCTGGCTGTGATTTGAATTAATTGTTCCATTCCTCCTTTTATCCTTCAATAAGTAGAACGTAATCATTATCAGAAGAATGCGGTTTGACACTGTCTTATTGAATGTAGATGAGTTTCGCTTTATGTACCACGGGGAACTTAGATCTAATAGCTGCCAAAATATTTTCAACAATCATTTTTTACATTGGATTCGATGGATTTAGCTATTAATGTCCCTATTTATCGATTCTTACTTTTTCATTGGTCACATTCTTGATACACAAACGCTCAAAGTCACACCTTTCCGTTAAAATACTGCTTCCTAGCAGTATCATACCTCGTCCTAGCTATTGCAGCCATTAGCATCACTTTTGTAACGAAGAACTTACTCTTACAGGATCTTAAGTTTTTGCTTATCAAGCAGGACAATATAATCTGTTAAATTGAGTCAAGTAAAACCATTTTTCGTTTATACGAACATAGTTAGACAAGTAATTGAAAAACCCATTTTTCTTCACCATTGATACGCAAAATGTTAGTCGAGCTAGTTTGTTTGGTTCTGTTAACATTGGTTTCATTGCTGAAGATATCCTCTTTTAGTACTTTACCTTCTTTGAATATACGGAAAATGTTTGATTTTGGAACTTGCTGCAAACGATAAACTGCTTATTTTTTGGCCCTGGGCCAAATTCGCGATGCAGTTAATCGAGTAACGTCAAATTTGGAGACAGCATCGCGGCTCAGTTTGTTTCCGCCTTCACGTTGCAGTAAGAATTGTAAAATTGTGCTGGTTACAAATCCATTGTTTACTGCCTCAATCTCTCGTACACGAACCACTATTTTTTGCAATTATACCTTCCATATTTTTGCGGAAACGACAGTGTTTTTGATTTTATAGTCTTTTTGGTTATTACAATTGACAATATTTTTTTTTGGAACAGCCGTCTATAAAATTATTAAGAATAAACTCTTCTTATCAACACGGAATGATTTGAATTTCAATAATCGAAAAATCGAAAAAATACACAACATACGGCCCTGATCCAGTGACTAATCGACATATTTTTAATTGTCTAAATATAACAATTTACTTCTTAGTTATCGGAAAAAAAAATGTTCATTTTTTGATGGACTTGCCCCCGCTTGACGGTATAGAACCTAAATATACGCAGTAGGGAATGAATTTTAAATCGGCGAAATAATTGCGAATTAAACGTTGGATAGAATTTGTTGGCAGTTAGTTTAGGTAACAGATCAAAATGTTAGTAAACACATTAGAGGAGATTAAAGTAAACAAAAGACCGTTAAACGTAGCGGACGTAAATTATTTCGGGTAATGCTTAGTTATTTTCATCGTTTACATGATTTAAATAAACCGATAGTTTCAAGGTAGGCTGAGGTGCGCTGTGTTTTGGCAAATTCATGTACAGTGCGCTGTTAATATTACTCTTTAAAAACTGCCAGAAAATACGCTTATTCGCACGTCAAAATCCATAGTCACGTTAGGGGGTAAAATAAATGAAGAACTTATTGTTAGCTAAGGTAAATCATTTCATTTATGTTTATAGTAGTTTATTATTAGTGCGTAGCTTAGTATGTTAAGCAAGGACGTACTTTGTGGGACTCGGGAAGTAATTTCTGTATAGAAATGTAAATTGTGTCGTAAAAAGTGGATTATATTGTTTTACACGGTTTTCCCGACGTAATATACTTTTTAATTATTGAAAAGATATTTCAATTCTGGCAAGGTTCTCACCTACGCCTCCCGTTTGCCGGCCGGGCGTACTATCGACTATACCACAAAGTCTCTGTAAGAATGAAGATTTTAATATTGTAATGGCACAATTTACAACATCGGACTTGATTGTCATTAGCGCCACATATTGCGCGTTCAGCCTACTATTTACTCGTTCAATAATAACATTCCTAACAGTTTTCTTCATTTGGAGCCCTTTTTTATACCTTTGGATTTCCCTCTTCCTGGGAGTCCGGGATTTAAAATAATTTATTTTCTGTGCTTTTCCTTTATACTCCAAATCTGCATTCCTAGTCTAAAGAAAACTAAATACTTAGTCTTTCACACAAGACATAGACTCTCAAGAATTGGGGACTTATCCAAAGATCAAGTGCAATACAATTCCACAAAACGTCATTGTTGAAGATAAGCTGCTGTGGAATGAACATTGTCGCGTAATAGTTAGCATACCTTTCGGTAAGTGTTATGTGTTTCACTGCTTAAGATCACAGGTAACAGTGGCGTGCCTTCTGGCGCTGTATTATGCGGAAAACTATTCCAGATTGCGGTATGGAATACTCTTGTGGAGTTCATCGGCTGCAGCTGCTAAGGTGTGGTTTGCATTTACATAACGGAAGTATGTACAAGAAAGGAGAGATCATGCGATTAAAAAATGTAGGGATCAGCGTTTACAATCACTCGTCCCAAGAAATCAAACAGAACCACATGGTTCGTAGTTTCCGCAACACAGTTAAAGAGTTTTATCGAAGCTATTGTTTTTACAATATGGACGAATATTTCGCTTTGAAAACCTATTAGTTTCTTTTTCCTTGGGAGATGTGTATATTTATTTTTATTTCGTCACTGATCATGTTGGCTTTTTCTGAGAGTCGTAGATTATGTAATACTTGCTGTAACAGCTGTAAGTGGCTATTTCAATTTGGTAGTTGTAAGTTTTAAGTAAGTATTTAAATTTTAAATTTCCTTTATTTCATTTGGATTCCCCTGTATTTTACAATAATATCAACATCGACTGATACGAATAACTGTTAAGCAACAACTAAGCTCCAAGCACGGCTGAATTTTCAAAAAATATCTTTCAACACAATTTAGATTGCGCTAATATAGCTGAAGGTATCACAGGTACGATAACGTTAATTGCCGCTTTCATTAGCTTATGACGCTACATAAAGGAATATACTGGCGGTATAATTAGACGAAAGCTCAATCCGAATATGCCGCAAATTATTCGCAGGAAATTTGAACGGGAAATACGTAGATCTAGCTTATAGTACACATCATTATCTGCCGGAAAATTTTCGCGAACTAAAAACACCATCGCTTATATTTAAATTTGCTTTCGCAATAAATTATCGATATTGATTTTGCACTTGCGGCTTAATGTATTTTGTCATTTATCACGTTTAGTCCAGTATTCACAAGAGAATAATAGTGTCCGGAAAAGTGCCCTTCTTGTGTTTTTTCTCTGACGTAGAAATTTTCAAAGGACCGAGCTGTCATCCTTTTATGAGCAACCCCTTTTTTATGAAGGAGGAAAGAGCAGATTATTGATTTGATCTGCTTATTTCTTTTATACGACCCGTCACTGAATTAGATGGTGCTTCAAGTATAGCTCTTTAACTAATCTTTAAATATTGCCTTGAAATATATTTTACACTGAAAAGAAAATCTGCGTGACCTTATATATAACCTTACGTCGCCCGATTTGTTTATCCAATACGAAACATTTTTGTAACATTTAATTTGGAAATAAGAAAAAATAATAAAACAATACAAACTTTGAAACACCGAACAACTGAATTACCGATGCATGTTCATTGATCACTTTTATAGTCTAAATTAAATTTATCGTAATTTAAACCATGTTCACTGCCCTAAAGATGCTCTGCGTACCTTTTCAGTTCTTTGTCGGAAAGCGATTTTTTCTTTTAGCTTTTCATTGGTAACTTTTTTATGTGTTAAATATTTTACAACCCTGCTTATGTGAAAGTATCTGTAACAATTAAATTCATTCACTGCGTAATATGCTTAGTTACCTTTTCTTCGACCCTGTAGTGCTTTGCCGAATTAATTTATGTACTTACATACATGTATGGATAAGAGTATCTAACTAAAGATACTCTAATCTTATATGGGAATTTACCGTATATTTGCGTTATGTTAATACTAATGGAAGTAATTATTTTTTTGTGTGTATGTACACTGCCGTTCATACAATAAAAATCTATTATATCACACTGTATACAATTATTAATACATAAAATTAGAAAAATATTAAGCATAGACTCTTTTCTAAGGGATTAAAGCCGTAAATTATTATGTAAAGTAGAAATATTGCGACAACCACAATAAAGTCCCTCTTATTATCATTCCAAGAATTTCTCGGAAGTACCGATCTTTTGAAACGGGTCGTTTTAGGATTATTAACGAACAATACATTTAGGAAATATACCGCGGTATCATTCTTATTTATTTATCAGAGGCGTAAAGATATAAATTTGCTTCGTTTTACTGTTAAACGTGTGTTGGTGTGCATCTGTCGTTTTTGCGCGAAAGTTTTAAGAAAATTTACTTCAAAATGGCACGTGACAAAGCTTACCAGTGTAGAAAAACGTTCACGCATTATTACGCTGTTTGAAGAAGGATATTCGGGGCAACAAATTGCTGAAAAAATAAATATGATAAGTTCAACAGTAAATGACATCATAAAGCGATATTGGACAACTGGAACTATAGAAAATCGTGTTCGTCCTGGAGCATCTAGGAAAACAATAAAAGCTGAAGATTTGAGAATTGTATTATTAAGCAAACGCAATAGAAAATTAACAGCGCCACAAATAGCAGCCGAAGTCAATTGCGGCCGTGAAGAACAAGTTTCGGTGAGTACGGTAAAACGTCGACTTCAACAAGCGGACCTTCATGGACACATTGCCATTCGAAAACCCTTATTACGTCGGGACAACAGAGCAAAACGGCTACAGTAGGGCTGTTCTCATCTAGATTGGTCGTTAGACGATTGGAAACACGTGCTTTGGAGTGACGAGTCAAAGTTTGAGGTTTTTGGGCAAAATCAAAGAGTTTATGTCCGAAAATCTAAAACCGAAAAAATTATCCCGGACTGCATTGTGCCAACAGTGAAGCAAGGGCGTAGTTCTGTGTTAGTGTGGGGATGTTTCTCCTTTGCTGGGACGGAAGATTTATGCAAAGCGCAGGGTGTAATGAGGAAGGAAAATTATTTTGCAATACTCCAGAATCATGCAGTAGGCCGTAACTTTACATTCATGCATGGCAACGACCCAAAACACACTGCATTAGTGTATAAGAACTATCTAAAGGAGCAAGAAGAACAGCACACCCTGAAAGTTATGACATGGCCCCCACAAAGCCCAGATTTGAACCCTTTAGAGTTGTTGTGGGATGAACTGGACAGGAGGATCCGAAAAATATGCCCAACTTCACAAGAAGATTTGCGGAATATTCTGCAACATGAATGGATTAATATTTCACAATCTGTTTTAACAAAACTTATCGAAACGATGCCTAGAATAGTTCGAGCGGTGATTAACAGCAAAGGAGGTTTTTTCGATGAAAAAGAAATATAATGTTCAGTATGTTATATTAGGCCAGAATAACTTTTTATTTATTTATTTTTGTCTTTTTTACCTGTACATACAATAAAATTACATTTTGTTTTTAGTTTCGTTTGTTTCTGTAACCTTTTCATGTTTTTGCTAACCGACCGAACTTCTCTGAACGGCAGTGTATACCAACATACAATTCCAACAGGTAGAGTGTATCGTTACACATTACATAAAATATTCTGAAAATACTTTCAATATATTTGATATCGTGGCATATATTTTCATATAAAGTTGCTGTAATTTCCAATACCCCTTGCACTATTACTAATAACCAACACCTGCACTTATAATACAATTCAATAAAAATCCAGAAACATTCTCAAAGCGGCAGTTTTAATTTACAAACGGCAACAATTTAGACTTTCCCCGCCGCTTTGAGATTTGGCTTAATCCAATTTATTTCTATCTAACTTCGTTCATGCCATATAAATTCCGTTTGAGACTAAGCAGTTCGCATAGGTGCGGATTGTTTCACTCCATTACTTGTGAAATATAGTTAATTCCAAGTGAAATATATTTATTAGAATTCTATAAGTGGGCTACATGAGGGAATTATATCATTCTAATAATGATAGTTCAAAAAATTTATGGATAAACGTACGTCTTCGCATATATACGTAAGAAAATTGAACTGAAAGATATATTGGTTACATAGATGAGATGATTTTTAAATTAGGCAAGTACAATAGCCTACTTGATCGAAATATGTAGTGAATATAGGGAAGGGTTGTTGTATACTTGTTTTTGATATATTATTATTGCCTATTATTGCTTATTAATGTTTTCGACTGTTAATAAATCTTACAGTTGAGTATTAAATAATGTATTGATGTCTTAAGATGTCTTAATGACGATATGTGGTGGATATTAAAGGAACAAAATGATCGCCATTGTAGAATGAGTGAAATGAATACGTGTGTTCAAATTGTAGTAGTTCAAAATGTAGTACGTTATATGAAAAAATGCTTTGTAGAAAAGGCGAGATCTAAAAATCGTTTTGTGTTACGCTTGGAAAAAAATTAGTTTGTCAGTTTTAACTGAACGGCAACAGCTCTTTCTGAGCTGAGTCTGTAAAGGTGGAACCTGCCTTTGTTCAATATGCAACGTAACCAATCCACGCTTACATTATAACTGAAAGGCAACTGACGTGTAGAATGTGGATTTTCGATGATTTCTAACATCACATCTACCCCTTGTGCAATTTTTCGTGCTCCAGATTTATTAAATCTCCACTTGTCTAAAACGCTTCATCTTTTGCTCACAACTGCTTGGGTATTCTTGACTAAAAGAAAAAACACACTTCTTGTGGTGTTCCCTCACATCATCCCTAGAATTGTTATTCTCCTAGATTCATCTAAAATTACCATCTTATTCGGAATGTTTTTTGACACAATAAGAAAAATAATGAACGTACACAGTGATAAATTTCTTGGGCGAAATCGTAAAGTAAGTGGCAAAAAATTCACATGTCAAAATCAACACCAAATTTGGTTAATGTTACTAAAAAAGATCAATTTGGTATAGAAGGTGTCGAAGAAAAAAGAAAAAAAAGAACATTTGCAATGAGAAATAACTAATATACAAGAAATTCTCAATAAATGACTCTAGCGTAAAATATTAGCTGGTAAAGGAACAGCGGAATATCGCCGTAATTTCAGACTAAGTCACTGATCCCTAAAACTAAGCAATTGGGAGTATTATTGAATGTTGGCATAGGCGTAAGATGACGTAGTACGTGATGTTTCATGTAAAAAACCAACCTTTGTAGCAGAAACTGAATAGCCTGGTGAGTATAATTTTGTGCTGCTATTAGACAAATTCAATTCAGCAGAAGATATTGATGATACAGAAAGTAAATGAAGAAAAGACTACTAACAAAGCAACCGAAAGACATTTAACAGAACACACAGTCAGAAAGAAAAAATAGTGGAATAGGAGTGTAGAGTGGAAATAGCAAAACGGTAATCATTAAAGGAAAAGTTATTAGAATCGAACAAAGAATCGCAAAGATAAACTACTGAGAACAAGATAAAGGCGGTGGAGCAGACACAAAAACAACAAAAGAAATAGGAAACTTTTATAGGGATGTTAAAGAAATTCGGGAAGGTTACAATGTGAAAACAGTAACAGATACTTTGAAGAGTTACTAAACGAAGGCGCAGAAGAAAGTCAAAATAACCCTTACTTAGGCCAAACATACTCACAGGATATGGTTGAAGAAACGACTAGAGAAGAAATAAATAATGTTATAAACAAAATGAGCTCTGGACAGAACGTAGTAACCGTTAGAAATATAAAATATGATAGACCGTTGGTAAACCAAGAATAACACTTTAATCTTGCCGGGGAGGACGATAAAATTGACTGTGCCAATTACAGAGGAATTGCTTTGTTGGATATCAAGAGACAAGATACTATCAGAATGGATTAAAAGCAAAATAGAATCAAAAACAGAGAAATTAATTGAAGACCACAGACAGGGGTTCGGAAAGGAAGGTCTGCAACGGATCAAATTTTTGCATAAACAGTCCTTAATATTAAATACGAAATACCCACACACATGGTGTTTCTGGTTTTTTAAAAAACGTATGACTGTGAATGGGAAAGAAGGAAGCAATTAATGCTCTGGCAAAGCTATAAACCCCAGGAGAACTGATAAGACTCAAGTCAAAGTAAATGGAAACACATCTATCGAATTTGAAGTAAAGACCGGACTGAGGCAAGGGGACACCGTCAACCTGGAAGAAGATCTGGGATTTAAGGAAGTAGATAGCTTCATTCATTTAGGAACATTAATTAGTGACAAATGTAGATCTAAGGATAACGAATTGTAACAGATGCCCCAGTGAACCATATGACATATTAAACTAGAAAGAAGTTTATACAAAAACAAAAATAAGCCAATTTTACTAAACGGATCGGCGACATGCGTGATGAACAAAAAAGTACGAAAAAAGAGAAGAATATTACGCCGAATCTCTGGAGGCAGTCGAACTAAAGTAAGTTGGGAAAGACAAACGAATAAGAAAGTAGGTATACGACATATTCAATGAACCAAAGATTAGTAGCCAGACGATTACAATGGGCAGGATATTTGGAAAAAATAAAAGAGGAAAGGATAGAAAACAATAGTTTGGAGAGAACCGAAAGGGAAGAAGAAGAAGGGGAGATCGAGAAGGAAATGGAGGGAAACCATCTGAGATAATTTAAAGGAGAAGCAAGTAACAAATTGGAGGTTTAAAGCAAGAGATAGGAAGCAGCGGAAACATATTACATTGGTAAGTGCTTAAAAGGCCTGTTTAAGGCTTATATACACTTTGTTTGATTTTAGCTGACACAGCAGATACTTCGCCTGCTGTTGACGCTACAATAAAATGTTATAGAAGAAAAGTTGTTGTACATTTTTTGAAATAAATAGTTCATGTTACTTGTCCACAAGATCTAGACGATCTTAGAAACTGAAATCGTAAAGTCCGTGGTCAAATAACACAATAGCCGTTAGAAAAACTTAATACGTAGATCTCGACGATGTTTTGTAAAGACTGGATATAACGTTGATGATATGAACTGAAATATTAAACATAATTTACATATTAATTTATTGTAACTTTGTTTATGTTGTTATGTAGTATTTATCTGAAACAGCATATGTTGCCAAGACGGTGTTAACGAACATTCTTCAACTGGAAGCTGACAAACAATTTCATTTATTTTATTGCCTACGTTTTCGAGTAAAGCTCTAATCCGCCTAAGAGAATTTCTTGCAGTTTTAGAAAACCTAATAAAATTGGGTACGTCCCATTTAAAATTTTGTATATACTCGTTACATCTAACACATTTGATGCTCACTTGTTTTTCTGACTATGGTAGGTAATAGAAAATCAAATGAAGAACAACTTTTCTTCTATAAATTTTTGTTGTGTCACTGACAACAACTGAGATATCTCCTCCGACAGCTAAAATCAAACAGATTTTGTGACTTTGTGCTGTGCAACACTGGTTTCTGAATAATTTTTATATGAAAGCTTTCTATTTATAAATCATTCACAAAGAGAATTATCTTCGTCTGCGCATTAGTTGTACACCCTGTATAAGCCACAAATACATACAGCGAAAATTGATATGCTTCTGTACCGTTTCTTTTTCATTTAACATTTATCCTACCATTGCCATCTAATGTTTTAATTATTGATACAGGTCAAGAATTCAAAGAAAACAAACTTTCTAAAATAATCAGTTTTCTATTTTTAATCTGTTTTATTTTTGAAATCGTTTTGGCTTTTTTTTATTGTAGATGCCTTCACGCCACTGAACTTTAACGTATATAATAACAGCGAACTTTATTTCGCAATTTCTGTATCAAATTTTCCAACAATACGGCCAAATTTATAGATGTATATCATAGCAGTCTGCGTAGCCGAAATGAGAGAGAAAAGTCGTAAAGTTACGAAGTTAATATGCTGAATGCGTTCATATATGAAATAATAGAGTCAGTCTCCTCCTACTGAAATAGTGGATTTTAAAACAATTCCAAACATTCATATTTCATATATTTCCATGAAAATTATTTAATTTGATTATAATTTAAGAACGAATTATTGATAAAACAACCATGAGGAAGTATAAATTATTTTAAACTGAACTAGAAAATAATTTGCAGAATATGTATTTTTTAAGTTCTAGACTCATAAAAGACGGTGCGACAAATTCTATGAAATTTTTGTAAAACGAAAGGTTTAGCGCCACTAGCCTTTCATTCTGGTAGGTTATTACGACGGGATACACTTCATAAATTTACCTTTGAACTCGTAAACGATGTATAAAATTATCAATATTCCTTCTTCTGGCGTTGGCACAAGTGTTTGGTCTGGAAGACTGGCGTGGTAATCATGATAGAATGTGTTATGATCGTATTTTACGGCTTATAGAAGTAATTTAAACTGTCTAGAGGAATATAGCGGTTTCCAGATACTCGTTACAGATTCTTGCCAAAAATCCATATTTGGGAGAGGGAGTCAGGAACATATTGCCCAAGAATAAGTGTAAAAGTCATAAGAATGCAGAACCGTGCGTTTTGAAAAGTTTTTTATATTTTTATAGATCTTTACCGATACGTCATCAGTCCTTCGCATTGTATAATTTAATTGATATCTCATAGTCAAACAAGAATTTCTTATAAGCTTTTAACGATAACAAATGGAAAAAGATATAATAACATAATTTTTTACGTGCGGTGACGAGCCAACGGGGTATATTTTAACTTGTTGTTATAATATGTTCCATAGCCTTGTTGCCATCACCTTATTGCCTCAAAGGGTGACTGTACCTGATGCACCAGACCTTATTAGGACTAGAACGTACAATCTTAACTTCGCCACTGGACCGTTAACAATAATAACAATACATGGAAACATATAATGGATAAGAGTATCTAATTAATCCTAATTACATACTTTGTCGAAATATTTGCAAATATCTGTACGACTACGATCAGCGATTATTGGTATTACGATCTATGAAGATTGCAAGAATCGACTAACTTTAGGAAGAGAAATTAATGAACTAATAATGATGTCAGAGTGCTATCTAACAACCATGTACAGATGGACGTTTTGCCATCTTATGGCTCTTCAGTGCACATCATCCTGCAAATATGTATTAGCTACAAAATAAACAAAAGTTTGGGGTGGGCCAAAGTCAATAACTGCAATATTGAAAACTTAAATGTTACTCGTTTTAAATTTAAAATTGAGTTTTCTGTAGTTACTTGAATATTTTCTAAAGACTATCAAAAATATTTATAATGAATTTTCCTTCGTTTTCAGAAGAAACTACAATACTGGAACAGTAATGGTGTATAAATAATGTAATTAAAACTGAACGTGTTTGGGCCGTGTCTGTTAAACGAAAACCCGACGTTTCGCTAACAATCATATGGGGCTTCTTCAGGACAGGGAAAGTTGGTAGGTAGCGGGTAGCACGATAACTCAACGTGTAAACCACGCAGTTTTACTGCTGAAGATGATGCTTAGCTAGCGAAACACGGGGCAAGTGCTAATGAAGTGTTTGTAGCACAGGGGACAAGGCAGTGCTCTTTTGGTAAATATAAAAATTCGAAAGACATAGTGCCACGGATATTTGGTTCCTCTTCTCTGTTTAACTTAGAAAGGAACTCCCATCCTTTTATAGTGTAAAAATAAAGAGGTTTTTGCTTAAAATTGTACATATCTTGCGAGATAGAATCCGAATCTGCAATAAAATATAAGGATTCCTATTTCAAATTTCATAGTTATCTCCCACCCTACCTACAAGGAGGGAGAGAGGGGGACTAATTGTAACACTAATGTGTTTCCTCCACAGAATAATTTAATTTTAGTTATCAACACTTTTTTCCTGAAGATCTTATTTTTCATGTTTCAATTGTTATTGAAATATGAGAGCTGTGGAGTACCCTGGTCCCTGGTTTTTTTAATTTATTTTTACCGAAAATAATTTGCGTTATCCTTGACTAGGTAATAAATATACTTCAAATTTTCTAAATTAAAAAAAAAAATTACAGGGAGTATAGGCTACCTGGACCCCCATTAATTACTTTTCTCCGAAAATTATTTGTGTCATTCTTAAATATATAATATAGTTAAAATTATCTTCTAAACAAAAACAGTGTTAAACAAAAAAGTTATAGTTTCCGATATTTATAATAATCTACAAATCGTGCGAATTTGTGAGGGATTCAGCCACCATCTCTCCAATCTGAATGTGCGTGTCGTCGGTGTTCCCTTATTAGTTACATTGTACAACAGTTGTAGCTTTATCTATAAGATGTACTAAAATATTTGAACTTATTACGCTCAGAAGTGTAGTTTCCAAATGTAATAAATAATGTACGTAACAGTTGTTAAGAGGTTGTTGAAGTGTTTCAGTGTTAAGAGATGCTTTGAACAAATAATTTTGTTGTTGCAAAATACTAGTTCCCTATGACCTCACGTGCACCTTTTATTTAATAAACAACATCCCAGAATGTATTACACGCAACTACGCAGTATATTGACCATAGCCTATATTTAGTCATCTTATAAATCCCATTCATGTAGATGTATGCGACGTCATTAATCCCACATAAACACAGGTCCACGTGGATGCTCATCTACAATACCACAAAATTCGTATAATACCACCTAAAAACAGGATTACCTATATTTACGGTTATTGTATTAAACGTATTTGTGAAGAGAGCCTATTACTCGCAGCTTGTTGTGTGCGAGCTCGGAGGATTTCTTCAAGGATTTTCGTCTTTGTGCGTGATGTAAAGTCTAATATGAAAAGAGATATTGGCGCTTCCACGTGTTTCTTGCGATATAGCTGTTGTTGTAGGTAGGATTTGAACGGTGGGGATAATGTGTAATTTCGTAAATTTTGGAAACGTATTTGATTTTATTCAATGAAATGAGCTTCTAATTATTTTTAATAACAATTATAAATATTAATTCTTGTAATCAAAGGGATTTGCTAAAACGCATGTTTTCGCTAGTAAATATATGGTGGTATTTTGAACTAAGGTCTACTTTTGGCGTAATCTGACGTGTGCAAAACAATGTTTAGATTCTTCCAACGTAATATTTTAACTAGTTCCGAAAGTACATCTAAAAGGCGGTAAGGTGAACTGGGGCAAGTGGGGACGCAGGACAAGTCAAAACGATTTCGCATGAAGTCCTATATGAATGAAGTTAACTATATGACAGTTGCATACTAGGATATTTCAGTTTGTTATGTTGAGCGTCAAACATCTATCCAGACATCGCAAATAGTGCTTATTTTTTATTGGATCACAAATATAAATTTCAAGATATATAATTTTTTTTGTGATGTGATGTGATGAAATCACAGCAAGTAGATGGCTTTCTCCTGAATGCCTTTCTATATAGTAAATGGAACATGTGGAAACATACAGGTTGCGGCAAAATTTTGAGATCATCTGCAAATGCACATTTATATCAGTCGATTTGCTCAAGAAGACCGCTAATGAACAGTAAGAACAACAAAGGGCCAAAATTTGAGCCTTGAGGCACTCCTGATGTGGCTTCAAAGAGATGAGATTTGAACCTATTACAATACACGTACAGCCTGCGACCGGGCAAATACGAAGAAAATAGTGCTATTAATGAATACAGAAACCAAAGAGTTTTAATTTATCTACAAATAGGGCGTGGTCTATACGATCAAAAGCCTTGGAGATGTCCGAATATATGGCATCCACTTGGCCTCAAGCGTCGAGATTGCTATGTATGTATATATTGGGTGAAAATAGCTAAGTTGGAGATGGTTGATCGTTTTTCCATAACACCATGCTGGTCTGTAGATATATAATTCTTGACAAGTGAATACACGCGTGCGTAGAGAGCAACTTCGAGAGCTTTTGCACAATTATTACGGATGGATATAGGGCGATAGTTGCGGACGTCATTTGGAGATTCACTTTTTAGGATAGGACACACTTTTGTACATTTGCACAGATCTGGAAATGTAGCAGTTGAAAACACTAGGTTGAAGATTATTGTAAGCGGAGAAGTTAGCAATACCCTACAGTCACGAACCAGAAAGCTCGGAATTCCGTCTGGCCCAGCAGTCATTTTGTTCTTTAATTTTTTAATTGCTGCACCAGTCTCTGTTTCCGTTAGTTGAGAAATACAAATATGAGAAGAGTGATGCCTATTAAAAGATGTCCCATGGTCAGTTTTGTTGGTACTGTTGGTATATATAGCACTGAAATTAGTTGCCAAGCCACTAACGATATCCTCTAGATTGTCGTAAGTAACATCGTTGAAAAACATACAACCAGGTATTCTGGAACTTCCATTCTTGCTGCGTATAAAAGACCAAAACATTTGAGGGTTGTCGGAGATTCAAGTTTCCGCGGACGAAATATGTACCCGATATGCGGTTCTAATTTGTTTTGTTTTTTTTTTTTTTTTTTACTGGAGCTCGCAGGTATCTATACTGTACCAATGCCTGCGAATTATTTGATCGTTTAGTTAATTTAAAGTAGTAGACCTTTAGCTTGATATTACATAGGGTATTCCATTTAAAATAACAAAGTTGACAGTTATTTCTGGTATAACCTGAAGTGTTAGATTATTAAAAATATTTCAGTTCAATAGTACGTGTAGGCTATAGTATATTGCCGAGTTATCCGAATTTTCTAATTTCTAATCTTTCATTTATTGATCGATACAATTCCTGGTGAGACATCCTGTATACTAAGCAAATATAGAACAATGGCAGTACTTTTGGTTACTCAACTTACAATTAGTTCAAAATTCAGGTTTTGCCATCATTTTGCAGAATTTTATGGAATTAGGTGGGCATAGTTATTTATTGACGGAAGGAACAATACACAAATACAAAAACAACAATACCTTTGATACGGACTAAAAGTTGGGCGTTCCGACAGTAATTCAAATGCATCTATATTTTTATAACGCCTTAGCTTTGGTAATATACTTTTTCATCCATTGTACCTCAATAACATTTGAAGTCAGGATGCATTCTAACGGAAGCAATTAAATTACTTGGCCATTTACGCAAACTACCAATTTAATTAGTCCATAATGAACATTTTAATTGAATTTGCCTACTTCCCTACGCAAGTAGGTATTTTGTTTCGGGCGTATCGCGTAGAAATTCCCGGGGTAAGACGGGAAGCCACCAATCTAATTTATTAAAAGAACTTTTGGGAAACGACAGGAACAACGCCTATAGCATTTATCAAGCCAACCAACGCAGAAATAGCGGAGCGGAAAATATTGTAGCGCGTGTCTTATTGCCCGAAAGCGGTTGTTGGAAACTAATCTATGAGACATGTCATGTAATGTTATACATCCAATTTAGAGTAAAACAGGAAAAGCAATCTCTAACATTTTTTCTAAAACGACTTCGAAATACTTACACTTTTTTACGAAACTTATTCTATATGTGAAACATGTTTTCTTTCTTCTTTTTTAAATAAATGAATGCGGTTTCATAGATTTTATGACAGCACATCTACAACATCTTCTCTTTTTCCCGCTGTAATATTTTATGTGTATTTCGTTGTATGGTGCCCATTAGTTACCTTCATTGCAAGTATTAAGGCAGTATTTTGTGAATTGTTCAAGTTATAACGAAGCTATCAGGGGATCTTTTAGGTACATCAGTTGTCACTTCGAAAAGCTCTCTCATTCGTTACTAAAAGACTGTAGGTGGTTACGTTAAGCAAGAATATTTATTTTCTAGATGCTTGGTTATTTCTAAAAAAACACAAGGAAATTATTATGATTTTCTTTGTACGTTGCTATGTAAGATAATTTCTTAAGAGTGATATAGGTACGCAGCTGTGGACTACAATTAACGCTGCTAAACCTTAATTGGGCACGTGAAGTAGGCTTAATACATCATGTTCCGGTGTTACAAATAGGGGTTTAACCATTAAGAGACAGAATTGTTGATTAAAAATTCCAAAGGGAATAGTATTGTGGTGAATATATTCGGTATGCTATTGCCAAGTGCAAAGCCAACATTTAACTAACAGGAAAAAAATGCTCTATCTGGAGTGCTTGTGATATCAAAAGAGTGTGGTTCGACAGAAGCCCATCATTGGTTGATTTTTGATTTATAAGCAAGGGAATCATGTAAACCAGCATATGTTATATGTTATTTTGACTGTGCCGGATTTTTATATACAGAGTATTTAACAATATATTTGATACTTTCTGATGTGCATAATTATACGACCAGATATAATTAATGGAATAATACCGCACCACTTCGAAGAATCGCCACAGTGCAAGAATTTAATAAATAACTTACCATACAGCATTCGTCAGAAAATGAATGCACCAACATTTTTAAAACGAGTCAGTGTATATTTCTGCGATGTATGTCCTCATTCTATTCAGGATTTTTTCTTGAACGACTAAAATTAATTAAAAAATTAAAATGATTGTCGCATGATTTTGACGCATGGCTTTAAATATTGTGCATTTTCATTGTACGAATCGTACTTTTTATATGAATTTGTGCTTTTGCAAGCGATTCAGTTTTACAGATCTGTTCCCATAAACTGTCCTAATGTAAAAAAGGGACGATGTTTGAGGTTAGGCGGCTGATAGTCTATCGCTAATCTCTGGTAATCTGCTTATTGCAAAAAAAGTATTGCAGCAGTCATTAACATGATTATGTAATCCGACCGCAGATTTTTGTTAATTATTATATATTGTTGTCACAGATAATACTTCCAAGTTATGGTCAAGTTTCTCTTGTATTGTTTGATATAAATGCAAAACACTTCACTATTACCCTCTACCACAAACACTTCACTGACACTGAACGTACGTTTCGATAGCTAAGCTATCATCTTCAGCAGCAATACTGAACTGGTTCAGTTCAGTGTCAGTGAAGTGTTTGTGGTAGAGGGTAATACTGAAGTGTTTCCGTGTTCCAGTGCTACAATATTCGAGTTACGTGATCATATAAATGTATCGTTTTGTCCAACATTTTTTGTGCGCTAGATAAGATTGCGGCATTTTCTGAGATGAAACATAATTTTAAACAATAGTAATGGAAAATGCGTGATTTTAAAAATAAATCATCATTTATCATCTGTACAGACCACAGAGTAGCAGTGATTTATATAACCAGTCATATATTTTTAAACGAATTAGAGTAAATTGTTTGGTTTTTTAGCATCTTCCGTGCATTGTCACCCTTTTTTCTCAGAAATGGGTAGTATTTCGGGATATTTTTCTACATAGACTTTGTCAGTCAGTAGCAAATTTAGGTGTAACTAAAAATTTTCATTGTCCTACTACTACCAGAGCGTCCTTCAAATCTCCTATACCCACTTGTTCTTTTTCTTATTTTATCATTACTGTTCGTTTTTTCTTTCTTCGAACTAAACTAATTCCAACGCTTCAAGAGAAGCGTTGAATAACTCCTTCTGCACAAGCGTTAAACGGTTTCTTTCGATATAAAATTCTATAAAGGTGCGACGCTGTTTCATGTTGGCGGTAAGCTGTATGATGTCTCGTATTAAGTAAGTTCACTGTTGAAATAACCTGTCGCCATAACGCTGTTTAATATTTAATATTGTTTATTTAATACACTTTGAAATTTATAATACGGATACTATAAATAACCTGCTTACTCCGTCGTACGAGTTCGTTTTGGTTCTTTACAAAAATTATATAGTTTATAAAATGTTATTTACGTTATTGTGTTTGGTAAGACAATTCATACAACGAGAGAGAGAGAGAGAGAGGAATAATTTTAATAGAAGTAAGTTTCATGGGTTCTAATATTCGAAGTTTTCTAGTAAAGAAAATAACTATGTAGTATCTGCATACACAGGCATATGAAAAATATCTACGCTTTTTATCTCGAATACGAATACCTCCCGTAAACATGATGAAATGGGTAAAATTTAATTTAGGGGGTAGCAGACTCCAGTAGTAGTGTCGCTTTATTTGGTTAACCGTTTGAGCTGCCCACGAAGTTACATTTTGTAGGTTTTGTAATCTCCTTAGTTGGTGTGACTTATAAGACTTTTTTACAAATTTATAGTATGAAAGACTTTATTATTATTTTCTTTGCTGATCCATAAGGACTGTAAACAACGCCGTTTAGCGGCGTTTAATTGTAACCTACTTAACAAAATAGTTCAAATTTCGGGAACATTTGGAAACCATCTTGTAACTCGAAATACTAAAACAGGCGTCCAGTTTTCAGTTACTATTTGTGTAATCCATATTCCAACTAATGGAAATTATTTTTTAATTAAATTGAACACAAACACCACATTTCCTATGAAAATGCAAACAGGAATTTTAATCTAGGTCACAATGTTTTAATTTCCCGAAGGTGTATTTTCCTAGAAAACTTGGCAGTAATTATTTTTATTAAACCTAAATGACTTCGCGTTTGCATAGTTAGTCTTTGCGCGGAATAAGTTTTCTCATAGTTACCATTAAACACGGAAAAACCAATCTAC
Organism: Oryctes borbonicus; assembly: GCA_902654985.2. NCBI lineage: Eukaryota > Metazoa > Arthropoda > Insecta > Coleoptera > Scarabaeidae > Oryctes > Oryctes borbonicus. Next base: position 2,433,899 of record LR736897.1, on the reverse strand, counting down.
AACTCGGTAAGAGATAGGTGAGGTAGCGAATGGGATCGCTGATACTGGAAGAATTACAATTGTAAAGCAAAAGCATCGAAGTTCGCAAGTCTTTTTATTATTCTACCTATAGCTAATTGCTGCCGAATGGGATGGGGTGTGCACTTATGCGCTTTTATTTACTATCTCCGCTGCGAATGTATTCATAAGCTTTTGTTGAGAGAAATTAAATTGGAGAAAAGTTTAAAATTACATGCGTTCTTCATTGTGTTAGTATTTAAATGCGTTTGCTTGACCTATATAGGTCTACTAACACTTGTTAGTGCATATAAGCAATAATTTTGAAAAATTTTCAAGTGTTTTCAAATAAAAAATCCGAAGGTGTTAAATTTGATGTGCTGGCTGTATGGTTTTCCTTGACAATTTTTCTTGACAAACTCGTACCCAACCAGTGTTGTATTTTTACGGAAAAGGTGGCACGGTTGTTGGTGATACGCTTTATTTATTCATTTATACTTTTGGGTTGGCCACCAATAATCTTGACTGGAACTTCCACTCAAGCAGCTTAGTGTCCTATATAAACGCCATTATCTTGCCCATAGATTATTTCATACTTTTCAAGGCTCCACTAAATCCTCCCCGAAATGTTTCGTCCTGAGTACCTTCAGTTCCTCGCATGTGCAGATTACATGCAAACTCGTTCTTCTTGTAATTCGCACCTTCTAAACCAAGATTCGTTTATTCGATCTATGTTACACAGACACTTCTTTCAGGAGGCAATGTCTAGTCACCAATCCGGTAATGGTGTTAATCTCGTTTTTGCTGCGACTAATTAAGTTAAAAGGAAGTAGTTAACCTTCAGTGAACCATCATTCCTTTATTTAACCAAAACTAGATCTCTCTTCTAGCAGAGTCACTTGCGGTTCTACATACGAGCTCTGGCCCTATGAATTGCCTTTTAGAACTCTCCTTGGTTAGTTTGTCGGCCATTATATTGCCTTTAATATTCTCATGTGCCGGCGTCCAAATTAAAGAGAACTTATTATTTTGTGTCAATCTCAAGGTCTGTTTGCAATGTTTTACTAGATTCGACTTAGTAGTGGGATTCATAACAATCATTATGTTTATTTTCCTCGTCGTGCAGCCTACCTTTGCGATGTCTTCAGCAGTTGTAATTACCAATACCTCTGCATGGAAAACTGTTGCGTGTTCCAAGACTTAAGGATATTCTCTGTTTTGGGGTTTATCCAAATTTGTGGGCGTTGGTAGGCTAAGGTTTGCAAGGTGATATGTAGTCTGCGCATTAAGTTTTCGTCGATTTCAATAGTTGCTAATGTATGTACAATTGAAATTAGCAAGGACATGCCTCCCAATAATACCGTGATTACTGTTTCTACTACCTTGTCGAGGTCTATCTATAATTAGACCTTACTCACTAAGAAACTTTTGCAACTGGACATGTTTTCATTTGTTCTTCTCGCTTCTGTTCTTTTGTCGATGCAAACCACTTTTTAAAGTACGAACCGTAGAAAATATATTCCATAAAGTAAATCCATGCAATGTGGGAAGCCCAAATGTTTTTACTTGAACACCTTCATGATCGTTCATTTCATTTGGTTTAGCGATACATATAGGACAAACAGATGGTATATTTATTACTTGTATTGCTTTACCACCTTCCGTTGCGAAAAACAGTTGGTGTTCTATCAATATTTTCTTTCTATTATTTTCAACAGTTGCATCACCGATCTTGTTTTCAAGGTGGGTCTACACAAACATATTGACGATGGATGAGAGGTTACATAATACATATTAATTACCATCTGTAACATAAATAAATATTTCTAAAACGAAGGAGGTAAATGGAAAAAAGACGGTCAAAATCTCACAAATTTCTTAAACAGCTACCGGTTTCGAGATATGCACAGCTCATTCTCAAGCTATCCATAAAATTGCATTAAAGTAAGAACGATTAAAGTAGCATTAAGTTATCGTTCTCTTATTTTTATGAAAACTTTTATACTAAAATATAACAAAATAAAGTAGTAATATAAGGTGTAAAGGTGCAAAATTATTTTGTGTAGGTGTATCATTTTGAAAACTGATTAAGTATACTGAGTACAAGTGCAAACAAGTTCTGTAGATAAAATATGCGATTATCATTTGCATACAATATGAATTATACAAAATTACATATTAACCTTAACAGTTCTGGAAATAACACACAAATAATTTTAATAACCTCTCCCAGGGTTATTGTTAATAATTATGAATTTCTGTTACATTAAAATACGTTCATTGACGCAAATCAGTACCAGTTCACCTAATGTCCTGCTGATAGCATTAACCATTTACCAATTGTGTGTATTGAATTGAAACTGTCGATAATGAAATGTGTTTGAGAACGAATGGAAATGCCAGAATTGTATGCTGTCGTACGAGTAATTATGAAATTTAAACTAAACTGATTCTAGAGGTACAAATATACTTTTGAAACCACAAAGATGTGCGTATCCTTTACTTCTCAGTGAGTAATTGAATTAAACAAACAAGGGATGTATTTTTGTCTTCTCGTACGCTTGAAATAGTAACGCGCTTCAAAAGAATTTAGATAAAGATCTAAATCTGGTAAAAGTTTATGTATTGTTCCTGGAATATTGATGTAAATAGGAATCAATCAAAAGAACAAAGACGGTTGAAGTAAACTACGGTTCTGCGTTATTTGCAACCAAAGGCAGCAAACAAGTAATATTTTATCCGTGTGTATATTTCATACTTTGGTTTGGACGTAACTAGATTATTTATTCAATTGTTTTACAGAGCTTGCATGAACGGAATCAACTCAGAATAGTTCCTACAAATGCGTTTTATGTATATTAGTTGTGAAACAAGTAGAACAGATAGCATAAGAAGTATTAAAAATAACGCTTGGAGAAGTATTCATTATATTATACATATCCATTAGCACGATTAAGTAAACAGAGAATGTTATTGTAATGTCAAAATTTAATCAGTTGTATAAATAATCAATAGAAAGAATCATATTATAAAGTGGTTTCATCATTTTTACGGGCATACCGTAAAATTTGACAATTTGTTTATTTATCTTTCATTCATTAATAGTAACAGCTATTGAATTATAGCAAGAGAAATTTTACGAACGCAATCTTTTATTTATTATTATTATTTAATTTTCTACCTTCATCTTAAAAAATTATAAATGGTAATAAGTTCCAAATTGTAGCGTGTAGCGTCAAAATATTTTTCACAAAATATTTGTCTAGAATTTATTTTAAATTATATAACAACAATGTACTAACTTCAGTCTTATAAATTTCTTCTTCTTCTCTTCATTAAGAATTATTTTCAATTATTAAGTATTATTTGTACCATAAAAATCTTTTTAACATGAAACTAATTTAAAAAAATAAAAATTTTTAATATAAACAAATTTTCTGAAAAAGACTATAAAAAAGTTTGTCGAAATGTAAAATGTGGTTTCATTTCATTGAGATTGACCTTAAATCCTTAGAATATGGGACAATGCCGTTATAATTAAAAAAAATGTATCTGTGTACGTCTGTCTTACGGATCTGAGTTTGGTTTGCATTTATCGTGATGTACGACATTTACCTTTGAAAAAATCCTTAAGGTTAAAAGATAGGAAAGAAGCATTAACAACACTTACAAAAAACAAAACCAACAAAATTTCATTTATTACACTCTCATCATCCTTCCTCGGGTGTGTTGACGATTGTCTTTACAGCTGCACTAGGTTCTTTTAATTTTCTTTTGCGCTAGATGGATTGATCGACATAGTTCCTAAATGTTTATGTCCACGAAATTACCTAACATTCCGCGCACTGATCACTGCGAGTCTACGATAAGATCCAGAGCCAGTCATTGTATTTAGGTTTAGACTGCTACACTGCACTACCACTTGGTGCCAGTTTACTTTGGTCTTTCTTAGGTATTTATGGACATGGATACAGTATATCGATACACTATTTACTAGGGATACAGAGCACAGGTTGATTATGCTACTGCTTTTAGTATTTAGCCTATTTTGCACGTTATGGTCTGTATTCAATTTCCCAAAAAAAAAGTTACATACGTAAATCTATAAATTATGCTGATTAATAACGTCCATTAATTTGAGTAGACATATTTGCTTAAGAGATGGAACTGGTGCTTGAAAGAAATTAATCTCTTTCAAGTACCTAAATTACCTAATTTCCTCTACCTGTCGGCAATTTTAGAGTTATTATTTTCATTTAAGTACTTTAAGTACTGTAATTGTTGTGAATTTCCATCCCATCTTCTCTAACATTAAATTTTTTATCTCAATCTTATGTTACAAGGGAAATTATTTTTAAAGCTTGCGTATTGAGAGAAGTAGTACGGAGAATTTCCACGGAGAGGAAAGTTTGAAATGGACTGAATAAATATAAACTTTAAAACTAGCAAACCGACGAAAACTTTCTTCGGTTACTCATTCTGTAACGGAAACTATAAATACCGCTTCAAACAGCGTTTATTTAAGATTTTTCCGGTTAAATGATAGGTATTTACTATACAGGAGCGCTCTATCAAATCAGCTTAGTAGAGATGTGATACGTACATATAGCTGTATCGATTCTAAGCTTCTACGCTGAAGATAAACGCATTAGGTTTCTAATGCATTATGTTTACGTAGGTACATTTGAATATCTAACAATAAATTGCTTAACGTTTCGTGGGCCTTGTTTTTGACATGGCTAAATATCAAACTAGAAAATTAACCATAATAGTGTTAATAATTAAATAAATAAACCATAATAATAATTAATAATTCTTACAATTTTCAACGTAATGATTTCTATTGTCAAGTTTCAGTTGAAGCGAGCTGGAGATGACAATAAAAAACATTAAATATGTTTAGAACATCTACAGCTTTGGTCACAAAAAAGGGGCACCTGAAACTTTTGCAAAATTTAAAACGTTATTGAAATATAGTAGCATAATATTTCATTATTTTCAGTAATACTGAAACAACGAGTACACATTATACATTTGCGAAAATCTACAGGTAATCTGCTTTATTGGCCAAAGATACATGTTTACCAAAATTACACATAAACGCTGGATACAACATAGATATATCATCTCATATAGGGATTGATATTAGGATAGACGATAGTCGACAGCCCGAATAATCAAAACTCTTGAACGGAAAGGATTTCGAAATTAATTATAAAAGAAAAATTGAACATTTGGAAGTTAAAAACCATTGTACCAGATTGTTCCTTCTTGTGTGTATAATATATTAAGAAAACCAAAAATTAGAAAAACATTTATTTATTGAAATATAATCCATTAGTTTGTATAACGTGCGTCCATTTTTCGGCCAATATTTCATGTCAATACCACTCTGCTGGTTTAGAAAACAACCTATAATTAGATGGAGGAACATCTGACTGCATGGGGAACGAGGCAAAGGCCCAACTCCTTTGCACAAAGGCTTATGGGATAACCGAGTAAAATCTTGGGCTTTTTGATTATTCAGGTAACTAAGTAATATAAGAGCATATAGAAATTCGAACCACGGATCGAAGAAGACTCTTAACATATATCCACACAATCACACGCATTAGGGATTTTTCAAAATTTTTCATAATAGTTTAGTTTGAAAATAAAATTGTAAACTATATTATTGCAATCTACTTCGATATGCTAATTTATCCAAAGCTTTACGTCTTTACGTAAGAAATTGGCGTTAATCCAATCCAAATTCTCTTTATTGAAAATTAAAATATGGGCTTTATTTTAAATGGGATTAATTCAGTTTAGTTAAATTATGATTTTTATTTTTAATAGTAAATGAAACAATTGTAGGTTTATGATTCTCTAATGGATTTGATCCTAATCGAAGTAAATAAACATCAGACTTATTCTAGATCTACAGAGTGTCCAGAAGCCCGTTCTATGGGTAACAGCTTCTTAGTATAAACTCCGATTTGTCTTGATTACTCTGCTACGAGAATTCAAACGCGCTACATTTTAAGCAATATGTTTATTATATTTAATCGGCTGAATGTCGTTATGTTTACTGTGCTAGGCACTCGCTTTGTTATTTATTTATGTACTTGTATTGTTTATGTTGTTATATTTATGTATATTCCAAATAGTTATTTCTAATGTATTGTATTTGCCTTATAATTGGTTTAACTGTTGGATAATAAACGTTATTATTATTATTAAGTATAAAATAAAAAAAAAATTGGATTTCAGTGTTTAATAGTAACTTATACAATGATTCGTAACACTGTTTGCCTTTGTTATAAACAAATTTGATGAAAATTCAAAGTTATTCTAACTTTCAGAGTTATCCTTTTCCGGCGATTTTTTGAGTGTTCGGTGCATTAGACTACTCACCCATAAAACTTCATAGTTTTCGTATTTTTAATTTGCTAACATTGCCGTGCAAATTAACTTGCGCATTTTATCACGCTTTTTTACAACAGTACTACTGTACTTTATTTTATCTATGCGTTGGTATATTATACAGGTAACCCATAAGTAGACATGATTAAGTTGAAAATAAATTAATTTCCCATAGGACACGAACCGATAACGGCATCTGATGATATCCATGCGGGATACACAGAAAAAAATCCTGATATTGATTTTTTACGAAAGCTTATCTTGAATTCGGGGACAGTTCTCAATTACAGCACGTACGAAAGTTTTATAATGTGCCTTTCTCACGATAAAAAACTAACCGTGTGGAATTTTACGTCTAGCTACACGTTATATGGAATTGGTTTCCGTCAATTGTCTGCTGTAATTGCAAGGAGATCGATTTTCCACAGCAATAATAATAAGAAAATACATATGTCTGTGACCGGCGTTCGTTTATCATTATTTCGCATTTGGCGACATCGGAAAGTCTGTTGTTAACCAATATATTTCTCTGACACTTTCGAAGGAAGCAACGATCGATTGCAATCAGCCTAGCCGGGAGCTACGAGCCTGTTCACCTTTATATGTTACAGATTTAGATAGTTATGCGTGTATATGTGGGAATTCGATCAATCTTGCCCTAGTAAAAAAAAGAGGCAGGGGATTATAGTTTGCTGTAGCTTGCCATAATCGATACGAGAATTAGATTATAAATTGTGCGGTTTTATTAATAAATATTCAATGCCCTATTTACGTATTGTGCACTCATATGTCTACAACGTTTTTTTATCTTATTTCGAAGTCTATGGTTTGAATAGGAACTCATTTTGAAATGCGTTGAGTGCAATATATAAGATAGTAATTATGAGATTGCTGCTAATAGTCAAGCCTTTTGGTGAATTTTGTATCTTATTAATTTTGGAATTTCGATTGCAATTTATAGCCACACAGACCCTATACTTTATTTTGTATGTAGTTGCTCCCATTTTAAAAAATCATGCATTGAAGTATTTAGCCTACTTAAGCCTCCTAAATAGCAATCGAAGATTGAGATAGAACCTATGGTTGGGGATGTGAACTTTGTCTTGATTCTATCCTTTCCTAAGTAATAGAAACGAGTATTCAATGTTTGTAGTGTATAGTAGTTAGTTGTTTTATTTGTTTTTGTGGTTACTAAGGAATGAGCGAAATCAGCTTTGATCCCGAGCGCCTTAAAAGAAAACCACAAATCTCGTTTATAGCATATTCGTCAATTGGCAATAGTGGGCGAAAAACTATCTGCAAATGAATCGGCTGTTGAGCCAGCTCAGCAAACATTTTTAATGTAAGTACAATGTTGGTGAGGAGATATTGTTTTTTATAGTCCTTCCGAACAAAACTCGAAGAGCGAAGGAACTGTGTGTGTGGAAATGATGAAAATGAGAATTCTCTTCCGTTAGCTTGTTTACTGTTTAGATTATGAGATGTTCAGGATGCCCAAAATACGAAACCTCATCAGGCAATGTAGTTACGGATAAAAGAATAATCATCATTAACACTGGACTAAACAAGCAATAAGGGACAAGAGGAGGAAGAACGGGTTTCACAGGAGAAAGGTATATCGTATAAAGGAGTCCTGAAGTGTTTTCACCTGTACACAGTGTCCATATCATGAGAAATCTACACTCTCGGGTGCACCAAAAGATTCGATTTCGATCGGGGTAGTTAGCCTTGCCAGCGCCGATGTCAATGCGTCGTCGCGATGAAAGTGAACGCTGGTCTTGCTTCCTCTCCTGGCAAACTAGGAGCTTCGAGGAGGCGGGTCAGGCTACATGATGTTCGCCGCTCTGAGATATTGCCTTGCATCGCTACCATGTGGACCTTGGAAAGAGGCAGCCTTCATGCCGCACGGGCGGAGGTTTCAATTTTTCTTTGGTAACGCAGCTATTTACCTTGGAGCTTGCCTTATGGTAAAGTACAGTTCATTACAGATCATACTTTTTAAAATTTTTTAATCCACATGTGGAATATGGACTTTTATTTAGATATTTAATCTGTAATTATGTATAATATGAACTAAGCCTGCAGAAACGAGTATGCGCTTCACGAAAACATCAAAGACTAGACAGACTCGTGTTTTGTTGACTCTCGAGGAAACCAGTAGGCAACACGAACCCATTCTCATGAGACGAATAAACACGAGTCTGTCTAGTCTCTGCGAATTTCGTCAAGCGCAACTCGTTTCTGCAGGTTTAATATGATCTCGCTGCATACATACGTACACACACACACATACTTTTGTTTGCTGAATTACCCGCGCTGTTATCAGAGTATTGTAGAAACTCTTCCGTTTAAGGAACTTCACATTGTACATTACAAAATGCTTTCAAAATAAAATACATGATGAATATGTGACACAATAATCCTCGTGAATAAAATATGCACTACTGGGATGCTTTATACCCATTACCTTATTCAATTTCCCACCGGAATATTCCCTCTTGCGGAAAGACGATTGTTTTCTTACTAAAGTAACTAAGGGCTGAATGCAATAGCAACGTACACATCTCTTTGGTGAATATCAAGTCAATTTCACATGCTGGCAATATAATTTTCGTTGATACTATCGTGTGGCCGTAGCGTTTGCGTGAAATATAACAAAATGGCGCAGAAGTAGACTGCATAGTGAGCGATACTCGGGCCCATCATTTGCAGGTCCTGGACAGGATAAACATTTAAGTACACGCTTGGATGCAAAAGAATTTCATTCGTCGACAAGAAATACGAGAAGCAAATGCTCAGCAAGTTGGCGTTGGGCGATATATTTTCAAACAGGGAATTTTTATGGTACCGTATCGTTTGTTCAAGTAACTATTACCAAGGGCATTCGCCCTCGTAACTCCGGCGGTATACGGCGTGTTTACTGATTAGTTAAAGAGGATCTAAGAGTTTATTCGACGATATATTTTTAAAATTGCAAAATTTAGACGATTTACGAGTTCTTCTTTTGCGTAGAATGTGAATTGGAATAGATAATTCATTTATGTATTTAAGCATGTATGTACTTTCATAGTTATTGTAATGAGTGATGTATAATGAAGGGAGTAATAAGTATTAAGGGGGTACGTACCCAGTTATAGTTAAGAACAACGAGGAGGTGAAATGAATCTTACAGTATTTTGGTAACTATTATGCATCTTCTCTTAATTTGATAAAATTGGGGGCATATGTACTGTATACTTATTACAAGAAAACGCTTGCTACTTTATTTACACTAGTGGCAGCACAATTTATGCAAATAAACTATTTTAGTGGAATAAATAAATTAATCAACTAAGAGAAAACAAACTGTTTATAAGTAGTAATTAGAGCGTGGCGGCTCAAAATGTCATTGTTAGGAGATCAGAAAGTGATACACGCTCAAACGCGAGTCGTTTTTAGCGTGCTATTTTCGTAAGCAGAAAAGCAATTCTGTGCAGTAAAACAATCAGTTTGTGAAACAATTGGTGTGTCGGTGCGAACAGTCGAAAGAATTAAAGATGGAAATGCAGCAAGAAATTCCGATGAAAAAATATTTAAACGTCCTGCTAGACCCAGACGAAATAGTGTCACAAACTTATCGGGATATCAAATAAGGATGAGGCGAGATATGATTTATAATTTTCATAGAATAGTATTACGGTATCGGCTCTACGCTAGAAGATGCAAGACGAATTAGAACGCAACGGAACGAGCACATCATTAGAGAGAATTTTAGCAGATCTAGAATTTAAGCATTAGGAGTTATTTACTTGCAGAAGATTAAACATCTTCATGACACGAATCGACCCACTGTCTATAGAATATTAAAGTTACCAGTTAATTTAACGCTGTAAAGGTTAATATAAAACGTATAAATTCGACGAAATGCAACAATACAAAGAACTCACAGTTTTGAGACTTCCACCGTATCATCCAAATCTCAACCCTATCGAGTTGATCTGGGCTACCATCAAAAACATTATCGCAACAAAAAACGTAAGTTTTAAGATGGAGGATGTTCATAAATTAGCGGAAGAAGAATTTTCAAGAATTTCTTAAGAAGATTAGTAAACATGTCATTGAGATTGGAGCTTACACATATTATTCTACGAAATGTATTCCATTATATTGTTAATAATAAACCAATACACTTATTTCTGTATGTAATTGGATGAATTCTGTGAACTGGGATTGAAATATCTTTAAATATATAGTTATACATTAAATATTACACTGTGCTGCATGTGGTATCTTGAAGTTTTATGTGAATCAATTGCAACGCCTTCCACTACGTTTACTGCTGCGCGAACTTACTCCCACCGGTCGCCATCTCGTAGTATGCGTGGCGGCTTATTATATAATGATGAGTTAGAAGGGAGTATCAATTAATCAGAATGTATGTCAAGGTAATTGCGCTGTCGCACAAGGTTAATGTCACGAGTGTCGAGTGAAAATCAAGACACAGAGTCAGGTTAATAGTTCTGGTCCAAGTTTTTCTGATAGTAACATTTAACTAAAAGAGGTCTTGTGGAGGTTTAACGGCAAAGAAAACAATTCTATCCAATTTTTAAAGGCTTTAAAATGGTTAGTTTCTTCGAATACAGGTCTTCACTCGAAATTGTTTAGTTGAAAGAGATATATCATTTCATTATGTTAACTTGAGTGTTTAGTTAATGTAGCCAACTTTTCAACAATTAATTTCAATATTTCTGCACGAATTCAAGAACAGATACGCGCGGAAAAGAAAACAACAACAAATCACTAACAACGTTTATTGCTGCAATATTGTGTTGAACATAAACAAATATCCATTCACATAATTTTCATCGAACGAAAAGCTATTAGTCTGATACAAGATGTTAACACTTTTGCTTAATCTAAGAAAGCAGAGGTTTGTGCAAAACATTTTTTTTTCTATCTTTAATGTTGATGTTTAAACGAAATTTGAATTTATTTCTGGAAACGCGTTTATTTTTAAATTGCAGAGAGTAATTTCGCTTATTAAATCAAACGTTAATTAAACCAGGAATGGAGATAATTATCAATTTAATTTTGAATCTGTTCGATAATTGCCAAATATAAGAGCAATTATTGCTAGCAGTTGCTTGTATAAATTTTTCTATTTTTAATAAAACAGAAGTTGATATATATTATATAAACATTTCGCTTTAACAACATTTTGTGCGTTAATTAACTTGTGTTATTGTTCTATATTGGTAAAATTGGTATATGTATGTATATGGAGTGGCCAATTTGGTTTCTATCAATAAATTAAGGTTAGATTTGAAACCTTTTGCTCTCTAAAGTATGAATAACAATGTTGCACCTAGAACTAGTATCTAGTCATAATCATCTTGAAGCAATAATGAGAGAAATTATCCCGGGAAAATATTCTTCTTAACTTCAATATTCTATATTAAATTGTGGAATCGTCACCATGACAATATAGTAGATCATTATCGTTCTATAATATTTTATGTACTTTGTATTTTATCCAATAGAACGTATACGGCATTTCTCATGAGCGAAGAGCATCTCTAGCACCGTATATAAGAAAAGTTAGACCGTTCGGAGCATACAACAAAATTTATATATCTAGGTGGCAAATATGAGGTCTTAAAGAAGGACCTTGAAAAGAGAAACGAGAGAACGACGCTTTTGAATTACACTTCTCTTGTTCATTCCTAAAAGAAAGACAACTTGAAGAAGTTTAGTTGAGCTTATAATTTTTCTATAGAAAAATGTGGTGTATAAATACGAGGAGAGTTCGGAAACTCTGCGGCCTGATAAAGAAAACATGAGATTTTTTAGAGTTTTCTTTTTATTTTTCAACCCAATTCAACAAATTTAGACCAACGACGTTCCTGTTGTTGTCTCAGTTTTAATCTCTGTCGGGTTTAAACCCCTTAAAACAAAGTATTTTGCAACAGCTCAAACTACTGTTTTCCCTTTTTTCTCAAAATGACAACGCTTTTTCACTTTGTTGGATTACTATACGGAAACAATTAGAGGGACACGTCTGATTCTTTGAAGGATGTTTGACTAATTGTCATATTTGACAGATCTCGTGATCATTTGATCATACTTGCGCCCTCTTTGCATTAGGCCGCGAAGTTTCGGAATTTCCCTCGTAGTTGTTATGATATATCTTTATTTATACGTAACGTAAAAACTTCTCCAATTTTCTTAGATAAATTCTAATTTTGGATACATCTTACTACTGCTGAATTTATTCTTTGAAGAATATTTGAATATCTTTTTATGTAGTTTCCTAGTTCACATTCCCTTTACAAGATTACTAGTGTTTAAATTGTTAGTTGTACAGGACCAAATTGCTTGATAAATTTTGTTAGTTACATGAATTTGAAGTCACTTAAATGGGAGTTAAAACCGTATTTAGTATTGAATAATTAATTTATTGATTAATGATTAGCTTTGGTATTAATTTTATTTTTGCTGTTGGCTAAAAAGGCTGTTAATAGCTTTGCATTGTTGCATTAAATTGAAACAACATGGCGTCGTGTGCCAAGTTGTCCATTTTTAGTGATTTTCTCGAAAAATTAGACTTAAAATAGTATAACTGTAATCAGTCGAAAGAATGAGAATGCAATGAATGATTAACCTGTTGAAATCGCAAATCTTTTGAAATCCTTTGTCGTTCCAAAGATATACCGATTTTCTAAGTTTTCTTAAGTTTTTGGCTCACCTTCTATGTTGTTGGCCTATTACTAAAGTAAATCGCTTCCATTCGCTTTTGTTTGATATTTTTGTAAGAGTTTACTAAAACAAATAATGTAACTGTTTGAATGTAAATTATTATGCTTTGATAATGTTAGGTTCTTCAACCTTTGTAATTTCTATTAATAAATGTCATCATGATGTGCTGTTTTCTTAAAGCACTTGTACGAGGGATATTTCAAAATTAATGCATATCATTTTTTTGGTTATATGTTTATTTAGTTGACAATATCTCTTTGTAAGTCCTAGAAGGGCCAGAAATGAAAAACAGCGTCCTCACATAGGCTCTTGCATGCGGTAACAGTTTCCAACAGAATCAGAGCAGCTGTCCCGTTACGACATGTGCAACGTGCGGCCGAGCATTGTCATGAACAATAAGCGACTCAGTCTCGAGCAACTGAGATCGAGTTTTGTGCAATTTCCTGTTCAATTTTTGAAGGAAGGCACGATAGCAGAGTTGTCGATATTTCTGTCGCTTCGGAAATTTTCGTGTCGTACGACGACTTTTTTCAAGGAAATCTGCCACAACTTTGCAATTTTTTCGGGCGTCCTGATCTTCCGTCATCGTTTATGTCGACAAGATCTTTATCAAAGCGATGGGCCCAACGAAAAGCAGTACTGCGGCCCACTGTTAACTCATCGCATACATACTTCACGTAAAGCACTGCGGACTTTGGTCGTGTTTTTGCCACGCCAAGTTTCAATCTTAACGTATGATCTTTGATCTGGAGTACTGACAGCATCCGAGACCGCTGCAGGCTTCATTTTTAGCTCGCGTTAATAAACATTCAAACAAGCTATCGTGGAGAAAAATACTTTCTGCTTCCTGGAAGTTTGAATTACAACTAACGTAAATGTTGCTTTCGATGCGTCAACCACGCCGCAGTAGCGCCACGACCGTGTGGATTAATTTGGAAGTATACCTGGTAGCTACACGGTGAGCCAAAACTTAACCAAAAAATCAAAATCTTTGGAACGACAAAAAATACCAATCTGTGATTTCGTCAGGTGTGTCGGTTATAGCATTCTTATTTTTTATAGACTAATTATAGTTTTACAATTTCATTTTATTTTATAGAGAAAATCGTAAAAAGGACAAAGTGGCATACAACGCCATCTCATTTAAAACATTGTTTACCCATCTACTTGATATGTTTTTAACGAGTCCAAATTTTTGGAAGCTGGTTGTCATTCATTACTATTAATGCATGTAGCAGATTTTATGAATTTTTCTCCCGCAGATTCGGCAGTATCAACTTTTTGGCAATTTAAAAGAATCACCCTACAAAGATAATTCTGGGCAATAAATGAATTTATGACAAAAACTACCATTAAAACTTTTACGTTTATGCGTCCTCTCTATGCTAGCGCCCTCGCATCCTTTCAAATGATCGCACTCGAATGTAACTTGAAGTTGAACTTACATTGAGACACTAACCACAATGGAAATTAGTTCAAGGGACCAGACACCTAAATATGTCTTGCCTCTAACATAGTTCAAGCTAAAAATCCCCCGTCTCTTCAGCCATCCATGACCAATACCATTTGTTAATTGCCACACCATGGCTAACTGCAGTACAGTTTCCCCTCTAATATTTATTCTTCTTATATTTATTCGACTTACTTTACGTAAGCGATTGCATATTAGAGATTGTAATATTATATATACTAAAGTTTGTGATCTTCCCTAGGATTACCATTTGTCGGAAATATATTTAGGATAGCCACTAGAGGGGTATCGGCTATATGAGCTGCTCCAGAGTCGGAAAGGAGGAAGATTGATCTCAGTCGAAGACAGCTGTTGCCGGAATCTCTGTGGCTGAACAATATTCATCACGGTGCTAATCGTAACGACTGTTGAAATGGTATTTCTGACATTACAGTATATACATAATATATTACGCAATGCGTCACTTGTAGGAATAATAAAAAAATTTAATGCACTGACTTTTTAAATAAATTGCTTTGCCCGAGAGAAAATAACAATATACAAATTCAAATTAATAACGAGTGTGTTCATAGTAACAGAGAAATAATTGTTGTTATTAGTACTTACATTGTGGTATAGCATAAAAATATGAAACGCTTACATAGTAAGAATATGGCTATATTTATTACTTCTTACAATATTCTCAAGGATTTATTTTTGACACAGCCTAGATAACAAACACCGTAAGTACGTGCATTTTTATTAGTTACTTGTGTAACGCCTTGGCGATGTATTTATGCCTGAACATAAATATGTATTATACATAAAAATGTGTTGCTTTATCCGTAATATAAACTTACACATGTACACAATTTCCGGCATCCTGTGATGAAAATCGTAGTAAATTTTAATAACTGTTATTTATAGAGGAAACGTGAACGTATATATGCAGGTTTATTTGAAAGGAAACCTACATATGTAGATCCAATATTTATTGCATTATGCTTCAGAAATTCTTAGCATCGTACGTCTATATAACAAATGCAGGAAAAGTTCCCTTACGCGTGTGGATTACCTGATTTTACTCGCATCGTTTATTTATATTTTCTCTACGTTTGTTGTGTAGGTGGGGATAAAGAACTAATACGCTTCTATAGTTTGATAAGTGTGAAATTTGATAAATAATGGTAGCAAGGACTGTGGGGTAGTATCGGCACACTCCGCACCACACATGTTTAATTCGGTACAACTGCGTTAACCGTTGACCGAATTTGATCTAACAGCGTTCTTAAGTCTTCTATACAAAATGATTTAATTTAGGAAAATAAACCTTCTTAATAAAAAATAAATTATATTTTCTCTTTTTTAAGACGAACCCTCGATTTTCAACAAATACTGACGTAGAGAATACACCGAAAAAATATACAGTGTGTATTTTTAACAAAACAAGAAAAAACAGAAGGGTAGATGCGAACAACTTTTCTTATGACATTTGCTCATATTTGGTACATGTTGATGCAAATACGCATACGGCTCAAATATTTTGGAACATTTTTTTAGTTTTTAATGATGTACAGATAAACTGCAAACCAAACATAGTTACCTTAAAACTAAAGAAGTGAAGAAGTTCTCATATGGTGCAGACTGTTTGGCGGAGATCGTATATATATGTCATAAAATGTCAGTTTTCTGCAAAATTTGAAAGTATTACTCCAACTCACAGATTAGTCATCAATCCCACCGCGCATTTTTGCAGCAAGAACACACGCTCGAATGAAGAACTCATACCCCAATGCATCACCCCATTCGCTATTCTAGAGTAAAAGTTGAAATATTAAAAAATTTTTAAAATTGCGTAGTTGATATTAAAAATAGCGTAGCACATCCGAGCTAACCCCACACAGTTTCTCAATATGCGCCAATATCACCTCAAATTTTCATCTATAGGATCTGTCAGGATCTTGGCTGATTTAATAAAGGTCGTAAAAGTAGTATCAAGGAGAAATCCTTATACGTTAAATTCGTTACGAAAGAGTATGAATTTACTTTTTTTGAGATAATAATTAATTTATTCGTATTCATCTAGTTGAAAATTTTGCATACAAATGTTATTAATTTCAATAGGTTAAATAGGTCAATAAGGAAGCTCCGAAGTGTTAAGGGGAGTTGATGAAATTTTCAATACTACATAGTTCAATTTGATGACACACAGAAATTTATTGAAGTCATTACGAGATTTGGTAATATTAATGTCAGAGAACTTATTATTATTACATATTAATTATTTAAGCACTTATTGTTTCACCCAGTCGCTTTTTCGTCGCCAGATGGAGCGAAAAACGATTTAAGCAAACATCTTTAAGGTATATCTTACGTTTACTAATTTCTTCTAAATATTTTTCAAGAACAGATATTTTGAAAGAAGAATAAATAGCTGGGTATTTACTATTGAGTTATTCGCAAGCTACATTAGGGTCTTATTAATTAATTACTATTATATTAATTATATATATTAATTAATACCTGTGTTAAAAAAGACAACGGAATTGTCTTTCATTTGGTAAATATATTTTTCGATATGGTCTTTCACTAACTGGATTAGTTGATGACGCTCCGAGCGTTATCATGATGGCGGACAACTTTTTCTTCGCTAAATGGGTTCCTATTTTTTTAATTTAATAATTAATAAATCAGCATTGTACTTTCCCGTGATTATCCTTCCCTTCACCAAATAATCAAATAAGATTAATCCTTGCGAATCCTGAAAAGACGTCGCCATAACTTTTACAACCGATAGAATCATCTTCGTTTTCTTTGGTGTATAGTGGTGTATCCATCTCTCGTCTCATGTACAGTCATACAACGCTGCAGAAATTCACTCCTACTTGCGCTTAAACATGTCCAAACATTACTTTGATGTTATCAAGCGATTCCATCGGCAGATGCGGCACCCATCAGCTGATGGACACGTTCAATTCAGGTGTTTACCATGTAATCTTTCTAATATTCATCTTGCGGTCTGTTAGCACGATATCATGAACGTTATTGATCATATTGTCCGTAGGCATTTTAATGGGAGGGCCTGGCTGCTTCTCATTAAAAAGACGGATAATCGGCCAAGCTTAAATTAATTAAACCTTTAGTTCTTATAAACTGCATCCAATTTCTCTTTGATTTCTGCACATGTTTTCCGTTCCAAAAAAAAAGAAATCGAATTACTGACCTGATTGATGTTTTCAATGATTCTACAAATGTCTAAATTTGTTCGCTTTCAACAGCTCTCAAAACACTAATCGGCGAACCACCTCGAAAATGTTACCAGACGTCGATTAAAAGATAGTGGTTACAGTTACTAATGCGGATTTTAACGCAAAGTACTATCTATTCACAAACACAAAAACTGTATTAAACCAATGTTATTTATAACGGGCTCGTTCTATTAACGAACATCCTCGTACTAGTTTATGACAGCAACATAAAGTTGAACAGTGTCCGTCTTACTAAAATTAATCTCTTAAGCAAAATGATCACACGAAAAACCATTAAAAAGCGAAAATAGATTTTATAAATTAGCAATAAGTTCGCGTTAGTTTTGGCGGCAATTTATTCGGTTACAGAAGATTGTATAACTCAATTTAATTAACCCTACGACCTAAAATTACACTTAAATTTATAGTCACCGAAAGCGTTAAAACAAAGTCAGTCCGTCCGTCCGTATAGGGGTCAGCGTTTTATTAAGCACCACACTCTTCGAAGATTAATAGCCTGGCCTAAGTATGCTAAGGATATAGGGTGAATTATATAAAAAATACGGCTGCTGGCTTTGGTCGTATTATTGTAATGAAGCAGCGTACTATTTAGTTGCGATGGTGTTCGTGAGATTGTAGGATATGTGTAGATGTAAAAGATATATAATTTGGACATTGGGCTTGGAGAATGATTAGCAAGTTTGCTCATTCAGAACATATACTCGGAATGGGTTAATAGCATGGAAAATACTATAATCGTCTTTATGATAATGTGTAATAGTTATACATGTAGATTTAATGCTATTACTTTGAGCGATTCCATTGGCGTGCGCGGCTTTAGTGATAATTAGAAAGAACCGGGTTTACCTCTAACAGTAGTACTATTTGTATATTTGAGGGTATCAAAGATATGCACTTTTTTACTTTTGGCGTCTTCTTTGGAAAAATGAGACAATTGTATTCACTAGCGAGTAAAATGTTCGCGTAAAAAACAATTTGAATTATTATTATTTACTGAAGAAGAACGTCTTAAAATAGACTTACCAAGAAATTCAATATCTTGGAAATTTTTTCATATTCGGTGACGCATTTGGAACTAAAATCCGTGGCTGGGCTAATAGTCGTGCTTCATCCTACTTTGCGGCGTGTTTGAATCATGAAACTTTAGACACCAATAATATATAAAGGAATAAAGAGATTTACGGGCCTCTGCACAGCCATGGGCAATATACAGATGCCAGGTATAAAGTTCTGTTGGAATAAATATATTCTCTATGAGCACAGGTATTTGTGAATAATCGCCTTGAAATCATCCTTTGCTGCCTTAGATTTTACAACAGCAACACAGCTTGCACAAAATTGAACAAATATTTGCTAATATTTTACTGCATATTCAGAAGGTTTGCTGTCCAGAGGATAACTTGTCATTGGATGAAGCGCTTGTGTTGGCGAAGACGTCTATCATTCAAACAATAAAATTGCTAAATGGAAACAAGCTATATAAGTTGCTGTACACCAGATCGTTTTCTACTCATTATTATTATTATTATCAATGTAGAGAAGAGAGAAAAACTTATTTAGGTAAAGGATATGTACACGGATAACTTCTATAATAGCGTCCAATGGACCTATAAATATTCTTTCATCTGTTGGATGCATCACTTTGGAATGAGTGTTGCTTATACAACAAAGTAAATCCCAAAAAGAAATCGTTTTTAGAATATAAGATAATATTGCTCTAAGGTTACTCGAATCAGGCAATGAACTTATTCTTTCCTCAACAACTAATTTCCAAGCACAACAATTTCCGAAAAAGTTAAGGAAATGATGCAAATGCTTCAAAAAATTTCATGTGAAATATAAGTGAGCCAAATGCACTTTATTTTGTTCTCTAAAGTATTTGAATACCTTATTACAAAATAAAGGTTGTGTTATTGAAATCCCTTTTTATTATTAAACTTACAGAATCATTGAAGCTACCATACAAACATGAACTCACAAGTATGTGAGATGTGGTCTATTATTGGAATATTGAGTTCATAGCTCACTATCACGTATACATACGTGACAGGCCCTTTAGTGCTTCTTCAATTTTATTGCATTTTATCGTTATATTCATGAAAAGAAACGTTAAAAGAAGAATTTTTTGTGAAATTAAATATAAATTGTATTTAAATATGGGAACGAAATTTTAATTCAATAAGAATTCGTTGTTAAAAATTTGTATTCAATTAAATCAAATAAGAGATAAATTTTAGAATAACTTTCATTTATTTTAAATACGTCGTATGTGTCCATTTAATAATACTTTTTATCTATTTTTAATACGTCTTACGTACAGTGAGATTTTTATGTTTTGTCTCCCCCTGAGACGATGTATCTATACTTTCTACCACTCGTAGCCGTGCGCTTATAGGATTCGCAGGTAGATTTTATTACTCCCATTTTAGTTTATGATAGGTATTCCCAACAAATGCGTTTCTGTGCTTTTATTTGCTGAACCTGAGTACTTGGCCTTGCCACGCGGAAGATAGTATTGATATTTAGTCGTTGCAAAGAGAAAACAAGACATAAACCGGCCACTGTACCAATATATATTAAATTAACAATAATTTTTTTGATATAATAATTTATTTGAAAAACGCCAATGTCAATTTAACAATAACTTTTATTTGTTTTAAGTGCGCCTTATGTATTAATTAATAGCACTTTTTATTTTCTTTTTCATTGTATAGGAGTCAGGATAACTGAGCTATTTACATACTTATCTCTTACGTTATAGAAAACTGCTTGTATTTGAATTTTTGTTGAAATTTATTAAAAGTTTTGGTGCATTAACGTTTTTTGTTGTATATGTATATGCAAAATGTATCGATTAAAATTCTATGAGTGCCACAGAAAGACCGAACAAAGTCAAGATACAAACAAAATAACAGCGTAGAATGGGATTCCCGTCTAAATCGATAATAATTCAACAACTTTAGTTCCTGTGTTAAACGATGGTACTTGCTGTATATGCAATAAGTGAAGGATCTCTCAAACAGCGGCATCCTGTGCGATGGACAAGAAAGCAGCCCTTTAAACCAAGTCGCGAGGTTATGCACGTCCAAGATACCGTAGCGATTTTGTTAATAGGATTTTGTGTTACAAGATAACTGTCTGTAATTTCCTAATATTGATGGTTATTTTTAGTCGATTTGTTCCTTTTAATTTACAAGAGATGTGGTCAAACTTTCTAATTTTATTAATAAATCTGAGACACGAATATAAAAATCAATTTATGTGTGAAATTAAAATTTGAGCATATGAGAAAACGGATATTTAGCAGCGGTTGTTCCAACCTTGATTAAGTTAGCTTAAACATTAATTAAGACATCGGTTAACTAAAAGTGTCGATTAAACGTAACCAGTGATTAAAACTTAGTCTACCTGGTAAATTTTGATCGGGCGTTTCGAAAGCGATTAATGTACTAAACCTCTTCCAGAATCCGTTGTTTTTCTTCCCTAAAGATTAACAAGAATAGTTAGCAGCCAGTTTAAACCGCGAGCCGTTAGTCAAGCGCTTTATAGCTGCGAATTCTATGTCAAATAGATTTCAGTATCACTTTAAGTTTATAAGTTGCGGAAAAGGGCCAAATCATATTTATTTTAAGAAATATTTTATTATTGAGTCAATAATACATGTAAATACGTTTCTTTATCGAAGAAGATGGTTAATTGCAATTATGGGGTTTAAGTTAAAATTAAATGAGATGAACATGGTTGAATAGATCAAAACATTTGAGAAATATGAATCTCCTTTTTTCTTTTAGTTACTCAAATATGAAAACGGGGAAACATTATATTTTATATTTAATAAGTAAAAATAAGGGGTTCATCATCACGTTCATCGTAATATTACTATAACACTAATGTAATGTTAAGCTCCCATTGTTTTTGTTAGTAAATTAGTGCTATAAGTATATTATTTTGCTCTTATTTTAATGAAGTGAAATTTGAAGCAACCTCATCACAAAGGCTTTTTCGCCCGTATCATATTTCAAGCTTTTTGTTACACCCTACAGCTTTCTAGAAATAGAAAATGATGCGTAGGTGCAGAATGGTTTCTGATTACAGTCAGCATTATCATAATCCTTTAAATATACATAAAAGCTGGTTAAAGAATAAGTTAGTATTATGCGTATACATGGGACACACATATATATAATAAACTTTTATGATCTCTTCCTGTAGTTAAGTTCGCACGTTAACTTTTCATATAAGGTCATAGTTCCACTTACCCAAATGTTTTCGCCAAATAAGAATACCTCGCGAGAGACGAGCGAAAGCGTTAAAGGAAAATAAATTATGTAGAAATTGACCACATAAAGCGTCGGTATTTAATAAATCACAAAGAAACGCTTGGCATCACGTTACCCTCGTAGCAAATTCCCCATACTTTCCCTTTTTATATGCGGACTGCCATAAAAATTTTATGCTTCGCGTAAATCACATCACGAAATACGTTATTCGCTAGTTTCAAACGAATTATGCGGGACTTAACGCTTCTGAGAATTGTATCGTGGGTTTCTCGCTATTTTGCATATAACGAATGCGGTGGTTATGTATGTACAAGCGGCGTGTTACTTATCTGTTGGTATGTTGTCGTAATCGATTCCATGCAGTAGCACCTTTCTGGAGTATTGTAACTTCTTCAGTGATATAAGTGATTGATTCATACATTAAGGAACTCTTAGTATATAGAAATAATTATCACAAGGATTATAGATTCACCACTTCTAAGAACATCTCAAATCCATATACAAAGGGATGGGAAAGTAATAGAAATAATTATAGATTTTTATGCAAATAAAAGCTTAACATCAACTGTTCGTACAAACAGCTAACTGCTAACAATTGTACTAAACGGAGAATACAATAACCAAAAAGATAATGCAAAAAAAAGGAGAGAAAACACCCACTACCCACGTATATGTTTCTCTCCACCCGGCGCCATCAGCGTAGTTCCGAGAGTGTTTTCACTCCACCTTGTATCGCCTTTTGCCTCACATTTTATACCATAACATTCGAAACGACAAGCCAGACATTGACTGTGAGGCAACTACAGCATTCCGGTTGTTTCCGACCGGCCTTTGTATTAAACTATCTAATATTAAATATTAAACTTTGTTATGCTTTTGAATTGGCTCTTAGAGATTACGATGGCAGCGAAAAATCCGAATTTGTGATATATTTACACATTGCATCTATTTTTCTGCTAATTTGGATCTGATACTTCGAGGACATTTGCGATAATCAAATGTTCTCGAAGTATTAAATAATGCTAGCGTTTTTAAAGGAACCTCAAATACAATGCAAGATAACATTTAAGATTCAATGTTTGTCATTTACAGAATAGAAATTTCAAGTCAAATTAGAAATCCCGATTTATCATGCGTTGAAATTACAGATGTAACGAATTGATGTCAGAGTAATTTTATTTAGATAATATCTGCAGGTTATCCACTGCTATGCCTCCCAGTGCAACGCGCATATTATATCGGCAATTATTGCATTTTTTCCAGGATCATTGTATGCTAAAGCTAAGATTTTACCATATTTTTTTACAATCCCCCCTTCGTCAAAAGTTCATGCACTGCCTCTGTATACTACTAACATTAATCAAGCGATAAATTTAATCCAAATGCAGGATTTATGGCCCGAATACTAAACATTTGCAATCGGACAATTTACATTCGAAAAGATTTTGGTATTAGAAGGACTTTGAGTGGAGATCTTTCATTAAAACCACTCTGAAAACACTTTTAAGAATACTTCACGTCAACATAAGCCGAAAAATATCACTTCCAATAGCCGATCTTTCTAAAACAAGTAGTGGAAGATTTTGTGAAGGGAAGAGTCACTGGAGAGAGCGCATTAGTAATATTATTTAAGAAACCTAAAACAATTTTATTATATTAATGAATTGCTTATTTATTTCAGGTAAAAACCGGAACTACATCACAGTGGTAAGTCCTGTTCCCTAGATATGAGAATTAAATTTAATTATGATGCAGCTTTTTAACGTTCTTTAATAAACTTTGTTAATTTTTTAATATTTGTTACCTGAAAAAACTCTTGATGCGTTTGTGGAATTTATTCATTCAAAATCATTGTCGTTTATCCGCTATCATCTTTTTGATGGACGTACTGTAAAGATTTTCCGCTTACTCAAACTTCTGTAATTGATAGTGTATGTTATAAATGTTTTCGCGACTAAATTAATTTAGAATACATACATACAAAGATTAAAAGAATGTTGTTTTCGGTAAACTGTCAATGTTTTATTTCCATAATTTTCTATTCTTTCAATGCTGTTACAATTTGTAGCATTGTTTGAATAGTTCTACTGAACAATAAACAAAACAATTCATTACTCCACATTCTGCGGACATGTAATCAATATCTATTGCATTCGTTTGATATTGCGAAATCGGTGGGATATGTAATATAAGTTTAATGCGACATCCTGTTGGATGCAATAAATGTGCGATTGTGGCTCGCGTATCCGAGTAACCTGTACCAAGAATGTAAAATATTCGTATTCGGTTCTGTGCGTGTGAGCACCTGTGTGAAGCTTTTAAAATAATTGCCGTGAGCGAGAGGCTCTTTGTAGATAAAAGGCAACAAATTACGATTACAAGTAAGGGTAAAAATGTTGCGTTTTCCACAAGTTAGTGAAATTTTAAATAGGATTAAATAATATTGTAATAATAATAATACTGCAAGTTAGTATGGTTTCTAGTTAGAAAATATTAGAAAAGATAAACACAATAGAATCAAATTAAGTTTATTAAAAAAATATAAAAACCGTGTCACAACAAAACATGAAACATCAAACATGTTTGAAACACACAAAGGAATATCAACAAATCCGGTGTACTTATTGTATCCTCTACTACTTTTCCTACTATTAAACGAAGCTATCAAAAAGGAACCAACACCAAGGCCTACACTGTGAGATGCTGATAGAAACTAACCAGCAGTTTAGAAATATGAACGAACCGTACGATGATCAGAAACTCACAGAAGACAAAAACGATGTTAGTAGACAAAACAGCAGGAAAGCAGGAAAAGTAAAAAATCAACGAAATTGAATACCCAGGTGTCCTACAAGGTTTTGTACTCTTTTTACTACACTCTAACGACTTAGTGCTGTTATTTCAGACACGATAAAGAAATCAATAACTTGTCTGATCCCAATACTACTTCGAAACATAATATTACGAACAGATTTAAAAATTTTATTTTTTAAGCTCGTTCTTATCTTCTCCTACCCTACGAATTTTAAGAAGAAGAATATTGGTGACAAAAAGCAATTGATGACGCAGCAGGAAGAAGAGGGCAACGAGCTTAAGAAATTAGACAAAAGAAGCAGACAATACGGATCCAGAGGCTATAAGAGCCAGACAGAGGAAATTTGAATAAAACAAGATCGAAAGTGAGATATGAAATCCTACCAACGAAGATCACGCAATAGTGAGGATCCGTAAACGACCTCCATGAAGATATGATGGTTTATGAAATTGACTTCACCTTTCAGATAAACCAGTATTCCGAATTGGAGGAGGAATGGGAGAAAATCATGAGAGGACTGGAGAGCAAGATCAATTCAGTAAAATTCCCTTCAACGAGAAGATCGTAAATGCAGGCGACCCTGAAATTCGGGCAGGAGAAACGCTTCTCCAGAGACGAGGTCCTAAAGCAACAATACACACAATCCCTGACGCATATTCAAAATTGAGGCACGTGCAGGCGGTGTGTGTGCAGGATTAGTGTTTTTGTTATGCTTGTTGATTGAACCCAAAAAATAGTAATCAGAATAGATGTTACTGAGTTTTAAATGCTGCTACTAAAAACAGTAACTGACAGGACAAAAAAAAATTGGAGTGACATATCGCCTCACTATTTTCCAGTAAAGAATAAAGAACTATGTTATATATGGATTAGAGGCATTTAGAGAAAGAAATTTTAAGGACATTTACATCTATCTTTGAAAAACAAGTTAAAATGAAAATTAAATACCTTGTAATTGATACTAGGCTGATAAGAAATTATTTTGTGAGTGAGTGAGAGGTACATAGAAAAAGTAACGCTTATTACGCTAGATGTTCTTATAACTAAATATTCAAATAGAACAATGATACAAAAGGAGTAAAGAGACGAAGTTATGAAATATATCACAACAATACTTGTAGTTTTCCCGCGAGTCTAGCCAACTTAGTTTTACAAACTATCCAGTCAATTAGATAGTTTCGAAACTACGCATCAAACGTGGAATTCTTTCGTTGGAATAATTAAGCGCTACTTCGAAAATTTTGTTACGTGTTCAGAAAGGTGTGGCTAATTTAATTATAAGGTATTCTAACTAAATTATCGAATGGCGTTTTAACATCGTTTAATGTTCTAATTTTTGTAAAATTAATGAGGTGATTAATTTTGCCCCTGAAACTATATACAGTATCTCTGTTTTATATTGTAAGTTACAATTTCCAATTATTAAAAGATAATCGTGTAGAAGTAATCCCTGCAGAAAAGAAAAAATAATCTAGTTACAAAAATTTACTTGTATTATTCCTGAAAGAAATTTTATTTAATTATAAAAGTTCTATACACCGTTCACAGAAATATGGAAGTTGAAAGAAGTTGTTGTCAGAGCTGATGATTCTGCATCCGATTTTTGTTATATTTATAGCCGGAAAGTTGCCAAACTTTAACAATCCATCATTTTACTCTGACAAGAAAATTTGCTTTCAGTTTTCAGAGCTTAAAAGAAAAAAAATAATCGTCGGCAATTTTTCTTTTGCTAGTAAATTTTCTATGTATTGTACGTTGAATTCCTTCTTCGCTTCTTATGAAAGAGTTCTAAGCTTTATTGTTGATTAGTCCTTGTTTTTCTTTTCTTGAAAAGCGAAGTTGTACATTTTCAACTTAATTAATATTGTTGTAAAACAGGCCAAATTGCGATATTTATTTCTTATTGGTCAGAAAATGCTGCAGATTTTTATATATGAGTGAACAGTTTTTTTGTTGGAATATAAAAGAATGTTCCATATACTTTTTAATCAATTCTCTTAATTACAGGGACAGAAGCTCATTGCATTCAATAAAATAATATGATTTATAAGCAAAGAAATAATACGCTGTATTTTGAGTTAGTTACCAAGGTTAGGTTTGTTGAATATCACTAAATTTTGCAGTTCGAGCACTAAACTGATACTTATTAATTAAATTTGTAGTTGGTGGAATATTTGACGTAATCTTGTACCCATTTGGCTGTTGAATTCTCTTGATAAATCATGTTATATCCTGTTTCCCTTTCTTTAAGTTCAGCGGATTTTCTAAATACTTAATTCTTTATCTATGCTCATTTTTCCTAACAAAGTTATGAAAATTTTTTGCTAACTGCAGTAGTAATAAGTAATAAGTAGTAATAAATGTCCAAATATCCCTATATTTAGGAATGTTGTTTTTGAGAAAGTGGCCAAAATAAAATTACCTCACAAAGTAATCAGTAACATATTGGAACCGTTAATTTCCGAAATACTCAAAGGAAATGTACTGCGAAATAAACGAAATCCGCGATACGAGCTTCGATACATTGTCAATAAAGAATGGGATAATATATCAGAAATCCACAGGATTATCACGAATGCATATTTTATCACATCAAACATAACTTTATTTTAATATTATTTGTAATATGTTGTAATCATGCTCGTTAAATCTTATTTAAAGAAAAGTATTCACGGAAAGTGTTCCGTGCGTTTTGTGGATGCACAACTATTTGTTCTTGATATTTGCAAGCTACAATCGTATTTTCCACATTAGTTTCAATGGATCCAAGAAAATTCTAAATTTTACAGCTAATGCTGAAACTACGCTCAATAATTATTCTGGCACGTGGCAGGCGGTAATCAAAATATTATTCTGTAGTCAATAATCTCATTATATAGGTCCTTAGTGGAAATGCTTTACAAAAACAGAAAAAAAAACCTTAAGAAATGGCTGAATTGACCTACGTCAACCATTAAAATCCATATTTTAAGTATTGATTTTTTCCCGTATGACATTCTGTGCGCGTTGTGATTGACACAAGATGACGCCAATTTAAACATAAGATGATGTCACCCGTCTGAGGGTTGTAAAATGATTACAGAAAAAGTTTTCTTTCAGCGGCCACTAGGCCATAGGACGTGTGACCAGCGTCTAAGCATCGGCGGTTGGCTGCCCAAATTATTAAATAACGGGTAAGGAATGTTTTACGCAGAGATTTATTATGTGCCCAGAAGAGCCACGGACGGAGAATATGAAGGATTGGGTGGTACTACATCCTAATTATATGCTATAAAGGTACGCTAGGTGCCCCACGAAGATAAGGCATTAACTACAGTCTAACGGTTGGAGTGAGTTAATGAGTGTATAAAGTGGAGCTAGTCACCACCATCGGTTTTTAAGACCTTTGGTAAATTTAATTTAACACCTTACGTTTTACTGTTATTGATGCCAACTACATTTGTACTTTGATGCCTCTTATTGACTTATCAGTTTGCAGATGTTCGTTTACTAGTACTCTTTTCTTCTTGTGTTGGTTTATATACCCCCTGACGTCTCGTCGGAAGATATATTAATAAATATTTACTTCTGCCCTTGAAGTTATCCTAATTAATGAAATTTTTATCCTGATTGGTGACTTCAACGTCCCCAATTTGTACTACGTTACTCATCAGAAATGTAATAAAACTTCGGCCTTCCAAAACTTTTTAGATTTACTTAGTATTAAACAATACAATAATATAAGAAATTGTGATGGGAAATTACTAGATTTACTCATATCTAATCTTAATTCCGATTTTGATGTACAACAATCACAAAATCCAATTGTATATGAAGATCCGTATCATCCTAATTTTTGTACGCGTACGTTTTTATTTTTACTTTTTTATTATTTTTTTATGATTTGTGTATATATTACGTTAATTGTACTATCCTATTATTGGGTCTAAGCCTGTTGGATAATAAACGTGTATTATCAGTAGAGCCGTGAGACAGATCCTTTACTGCCACCAGGAAAGCGAGGATATGCTGTTCATTTCCTGCCAATGGACGCTGGCGGTTTCCCGCCAACGGCCCACATCTATAATCACACTAAGTCACCTATGTATTTTTGTTTATCTTCATATTCATATTTATTTTAAACCTTTTGCTCTGCGTCGTTTAAATCATATATTCCTTTTGTTGTAAATTTTAATACCTTAATAAGCTTAATATTCATTTTAATCTATTCTCGGGGGACCATTTTGCAGTAATAATCTTATTTTTGCATATTTTGTATTTGTTGCTATTCAGTGTAATATCATTCACACGTTTTCCTTTTTTTTCAATAGAACATTATTACCTTTCAAATCAATTTTTTTATTTATTTTTTTTATTTTTTATTATATTTATTTTTTTATTTATTGGTGCATGATTGCTTAATTACTGGAGAAGCAAGTAACAAGTAGTCATTTCTTTCAATTTTATTTAGTTTGCAATTAGTGCCTTTGTAATTTAGTGACTGACGTGTGACCAGTGCGGTTGCAAATGCTTGATTTAACATTAAGGTAACTATTCGCATTTTCTAAAAGTGTATAAAAATAAATATGTAAAATTCTAAATCTTTCTTTCTAAATTTCGTGTTATCGGAGAATCCTTCCAATCGATAGCTTTTAATTACAGAATATCACATAATCAAATTCAATCAAAATCAGTATGACAGTATGAAAAAAAAAATAGTTCTGATTCACTTACCCAAACCACCGAAAAAAAATTTATGAAAAGTGGTATTTTCTAAATTGCAGTGGGGCTATAAATGGGAAGTATATTATAATATAATTTACGGTACAAACTCCCATGGATTGATGTATCTTCTGAAGTGTTTTATTTTATTAAAAAGAAAAATATGATCTACCAAATTCACCATTGCAGCTAAATGCACTCAGTTAAATTACCTTCAAAGCGATTCCATTAATTGATGCGTGTCTAGAAATTTGAAGCGCATATTTCACAGACACAATAGACGCAACTTATCATAATGTTTAGTTGCTTCGATTAAACGCCGTACTTTTAAACCTAAGAATACAATTTACATGGGTGTGATATAAATTAAAAAAAATTCATACAACCACATATCACATTATATTATTGTCTATTAGAGTTGGGATTTTATTCATTTTAATCATATTAACTGCCTTTAATAAATAACATGAAGTTACAAAAAAATTTTGATCTTCTTGATATTCTCCTATAATCATCATCCGTATCCATCATTCAAACAACAACCTTCGATGAATTTATCAATATAAGCAATGAAATGTCCCTGGTTCATAAACAAGGTGCGGTACTGGCAGAGAAAGTAAGCGTAAATGCCGACATTGAACATTTTGAATGTCGACAGGCACTCTGCCACGTAAACATTCTTCATCTTGTATAGTCGGTATTGTTTTAATACATTAACGTCGACATTAAAGCTGTTCTTTACAACAAAAAGGGGGTCGCTGCCGTATTCTCGTTTTCTCCCCTATAGAACCATTTATAGCCCGGGAAAGTGGCAACGACTTTTCATTTAACCTAGAAAAGTCGAACAACGACCCCGGCAACGCGAGAATCCTTGAGAGAGGGCTCGCTCGGAAACGGATAATGCCCGAGGAGAAAGTGTAGGAGAGGCAGTAATAGGGCGCACGTGGGAAAAGCCGAAATAGTGCAGTATACTTCCTCATTGGTTTCGAGAGATAACGCGAAAGCGAACGCGAGATATTAAGGGGACGTTGTAGCGACGGAAATAGGGTTATTTGTATTTCGATAAAGGCTGTTTGAAATATTCAAGCGAACGATTCATTCGCACTACTAACGGGCTATAATATTTCAAAGATTCGGACATCCTTTTGCGTTTGTTTCCTATCTTTATATTTATCTCATAGTAATTAATTCAACAATTAATTTATGGGATATAAAAAATATTGTTTTCATTAGAAGTAAATTGACATTTCTTTCAGGTAGCAGCTATGTTGAGCTTATTGTTTTGATATTTGTGCTTGTCAGTGTCTACCATTTCTTAATGGGACGATTACGTGTCCACAACGTTTAAAAATTACTCCGATGTTTTATCAAAGTTCACGTTCTAACTCCCATTTTACATCGTTATAATCGTCCACTTCGAAGAACAATCCTTGTGGAAAAATTTGAATCAACATATTCAATTCATTCACATAATATCCCTGTACTAATAAGACAATCACGCGTAAGGAGCGAGCAGCAGTACATCTGAATGTATTCCAGACAATTTTGCGAAACGACTATAACCAACGTGCTTCTAAGATTGCTTTAACTCAAGAAGTTAAACCCATCGATCATTTGTTGCATCGCAGGTTTAGTAATCAGGTTTCACAGAAACTTCAAAATTATCTCAAATTTCATAAGAAAACCCACGAAGCTCATTTCTAGCTGGTAACCCCGTTGAGCCGAATTGGACTTGGGCGACATGCCGTTTCAGCAAGACTTGCCACACTTCTCATGAAATAATTTACTTATTGAAACGATAGTTTCAAGAAACAGACTACTTAACTATCGTCCTCTCTCCTGCGATTTAACATTTCTTGACTTCTTCTTGTCTGGTTACGTCCAATCGCTAGGTTAGGCTAACAGGCCAGCAACATCACACGAATTGCAGACCAACATTGAACGTCTCATTTCCGACATTCGGCCCGATTTGTATGAATAAATCATGGAAAATTGGATTCAACGGATTTATTCTTGCCAACATTTCCAAGGAGGATATTTGAATAATGTATAATGTATTACAGATGCTTGACTTAAATTTCTTTAATTAGTAGTTTTCGCCGGATTGAAATTTGGCAGCTTTGTAGATGTTACAACAATGACGGTTGAGGTAGTGTTGATTACACACCAGAAAATATCGCAAGCAATAATGTTGTAGGCACAGCAGCGAAAAATTCAGTTTAATGACTCTAACAGTTCTGTGTTAAAATTTTTACCAACAAAATAATATTTGAAACTGTGGATGGAATTTATGAATGAGATAGGAATATGTTGTGACAACATTGTATTATTTAGACATAACAATTAGAGTACTTAATTCCATTGCAGAAGCAAGGCCTATGTAAATTTTCCCAAGTACATTCTCTACTGCAATCGTTTTATATTTTCTTAAAAGAACAAGTAAAAAGAGTTAAGTAGGACAAGGGCACTTGATGTGAAAATCTATTTCTAACCAGACCACGACGCATAAGTGAGTTAGTTTTTTTGATCTTGAAAGAAATAATGAAAGACAACACCTCGTTTCGAACAATACTCTCAGAAAAGTTGCATGCGCTTTGAATACAAAATTTAGGACATTTAAGAGCATGCCATTAACGACTTTTCTCGACAGGCATTCGATCAAGCACGTACATGACGAGAACTCTCGTTTCAAACATTTTTCGGGAGTGTAACGTAGCCGAAAGCGTTATGGAAAAGCCGCAAATATTGAAGCGGTCTTGCGTGCAGATAATTGAAAGAGGGTGCCACACAAAGAGGGTGTACACAAGCGCTGAATTTTAACTTCGTCGGAGTAAATCGTGTTTGTTGCTTTTTAACTATGACTATAATAGACTTGGTGCTAACTTTAGAATGACAACTAAAGGTAAAGTACACCTACTGAATTACGCATTTACCATATTTTTCAAACTAAATGCAAATCGAAGGTTGGTAATTTTTCTAGTGTGTGCTGTTATTTCTTTCATTTTGTCTAACTTTAATCGATTTCTATTTAATTATACTACTCTTTAAAGATGTTAAATGATTTCTACACAAAGATTTCAAGAATTAGAAATAAATAATGTAGTGCCTATGTTTTCCTTATAAGCAGTGTTATTTAGTGAGTGAGCATAGCTCAGTATTAATAGTTAGCAAATTATTTTTATGAAAGGAAATTTTAAATGGAGAAATTTAATATAATTAATAATATAATTATTAATGAAAGTTTAAATCAATAATTTAGAGGGAAACTTAACTGCATATCATCTCTCTGAAAGCTTAATAAAGACTTAAACCCTCAGAAGCTTTTCAGGAAGAAAGGCACGATTTATGTATAACGAATTTTATGCATTTGGCAAGTTATTAACTAATTCTTAGTTTTGTGAAAAATATTAGTCCGATGAAAGTTTGAGTATATGAATGCGATGTAATATAAAATATTACCACTTTACAGAAAAAGTGAGTGCGTATACTTTAAGATGAATTATATGTTAAAGCTGTTCATTAACAAAAAAAGGGAACATACTTCTTTAACAAATATAAAATCCCGGGAAATGTAAACGACTAAAAATCTAAATAGCTACAAAAATATACCAAATGCAGAAGCACTTTATCCTTTCTAGCAATGGGCTATGTTATTGGGGAAAATGTTTGAAAAATAGGTTTACAGTCAATTAATTTCTTTCCTCCCAATATGTGGTGATTCTGTGGCGTTTTGGCTGCTTTCCTTCGTGAGATACGAGAGGAGTTCGATAGATATCTGAGCTTGGCAAGAAAAAAGTTAACATACGTGCGTATTTACCCATCCTGCAGAAAGCTTCCTTACATCCAAAAAGGTTGTTGACATGTTATGCACTCGGTCAGTTGAGATGCCCGCAGCTTTACCAATTTCGTGCACTTTAAATCTCCATTTATGAATTATTTTAATCATTTCGGATGTGGTGACCTCATTTAGATGACTTCGATATTATTCATGAAGGATGCTCCTACGGCCGCGCTTAATTTCAGTTGGTCGATAACAAAAGTACAAAGATTTCCATAATCTTCATTGAGTTCCACTTTTACCTCATCATTCGTTTTCTCTTCAAAAAAAGAAATATTCAATCACTGTTCTATATTCGATTTTTTCTAATCTTATCAATTCTGCAATATTTTGTAAGTATTCATGATTCGGATTGCTTTGACTTTCTGCAATGAGATGAAATAAAAATGAAAAATTCGAAAATTTAATTAGGTCAGAAAAACCAAAAAAATCAGGAATGATTTATTTGTTTGTTCCTAATATGAGTTATGAAACACTGTTCCTCACGGCTATTCCCTTTAATGGGGTATTTGAAGTATGGACAATTACATCTGCAGTTTTTATCCAGATCTTTATTGAAAAGGCACAAAATGCAAGTGAATATTTGGATTTTCGACAGAGCAAAGCAGAAGCTAGTGAAATCCTCACAGAAAATTAAACAAGTTCAAAATGTACATAGGTACTACGTAAATAGTGGCGTTAATGAGAGGGATTACCCTGATCTTTGATCGCAATTGCTTCATCTGCTGCAGCTGATATATTTGATAAAGAAATCGCTTTTCATACCAATCGGGTGAAGATGTTTGGGGGGATGGAATGAAGCCGAGCTTAAAATAACCAACGTTACACTGCTTGCATTTTTTTGAGCCTCAGCCATGTTGAGCAGTAGATATCGCGACAAGAGAAAAACTATATATGGTGTTAAAAAAATTGTTGCGAAAGATGATTATAAAAAAATTGTGGAGTCTCTTTTGGTTTTGTCGTAGTCGGATGTTATGTGTATACAATTTGTATTAGACTCATTATATCACATACGGAACGTTTGAGTGCTGATCGTGGGTTGATGCATCTCGTGAATCTGTGATAAGTATTTAGTAATAACCCTCGAATAAATATTCTCTACCATAATAGTAGTGTTTTCTGATAAAAATAATCGTGTTCACTTTATCAGTAAAGTGACATTTTATTGAAATGATATCTTATCATTAATGATGTTCCAACACATTTTTATAACATATTAAACAACGGTTATAGATATTCAGTATTTCATGTAAATTTACATTGAAAGATAAATACAAAATTTTCGTGTATGTGGAATACGCGACAACTAAATAATTGCTGTACCTTCAGATATAGACAATTACGTAAATTGAAGAATAAAATTTCTTAATAGAACAGGTTGAGTAATACCGATAAGCTTCCGAAAAGAAAAACGTATTTTGCATCGTTAAATAATATTTTTTTTTTATTTCAATTTTCAATTCAAATCAACAAAATATTTTAATCTTGTAATGTAAGTTTGTGAAGCATTTAATTATATTTTAAGAGTAATAGTAATAAAATATATTTAAGTTTTTGAATTACAAAATTTAAAGAAAATCAAATTTTTGTAACGAAAGACATTAATAATACTTCGGTTTCCATTTCTCTTTGATTAAAACATAACCGAGTAATAATAATAATAATAATAATTTGTCAACGGAAACATTTTTGTTTGTTCTAAACTTTTCCATTAAAATTTGTGCCATTAATCTGATCGTATCATTTAATAATAACAATGATATATTATGGCAACCAAAATAGTAATAATAATGATAATGACGTTATAAACACAACTAGTAAATTGCTTTTTTTTAATTCATTATTATATTAATCGTATACATTGATTATTTTTTTCTGTCACGAATGAGAGCAATTTTCATAATGTTGGTATCCTCGATTACGTTTTACGATATCGTTTGTCGAATAACAACAGCGTAGTACATTGGATTTTCCTATGCGTTCGTAAAAATCAATTTTAAATATTTAGTGTACTAAATATATATGTATGGGACCGATAATTTGCAACTTGAGGAATCTTATTAACAGAATTACACGTTCTTTAACTTTAGGTTAGAATGTGACGTAATAATATTCAGGGTGTTCCAGTTAAACCAACCTTGCATCATTTGTAGTGGAAACTGAACATTGGTAATTTTTCTAAATTGCTCAGAAAAGGAATTATCATTCGCTTAATCACTAGGTGGACATGCTGTATATCCTTCTACCATCTTATTTGAAGATTTTCATTGTTGGAAGAAATATGCTCAGCTCGCGTTCCTTTTTCTCGTCTTTGCCTCGCGCTCATTAAAGTTTGCTACGAGAGTTTTCTCTTTAGTTTTGCATACAGTCGGGTAAAGGGCGCCACCATGTAATGAGCTCAGGGCTAAAGTTTCATTAAGATACGGCAAGTAATTTCATTGAAGCAAATTTTAAAACAGACAAGTCACTTGAAAAATGGAATTGAGACGAGAAAATTTTCGCGTAATAATTTTTTACAACCTTCGGAGGATACTAAGATCAATAACAATGAGTTGGTTTGTGTTTTTGGTACGACATCAGTTGACAATTTCTCGCTGCAAAGACAGCAGTCACCCAGCCCGCGCGCCAACTAATCAAGGAAGATCGACATGGTGAAATTGAGACATCCTTAAGTATTTCAAAGTTTACATTCCAAAAAATTTTGCATAATGAACTGTGTTAATTAGTGTCGAAATATTTAACGTAATACAACGTAAGCTCAAGAAATGTTTGTTGTATAGTGAAGGGCGACGAATCATGGATTTACTTCTATGAACCCGAAACTAAACGTCAATCCGCTGTATGGGCGATGAGTGATGAAAAGTCAGCACAAGTTATACGTTCTCGCGTCGAAGAAAATGGTCGGAATGTTCTCTCAATTTCGGCTCATGTTACTACAATTGCTTTAGAAAGTCAAAGAGCGGTTAACTCAAATTAATGTAGGACCGATTGTTTACTAGAAGTGATTGTCGTGCTCCGAAAAGCCAACTCACAACGGTGAATTGTTCCCCACCATGCAAATGTGAATTCACATAAAGCTCAAAAGATGATTGAATGCTTAGAGCAGCAAAATATCAACTCGTCCTTCATACAGTCTTGACCTAAGTCTTAATGAACTTCTTACGTTGCGTTGTCTAGAATCAAGAGTGGATTGCGTTGACAATGGTTTCAATTGCCGAGAGAAGCAGTCGATTTAACTATTTTAAGTGATAACTGGCACAACTACTTTAACAGTTGGTTTGAAAATAACAAAGCGCTTTAAGTCGATGCAATGTTTCTTGATGCATGTAGAAAAACTTTTTTTACAAGAAAGCTTTGGGAAATAATTTAAAACAAGTTCAGAAAAACTATCTGGATTAGTTGTGGTGACGAAGGTGGTTCTTTGTTCAGAATATTATTCAACAATAGTGGATCTGTAGGTTTGTAGAAAGCTGTATTATGAGTTTTTTAGAACATTCTTTATGCATAAAATTCATTTATGTTTATCGCATACGTACAGTAGATGAACAAACAGGAGATATCCAATAAACGTAGTTCGACAAAAAATGAATATCTTTCAGCTTGTCATCCATTTTATACAATACATTTCACGTAAAACTTAAACAATAAAGCAGTCTGCACGAAAAGTTTCTAGACATATATACATTCGTATTCATTCGAACTTTAAACTCAAAACTAGAGTTACAAGTTTAGCATGTATGTTCAACATATTCCAACAGTTTTGTTCTAAACTTTCCATTGTATACCGAGAATAAACGGTGTACTGAAATTAAATTGAAAAATCCATACAATGCGAAGATCTACCCGACGAAAAAAAGAAACCGATTCAGATCGTGGAGATGCCGCAATTTTATAGAATAGAACTGGAAGAGAAGCAACTTACGACTTCATTTACTGTTTTCTTTGCCAGCCGTGTAATTCCTTAAAGCAGACGGCGTAAAACGTATTATGGTCGGAATTTCGATTGAGTAGGGTACTTTTTAAATTCCCTCTTCGATGGGTTATTTTCCACCTTAATTAAGGCGTTCAAAAAAAATGTGCCCTAATTTTACCAATTAGACCGGGTAGCCTTCTACCGCTGTCTCGTTTACAATAAAGTTATTCTGTTTGAGTAACGGTTTAATTGCGAAGGCCAATGGTAATAATGATGATCCTTCAGATGATGGTTCATTAAAGTAAGTGCGGCTGAAAAAATAATTGAGTAAGAATATTAAATAGAAAGCCCTTAGGTTATTACCATTGTATTTTTACAGCAAATTCGATATAGCTCAGGAAAAAACGTAATTTAGCACTTTTTACGTCATTTTTAAGGATTTCATACTAAAATAAGCAAAGTCCTTCAATATGAATTATGTATATTGTACAGTGATATCCTAAATTTACTTGTAACGATAGATAATTGTCACGGTCGATAGGTCCGAGAGTGTTCTCTAGTCACTCTTTCGGTAGTTTGTATAAAAATAAACTGCAAATAATAACGGTTTACAAAAAAAAATTGATGGAATAAGATCTAACCTCTCAAGCTGTGACGTTAACCGCGCGTTTTCTGGATTGAATTAACTGAGGTTCAATTTGTTCATTACACACAACACTTGAGTTTGCTTGCACCTTTTTCAATTGTTGAAGGTTTGTTTGAACATTTTGGGTTCGTTCGTTGGAGGTGGTGAGCTTCGTTATTTAGTTGAAGTGAACATGTAAGTCTAAAGAAACAAACATGGATAAATTATTTGACAGACACAATACGAAGTTTTAAACTTATATAAACTTTATTTTAAACTTTTAAGATATTTGTCTATGCTTTTTTTCTGTATTTTATTTCGTTTTAGAATGCCTCCTTCTCATTTCAATCTTGGTAAATATTAGGTGTACATGATTTTAGCTCACATTTTCTTGAACACCGAGTAATTGTGAATAATTACTCGTTTACTTTCTTGCATGTCGACATGTCTGTGCCTTTTTGAACAGGTTCTTAGTAAAGAGGATGTCAATAAGCGATCCTCTGACAGAAATAAACGTGCTTGTGCTAGTTTCATTGCAGTAGTTGTTAGTGCAACATCAAGATAGCACATCATAAGAATACCTTAAAACCCGTTAGAAGTTGTACAACTCGATCAGTTAGTACGCTGGGTAAATGAGGCTTATCTCAGTAGGAAGCCGCTAGTACATTAAATGTTTCACAAAGAGTCGTAAGTTGATCATGGAATAAGTACATATCTACAGGGACCGCGACATACAGGCATTGTTGAGGACGAGGACGGAATATAACTCGCGTTAAAGAGTGTTCAAGGCTACGCACTGCAAGCAGAAACCTGGCATACGTAGCTTCAAAGATTAACAGTTTTTCCAACAAATTTCTGGACAAACGGTTAGAAGGAGGTTGCTTGCACCTAATTTAGGGGTAAGGTAACGTGCACGTAGAAATCATTTGACGATTGAATACCGGGATTGTATTTTGGAAAGTTGGAGATGTTGTCTTTTCACCGACTAGTCGAAATTAGTATCAACGGCTTTCTATGCAGGATCTGTTTGTGTTTGAAATAAATCATACAAACTGTACGCATGTAATATAATTTAAATATTAACATTTTAGAAATCCTAACATTTTACCAGCACAAAACCCAATGTAATAAGGCTCTAATTTTGTAAATCGAATTTGTACTTTATGGATTTTCCATTCATGGCTAGAATAATTTTAGTACTGGTAATATTACTGTTATTAGCATGTGATATAAAATTTTATTGCAAGGGCGTTGATGCCGAGAGGCACATTAAAACATCATTGTTCGTTCTGAAAGGAACACTTCCATGAAGCTTCTAATTAAAATTTTCACTGGGATAGCTCGTTTAGTGGACTGTATTAAGCAGTCCCAAAATTCTCGTTTTAAAACGAACCCCGCCCTTATTAAAATTCGATGTTGTGACGTTCGCAGTCTCATAATTACACGCCTTAAGCAGTATTAGGCAAACTGTGTTATCTCACTTTGTGTTAATTATGTGCCAGTTAAGTTCTCAGAATGATCAGATTTTCTACCGGACGCTAAATTAACAGCTGACGTTTTTAATTGTGGAGATAAGGTAAAGTTATGTTATTAGCGTTCACTTCGCGTTATTATTTCTACCCCGATACTCTTCTTTTACTCTGACGACTGCTAATCTTCTAATAAAGAAGGAGGAACGAAATAAACAAGAAATTTTGTAAGGGGAGATTTATACAGTTAATTAGAATATCAATATAATTTTTCCATAATCAACATTTTTTCAAATTCTTTATTAAGAACCAAATACAATCGTTTGGCCAATAGAATGGTGCACGTTCAACTTTGCAAAACTTAAAAATTTATTGCAGTGGTGACTACATTGTAAAATTCCAATATCGTGTTTGGCTTCCTTACGCTTAAATGGCTGTGTATATTTAAGGCACCAAGGAATAATGTTGGGATGACGGCCAGAATTTCATGCAACATTTCGCTTTTACTTTCAGGCTTCATCAGTCATAAACGAGTTTAAAGTATTTAGCCATACGTGTGAATATAAAGGTTTAACGATGCTCGTCGTAGGAGTTCTGGGTGATGAATAATTGACTGACGTTTAGGCATTGTATCTACCAATTTTTCGCAATGCTCTGATGGAGTATTTTTCCACAATTCTTTATTTTGGCTTCAAGTAGGTAGCGTTTTTAAGGAAAATACCACAAATACGTAATTGGATTAAAGTTTGGTCATCGGGCCGGCAATTTCGGAAGACGCAATCCATTTTCGTGTATCCACAGCGTGGCACGAAGCGTTATCCTTTCGGATTTTTTCTCCAGAAGCTAATTAAAAAAAATTTGCATACGATGACCTTAACATGGAATTTAGAGCTCTTAGGTTTCACTACTCATTCGCCCGTTACATGTAAACATTTTGCCAATGCTCTGTCATGACATACCATAATGCCATCACCTCCGTGCCAAGTAAATAAAATTCTGGGTAAATTTCCGGGTATTTACCTGGTATTTGTTCAAAAATTGGTTAGACTTGCAGTAAATTCAGTATATCATCAAATACTCGGAAATGAATGGAGGTGGAGTGAGTACACAAAGATAGAAGTCGATAACTTGTTGTGATACATTTTTTCATTGTTATCTCTTAAATTGTTGCCCTGTTCACAGTCTAGATTTGCCATGGAATACTGGATGGACTTATAACATTATGCAGTATTTACTGGACTGGTGACGCAGTGTCTAGCACGCTGGGCAAGTAGTCTCCGAGTATCGGGTTCGAACTCTGGGTTCACAACTCTCAGAGTAAGCTCTTCCATAGACTTCCTTATTCCAAATTTGGCGAATGCTGAATGTAATGTAATAAAGTACTTTTAGGATACTAAAAAGCTAAAAATAGTAATATTTAAAATAAATGTTGATAGCATTCAATTCGAAGTCGATATTTTTTTAATAATTGCCTCTATATTTGTTTCTCTTTCCAGTATTTAATTGTCCAATGCCGGTGTCCTTTTGCCAATTGTAAACGGTTTTTTCTGCAGATCTTGCATAACAACGGCTAGGTATGCCGTTGTACACTTAGCACTTAGCACTTTTACATATTGTAGATTCCTATTTGTAGTGGTAGTATCAAATCTAGATCTAATTATCAATAATTAGATTTACTGATAACCCTGTTTGATTTAGTTCACGTGTAAACAAAGCGTGACCTTTACAAATGATTACGCGTATGTAAACCACATCTTCGACAGCGCAACCGGTGGAACGCCCACATTGTCAGTTTTCTCAAAGGTATTTAATTTCACCTATGTGATGGAATTTCACAAATACATATCTACGTCTTGAATTTTTAATTTATTTCTGTAACAGCATCAATCTAAAATGTGTATTTATAAAATATATTTCAGAGGTATATAAAATGAAGTGTAAAATGTACAGGCATACATCGCTGAAGCTTAAACAAACATGTTATGATTAATTGTTTTGTGAAGCGGAATATTGTTCAATAGTAACTTTGTACCAAATGCTCGTCGACGAAGCAATTTGCTGTTTATATTAAAATAGTTTGCTATATAACTTTTCAATCTTGAGTATTCTTTGACGACTCTTAAAACTAACATTCATTAATAATTACATTAATTACAGAGAGTATTATTCACTATTATGGTAAGTTATTGCTTTTTTTGAACATTTAATTTACATTGTTGTTATAGACTTCCACAGTGGTTAGTTTCTTTTAAAGAGTTTCGGTTTCGGGGTTGAAACGGCGTCGTAATTGCATAAATCTGCTGACGCTTCGTTCCCCGTTGTATGGAGCTTCTTAGGGAGCTGCTGGATGTTGTAACGCTACTGTGGGAAGCGGCGATACAGCATGCCGCAGACCAGAAGGAGCTTCATGCAACTGAAAGAGAAACGTTAGCAGACTCATGCAATTACGACATGGTTTCAACCCGGAAACCTGATTTTTTTGAGATTGAGATTGAGAGTTGAGATATCTATTTTTACAACATAATTAACTATAAAATGATTTAACAGCTAAATATTTTACATAGTAAAACGTAGTAAAACATAGTAAAGCGTTTACTTAGTAAAACAGTTGTTTCTACGGCGACGCTTATTATTACTTTAACTCGCTAGTACATCTTCCATAAATATCGGTGTTTGCCACATTTCTCTTAACCTCGGAATATGCCCTTTCAAATTTGTTATGTCGGCACTTTCGACTAGCGGCATAAACTGTTTTTTCAGCTGCAATATACAGGTACCACGCGTTAGAGGACCATAAAATAATAAAAAAGGTCTTATACGCTAGTAACCATAAGCTTTTTATTTTTAGGATACAGAATATTAAGTTGGAAAATGCTTTTTTAGAAAGTTTGTTTCTCTTCAACATCTTATAACAAAAATCGCTATTTAGCCGATATGAGCTTTAAAAGTAGCAACATAACATAACAAAGAGAAACAAATTATTGATTAAATTAATGGTTCTATTCTTGAATACACCTTTCCAATCCTTGTGTTAATGATTCACGGCATCTGGATCTGGAATCACGGAATCTGACACATAATTGCTCTTCCTTATTTATTTCTACCGTATACACTTCATTTTTCATAAACCTCCAAAGTGAAAAGTCGAGAGGATTAACATCGACCAAGAGTTAGTATAGGTCTCCCACGACCAATCCAACTATTTCTGTCATTTTTGTAAAAATTCCCTTGCTCTTCGAGAAAAGTTTCCCAATAAAGTGTTCAGTTCACTTCCCAAAAAAAAATCGATAGAATTCGCTTGTGAATCAACTGGTCAATTGAAATGGACCAATTAGGTAATTGTCGATTATACTTGCACACACATTAATAGAAAACTTCTGAAAGGTTTGATTATAGTTTGATGAGGAATGTCAAAAGCACCATTACGACTAAAACCTACTTCATCGATGAACTGTTATCTTTTGCTTTTTTGAAACAGCTATCTTCTCCCAAACGCTTACGTACATCAATAGATGTTCCATAATGAGAACCATATCTTAGT
The DNA here is from genome assembly GCA_902654985.2 of Oryctes borbonicus. Classification (NCBI taxonomy): domain Eukaryota; kingdom Metazoa; phylum Arthropoda; class Insecta; order Coleoptera; family Scarabaeidae; genus Oryctes; species Oryctes borbonicus. The sequence continues at coordinate 2,390,861 of LR736897.1, read as the reverse complement.
TAGTGATATCTCTCGCAGCAATTTTAAAAAACGACAAACAACAGAACTAAACAAAAACGTAATAAGAAACAGAATCAACTTGAATAAATTATTACAATATTAATTTGACATGTGTCACAATAATTTTGGTCCAATTATGTCTTCATAATCGGAAAGAATTAAAAAAAAATATTTTTAAATTTTTTAAATTCCATTTTCTAAAAAAAAGGTATCTAAACGTTTTCTAAAAAGCATTTAAGATCTGTGTAGCTTGAAAACAAAAGGATTATGGACATTAATGGCGTTTCTTATTATTTTGTGGTCCCCTATCGCGTGGTAGTATGCATTGCAGTTTATTCAATGTCACCTGGAATAAGTGTATAAATAAGCTCCAAATGTTGAGATACTTCTTTTTCGAAATAATCTATCATAGATTGTGCATTGCCAGTGAGATCCACAATAATTTTTTCGTAATGATTGACATGAAAAATAGCGGCTTCCAACCGCATGCCCAGACTGCTTTTTATTACTGGTTGAGAAGGAAGCAGAACGTTATAGAACTGAATTCATAATGGAGTCTCCGAAAACATTTTTTAACGCTATTAGTAGGAGTGTTTACCAAAGAAAAATTGTTTTTCACTTCTTCCACAGCACGAGTTAGTCCATTCGCCAATTGTATGAATCCGGGTAAAGGATTTCTAAATTACATGTTGAAGCGTCGTTTGTCAACAATAATATCTTCTCACAAATAAATATAAATAGACAAAATTACTGCAAAATATGTAAATAATCTAGAAAATATATATTTAATGAAAATATGCACAATGATTGATGAAGAATATATAAAAAGCATTTCATTCATAGCAAACAAAACAATTATCGAAGACCATCTGTTTTATCAATAAGGCTAGCGACAATATAAACAGCCTCCTGTACGGAAAATATTACACAGGCGGGCTTATACGATATTAATCTACCGATAATACGAACAGTAGCTTCGGATAATCTGTTTTTTTCTAATGTTGTGATAATTACACAGGTAGGCAAACAGATAAAGTTGAAAAAAATGAACTATAATTAATTTATTGCCTACTCAACAAAACAGCATATAACGCAGAACGGTTTATTTATATTAGTTTTATTATTTGCTTATATTATCGTATCACATATTTTTGCGGAATTGGAAATTATGCACTCTATATCATAAATTGGATTGTTTGGCTTAATCAATAAAATAATTACAAAGCTTATTGAAAGCGGTTCGTGACTTATTGACAAGTGGGGTGCGATTATGTCAAAAAAAAATAAGATAAAGGTTTATCTTGAAAAAAATCAGTAATTGCTAGTAGATTATTAAAAAAGACGCGCGCTTTGGCATGCCGAAAAACTGCTTTTTATATCAAGAGATTAACGTTTTTCAGGTCAAAGCGGGATGCAACTGCACATTCTGAATTTTTCACAGAAGATACCAAAAATATCGTTTTTTGAATTTAAACTTTTCACCAGCTTCCGAAGTTGGGTTTGTTAGCTATTTCTTAACAAAAGTATTTTTCTAGCTTTTTTCATATTAGCTTGTAGGCTGCATTTGCATTAATGGCCCGCAATAATTAATATGACCAAGTCATTCTTCATGATTTTTTATTTTAGTGGTTAAATGATATAGATCTTTCGTACCAGTTCTAGTCCAATTCAAATCTAGTGATCCAGACGTAGTATTATAAAACAACACACACGGAATTAAACATCCACATATCAGCTTCACTTCAGCTCTTCTTTTTACAGTAGCTTTGACAGATGTAATATGCTGATATGTGTGTATGCATTACTGGGGAATTAACGAAATTTAGTTTTCAGCGTATGATCGTCTTTGTCTATATCCATGCTGTTTGTTGACTAATAATTCTTTTTTATTTAGGATCGATATCGACCTGTTTGCTATTACTTGGGCAAAACTTTTTGATACAGCTAGAAGAATTGGAGCAACTGATCTAAAAAAAAGAATTCCTTTCATATGTTGTTACAGAATAAGCTTTATGTTATACCATATTATACCGTCTTACGTAGTAAATAAAAGAGAGCGTATGTGTAAAAGGATATTATTGATGCAAACTGTATTTTTGCTTTAAAAAGAAATTCTTTTTTGTCGGGTTTGATTTCCTATTCCTTATACTACAACATGTATTACCATTTCTTCTCACACTTTCCTCTTTGAAGTGTTTCCTGTATTGCATATGTAACAAAACAAATAGGAACGAGGTAGTTTCCTTGTTTAAGACTCTCTGGATTTATCCATACCGAAAGAGAAATGGTAATACGACTGACTAAATATGACTGTGCAAAGTGCAAGAAACCAAGCAAACAGGTTTCTTGCACTTTGCATATTGAATGTTGTTGCGCTCATTGCGCTAGAGCTGTTCCAGGCTCGTCACCTCCTGTTCCCGGTGAGGAGAGTGACCGAATATTTCGACTATTTTCTCTAAGATATTGTTTTGTAAAATGAATAAATTTTCTTTTTTAAACGATATATTTTTCATATTCTTTCAATTTCACCAGTAAATTTCAAATTATATGTTCCTTACAATGCTAGAAATGACAATATTGTTATTAAAAGCAGTCCACCTGTAACTGTATCAACTTGAAACACCGCGTCCGTTGGTCGAAATGGAAGGTGCCGTGCTTGACGAAAGGTTAATAAATATAAATTAGGTTTTTTATTAGATTTCAAGTTGTACTTGTAAGAAGAGAATATGCCAATATTAATATCCACAAATACTTTCTTTTGAAAAATAGACATGTGCATAGATAATATGCGTACTTTACTGGTATAAACAATTAGATTATAAAAGATTTTTTTTTGGTTATATACGTTATACTGGATATAACAAGCTAGTATATGGATTAAATAAATATTTACACTTTTCTATTAATAATAGACTACCACTTTTCTATTTACCCCGCGAAAAAAATAGCGTTTACGCCGTCGAGATGTCTAACACGTTGTTTATTTGAGTTATTCGATTTATTTACACGAAAGCATATTTCGGGACATTATAAATTCGCCTGGATATAGGTATGGTATTCAATGGGTTTTTGCGCTTATGCCTTGGATTTTTTTTTTTTGGGAGACGTTGAAGGTCTGTTCTTCAATTTCGCTTTTTTTCAGAAAAGGGGAATTTCGTGGATCTCCAACTGTAATAACACGCTTCGGTACATAATTCTTCTGCGCTCTCTTTTCGAACAGTTTTTTTTTTGTATATGCCAAGTCAATAGAACACCCACATGCTACCGAACGGTCGCGCATATACGGAATTGGAAGTTATTTAACTGGTAAGTGGAGCGAAAGCGAATGCGAGGGTTATGAAAAAAGTAGCATAATTTTAAATGTTAAGCGAATTTTATTGTTACTAAAAGGTGCAAAAAGCAGCAAAATATCTACTTTCAGCATTACTAAAAGTAAATTAGATATCTATGTTACAAGGTACGCAAGTGTAGTTTTACGGTCGAAGATGTTATTTGTAGACCGAGACGAAGCCCAGGTTTCGGTCACAAAATTAATATTGCACATGTTTAGAAAGGAAATAAAGTAGGTTTCAGGAATTATTTGGGACCAATATTATAAGACATCAAATAAACCTTTCATAGGTAAAACGGGATCGTAGTAACGAGTTTGAAGAGGCATCAGTAGTAAACATTCATATGAAATCTTGCGCCAGTTAGCCGACTTAGAATTTCGTACCTTGAATATTGTAAGCAACTTATTATACACGTTCGAAGCTGGTTTCTTCGCATTTAAATTTTAACATAGTGTACAATTTGGGCAGCGTTAAATTGCACAGTGCTGCAGATCGATGCTTATTTTCTTTCGTATATACTGCTTTTCTTTTTATCTTCAAAGAAGACATATTTAACAATCAATTTTCCCCAACATGAAACAGTTTTACCTCTATTATTCTCCGTTTATCTTCTCCTCCAAGCACCTAATACCTTTATCTCTATAAACACAAACAATCTCCAACACAGAGGCACAAATAGCCACCGGTCGAGGATGTTAACGGTAATCTTCCCATCGGTTTCTCACATGTGGGTCAACACGGATTGACCTCGATAACGGCCAGTCGAGGGTAAAATATGAATGTAACTAAGGAAGAAGGTGAAATAAGGTTGTTTTCCCGATTAGTGCGCTAAATAACGGTAAACTCAAGCGACTTCAAAATCACATTTCTGTGTATACCCAATTAAATATGCGTTTGATAAATCACAATAAACTTGCCGAACAATCGTGTTGCAAACTATGTCGCGCGGTTATATGGTAATGAATGTATTAGTTGTTCAAACAGCTTCGCTCGTAACTTGGGACATGCTTGACAGTCTTTGCTGTAGCCGAGCTCCGACTGATTGGTTTGCTTTACTAAATCAAACACAGAAGCCATAGTTTGTAATACGTCGGAATGGTTACGGAAATATACGCAGAAATCAATAAAGTCAAATCATGTAATTTACAAACAACGACAATTAATTATAGCAATTGTTACAGTTATAAGGATGGCTCCAAATCAATCCTGATTTGTAAACGTAGCCTTCATTAAAATCTGAAAATGGATCAGTTCTACTAGATCGCAATCTGCGCTGGGATTTGCATTGCCGGGAACTTTTAAAATTAAAATCATGTACCAATAAGATTATTTTTAAACGAGAACTAAAAAGATTCCTATTAGAGGTGGCCTTCCATAAGAATATCCTGTCATATGTTGATTGAAAGTCTAACCATGTGTTGGGCGTCACATTTGCTCGCTCAAAACTTAAAAACGCGTTCGAACGAACATTTCTAGAGACGTGTTGAAGTGGTCTAAGTGAAATAAGTCGGAGTTTGAGTTTTTTTTTTTTTAGGCTCAAAGTTTCCATCAAGGGACAGAGATCCTCATCAAATTGGGAGACCATCACGTTCACAAACGTCTATTTTGCAGAATAAGATGCCAACTACTATTTGGACGGATTAAAAAGTTGGCACCATCGCTTGAAAAAATCTGTAGGCTTACGAAAAGAATATGTTGAGAAATAAACCTGAATTTAACTAAAAAGTTACCTGCTTATGTATTAAGCTAGAAAATTGTCAGACTGTCCCCGTATGTTTCTTCACATAATAGATATATAATAATCCACCATAGCTTGCATAAACGTTTCCTCTCTTCAAGGCAACAAAACAGAGTCCATGAATTCGCTATAACGTTCAATGTTTATGAAATAATTAATATACATAAATGACCAGCTAATTAACTGTTGTATAATTAAGCTGTGGTTACCAAGTAACTGCACTCTTTAATTCTATCTACATTTGTCTATGTCTCTAGAAAAGTTACTGTTTGTAAGTACTGTACAAATCAGCAATACAACTTCAAACGACAGATTTTGTTTTCCCACTCACAAATAGGGATTCATTTGCAGCTTTTACTTTCACATGTGGTACGACAAATACGGAAACTACCTACACGCTGACAAGCTGTTCGCTAAACGATATACGATTATTTATAGCAACCGTTAACGCAGTGGGAGACATTTCAGGAAAAGTTACGTATTTTTCGCAGGTGTATTTCCGTATGTGGGCTGGTAGAGTTACGTGATGGAATTCTACTGGTAGCTTTGAAAGTAATGATTACTGTGTCGAGAGCTCGAGAGTATTAGGGTATTGGAAATCTATTTCTTCATCAAAATTTTTTCTTTTTTATTTTACGACTTTTGTTACATAGCACAAAAATTGAAATAAAACTTGGAAAATAAATAAATGTAGCAATGGTAAGTACAGAGTTATTAGGTACTGAAAATAATGTAGTTTTTTTTTTAAAAAGTCATTCTTCACTAATTATTATTTATATATTGCCAAGGTCCCTTCGGTGACCTTTAGTAACAGAACTTCCTTCTTAGTCGTAATGCTTCAATTATTGTAAGGGAATTAAGTGGTTTTGTTTGACACTAATTGACGGAGAACGTTGTCTGGTGTGAGTAACCCAACGAATCACTCTCTTAAGAATCGCTAATGAAGTTGAAGGCAGTACTTCAACTTCTCGCCCTAACGGTATAATTATATCTCAGAGGGTTTGACATCGAACGAAGATATTAGCGCAACGCAATTGGATTAATAATGTTTTAAGGAAACCATAATTATTATGTACTTACTAGTTTATTAGGAAACGGAAATTGGTTTGGAGATCGTTCGTTTTCGGTATTAATTTTCTCATATTTCTCGCGGTTAGTGGTATTTCTAATGATTAGGGAGATCAGAATTTTTCTTTTAATTGTCTTATAAGCGAACGCGAGGTCTCTAATTTTTTTTTTTTTGCAATTTCGACAATGCTGCGTTCCTGTTATTCCAGCTTGCTCATCAACATTATATTTCTAATTTATTGAATTCTGCTTGAAAAGTAAAATTTGTGCCAACTACTTAAAGTTTTAGGCAAATAATCTAAATGTGAAGCCTAAAATAGAGTGTTTCTGCAATTACTTCATCATTTGAGTCAAATTTTTCATATTCGGAAATAGGAAATCGCTGGAGGCTAAATCTGGCAGTTATAATGGGTGCGGAATCAATTTGTATCCTAACCCCTGGCATTTTGCCATGATGACGACACAACGGCGCACGCATGCATGTCTTGATGAAGCAGAATTTTTTTTCTTTCCCAAATACGGATGTTTTTTTTTCACAGCTCTGTTGAACCGATTCAATAAGTGGTTGGCATAATATTCGCCATTCATACTTTTCAAGGTACTCAACGTGGATTATGCTACGTACGTCTATGCTATGACCATATTCTTGTTGGTCGATAAGGTGGCTTTTGCCTTCTTTGGTGCCGGTTGACCACGAAAAAACCATTGTTTGGCCTATTCTTGGTCTCTGGCGTGCTGTAAAAAACCCATGTTTCGTTAACAGTTGTTGGACCTTTTGAAGTTGATACACGTGCGTGTTGATGGTCAATTGTGTGCAATCCCGGGACTCATCTTGCGAAAGCTTCTTTAAATTTAAATGAGATGTTTAAATGCTATGGACCCAATCAAGTTAAATATCCACAGCCTCACTAATCTCACGCACCTTCAATGTCCAACCATCCATTGCCATATCGTGAATTTCTTAATTTCTGATGTGGTGACCCCATTTGCGATATAGACGTTCTTCATCAAAAATGCTCTTACGTGAGCATTTAGATTCAGCTGTCCAATATTTTGTGATCGATAACGAAAGTGCAGAATCTCCATAAACATCACTAAGTCCCGCATTTATCATTATTCGTTTGCTTTTTCAAAAACCATTATTTAGTTACTGCTCTACATTCGATTTTTTTCAATTGTTATTAGCTATATAAAGTGAAAAGCTCTTGAGATTTGTCATTTACAAACTAACATCTTGACAGGGCTCTCGTCAAAGATTACTTTTACGAAAAATAGTTATTTCAATTCTAGTAGCATCATCTCTTGCCGAGGCTAAGTAATTATCGAACTCTTAGATCAATCTGCTATGGTGAGAGTCGTTAATACAAAACAAAAAAGGATCGAGGAAAGAACGAATAACTCTTTCATAAAGGTACTACGTCTTGATTTATAAGGACCATGAGTTACTATTCACTAAATACATTGCTAATGCGTAGTAACAACGATGCAAATTATAAAGTTTTACAATCCAGACAGTTGGTGGAAACTTGCCGAAGAATAAACATTCATTACTGGAGGTCTTCGGAATGAAAGGAACTTATTTTAATTGCTTGTCAAACGTTTAATTGAGGTAGGTATACCAAAGTGTAGGAGGGTGGCGGTAGAATCCCTACGGGTTGGGCTTAAAATTACTTTTCAATAATGGCTATTCATGCCACGTTTATGCTTCTTCATCATTGAGATCGACGCGGCGACGGCAACATTAAGCGCGCACGCAATTGTTAATTAAAAGTTTATAGGCACATTAAATTTCTTGAATAGGTTATCGATGAAGAAACTTTCGCTAATATATCTGTTCGGTTCGCGTCGGGACGTGCCCTATTACTACTCTGCGTCCCACAGTCTGATGCCTAAGGAAAGCAATATCGAAGTTAAATGATCTTATGGGATTTGTCTGTTGATCACAAAAGATTCTCTCGGCTCTTATTGAAAAGCCAGCAGTCGAAGTAGGAAATGAAAGATATTACTAGGGACTAGTGCTGAAGAATGTAAACAAAAACCTAATCATAGTAATTGCGTCATTGTACGTATAACGCGTGTAGAAGATATTAATTCCTCCATCAGCGTGAATTATTACGCTAAGTTAAAGTCTATAAATAACTCTTAGTTAGTTTGCAAATGTCTAAAGCATTAGACAGTTCTCGTTTTTTTTTTCTTCTTATAAATGAAGGAAATATATTTTCATGAAAATAACCGTGCAGAGAACGAAGCAGGATATTATCTTGATTTGTTATAAACTTAAAAAGTGTCTCTTATTTCTGTTAGGATTACGTAAGAACAGTTTTGATCTTCAATAATACCCTAGAACTGTCAGTAGCGATTACGACTACCTGCTATTTTTTAACTTAACTATTAATTGGTTAAATCAACTTATCGTACATCTGACAAAGAACACCGGCTATCCGCAAATTCAGATTTCAAGGAAACTGTGCCTGAAAGAGTATCATGGGATAAGAGCAACACAATTTTTAGTGGCCAAGTTCCCCGATTTCGGTACAGCGCCCCCATAAATTTGCAGAAATTTTTGATTTTTGTAAGTATCCCAGAAATTATAACTATATTTAGAAGATAATTTGAGGTATAGTACATAGTCAAAAATAAGGCAAATTATTATCGGAAACAATAGATAACGGGGGACCTCCCAATTTTTTTAAGATTTTATTTTATTTTTAAAAAATCAAGTGACTTTTACGTATAAAACGTTGTTGCATAAGAAATTTAGATAGTCAAACATTGAAGATTCAAAAACGATAATAATGCGACTATCATTATTCCAATAATTACATAACAGAAGTACTATATGGATAATACTAACATTTATCAATAATAAAAGAAAACCAGAGGGGAAGATAACAACATAATTTTAAGAAATCAGGTATGGGGTCTATTTCTGGATTGTTCAATTTTCTAATACTCAATATTTACTTTACTTATTGCGAACTTCATCAGGAGTTCAAATAAGAGTCGAAGGCGTTGATAATAATAGTTGAGCAGTTAACATCATAAAAAAAAACAACAACAATGAGAAATTACTACTACATTTTAAGAAACATCCAAGACGACAACCTGTGTCTAAACTGTAGAGTTACATTATTTTACAGTTTAGTAAGTTTAATATCGTCCTGGATATTTTTTAAATTGTAGAGGTTGGTAAAATGTAATTTTTCATTTCTTGCTGTTTTTTTTTGTTATAGTGTTTAACAGTCTAAGTATTGTTATCAACGCCCTCGATTCTTATTCTGTTCTCCTGTTTTACGAAAATTAATATCGTTACAAGTTATACCAATCGCTTAATTAATTAAGGTATAAAGGTTTATCATCCTTAATTCTTTAATATTTGACTGACTAAATTTATTATGCAGCACAGTTTTGTACGTCAAGAGCTCTCTATTTTTAATAACTACGAAAGCATTATAAAAAGTATGGAGGTGTGGGGTACGTTGGTTCCCCGTTGTTTAGTTTCCTTGAATATAGAATATACCTCAAAAGAAAGATGGGTGGGCATAGGATACTTCGGCCCCCCGTTATTTTTTTTTCCGAGAATAATTTGCGTCATCCTTGACTATGTAATATACTTCAAATTATCTTCTAAACAAAAAAAATCTGTTATAGTTTCGGAGATATTTACAAAAATTTACAATTCGGGTAAATTTGTGGGTGCTGTACTTCGAAATCTGGGGATTCATCCGGTAAAAAAAATTATGTTGTTATAATACCATAATATTCCTTCGGTCTCACAGTTTCATCGAAATTTGAATTTACAGGTTGTCCGTTTTCCCTTCTAAATTGGAAATCTTTTCTTCCCAAGTTATCTATTCCTTATATTCTCCGTTTTTATCAAGAAACATAACTAGTACGGTGTACGTAGATTAATTCATATCTGTTGCAGGTAACTGGTACCATTTAATAGGTGTATCCTCTTTAATTCATTAGATTTGTATATTTGAAATATGGTGACAGGTAAATGAATTTTCTACGAAATTACATTATAAATATCTCGAAACAATAGCGGATCTGCTTTGCCTTTAAGCCCATCGTATAACAAAATCCTCAATCGATTCCATGTCTGTAATTATCTCGTAGTGAAATAAATATATTTCGATGTTGGTACAGACAGGCAATCATAGATCAATATTAATACTGGAATATATTGTGGGCTGTCAAGCGACCGGTGTCCTTTGCGTTTCCCCCTAATGAATTTGCATAAATCCGGCGGATTACAGAATATTAGAGAGATACCCAATAACGTGGTATCCGTGTATTGTGTCGCTAAATATTCTACTACATTGCATGTACATCCAGGCACCTATACATATGCATGTATATTCGGTAGATCAAGATATCGATTGCGAATTACGGGTCTGACGCAGTTGTTAATATAATGGATATTTTCGGATAGTCTAGTAAATATTTTTTATCAATTTGTACCGGATAGTAACAGTTAGTAAATCCATTTTTTTTCGTTAGGAGTGCACTTGTTACTTTTTATTTGGTGGTGGGAGAACTTTAAAAATAAATTATATAAAGCTGTGCAATCGGAACGATACGGAGTATGAGAGCGTGGAACAAACAACGAAGGAATAGTTGAGTACTAAGAACGAACCAAATTACGGTAAATAAAAGTAGAAGCACCATTGAGAGAAAGTAAGCAAGAAAATTTTGATGAAATTTGGAGAAAAACTAGTTAAGGATAAGGCATATAGCAAAAATCAGAAACTATTCTACGGAGTGGTAAAACGAATTAGAAAGCCTATTTAGCTCATTTGAGCCAAATTTAGAAAAAACCAAAACAAAAAGGGACGGATACAAACGAAAGAAGAAGATGGATTGGAAACACGGAGGAAATATTTTAAAGAATCAGCGTATGAAGACTAAATCTCACATACATCTATAGGATCAGGTTGGCAAAGAGGTACGGAATATTATTGTAGAAGGGCTAGAGAAGGACAGATAAAAATAAAATTGATCGAAACACAAAGAATTGAATTATTTGATGTTGTGTACCAAACAAGTAGTTGGTCATTTATTTGATGCCTATCAATCAAATGAAGTTTGCAAATGCACTTGGTTATTGCGAAGTAGCAAATGGTGAACATTTTCAACATCTAATTAAATATCACTAAATTACCTTCAGTATTAGTGTTAATACTGTTTACTTTTCCTTGACACCCTGTTTAAATTGTAATAAATCAGGGGGTCACTTAGTTTAATTAAGAGAAAGAAAAAACAGTTCTAAAGATATCTTTCTTCCATGTCCATTGGTTTCAAATTGTGAATGGTAGTTGTTGCAAAAAGTTTCCCAATACCTATTTTTTGAGCGAGCCTGTGTAGTAAGAGATAGTAACTTTTAGACGTTGTAACTTCTGCCGTCTTGGAAATGATTTTTGCAGAAAATAGAACTGGACATTAATATCTAACATGAAAAATGCTAAACTATTTATCACATGTTGCAGAAATATTGTTTAGAATTTTCTGTCTTACTTTTCTGGGCCATGCTGTAATTATAAGGATAGCCGAAAAAGTAGAGAACTCTAAATCCTAAGAGGGAGAAAGGGGCTTGTTTTGTTTTTTCTTCAAATTTGGATACCTCACACAGAGTCACCATCAATTATTTAAAAGTGGTGCATAACCTCAAAGTATTTTCGTCTCTACGCAGTGTTTTGAAAGTAGGCGGACGCGGTGCCGTACAATTCGATAACTGTTTGTGACCGTCTAAATCATCAATTTGGGAACAAATGCATAAGAAGAAATAATTCAAATCAGTGGCAACCTAGAAGTCCTTATCTTACAATTATGGATTTTCATTTCCGCTTCCGAGCTTAATTCGTGGATACATAACCCAAGCGTGTTAACTTTGTTATAAATTATTGCGTGGTCTGTATTAAATGTGGTTACGTTGAAATTTTACACGAAATTTTGAACTGGTTGGAAAATCAATTCCGCAACTTATACGAAATATAAAACTTGGACAGGTAATTAGTGTGATGTAGTGTCATCATAGAAGGAATATTAAGATCTATGAAAACTTTGCGGATGATCCGTAATAAAACGCCATCTTGTCGTAGCTATAAATTTCTCATTCAATTAATTTTCAGCTTTATTTCCTAGTAAAATCCTTTAACGTCGCAACTTTGCCAGCGTAGTTGGCGCGAACCACTACATGAATTACGCTCGTAGTGGTGCATACAACGTCTTAGAATGAGGTCAGCGTAGAACTTCTTGCGAATAGTTAAAATTATTAATCAACAACTTTAACTATTTCTATTAATAAGAATGAAGAAGTTGAATTAGTTATTGCTTGCTTCGTTTACATAAATACACATAGCAACAGAATTTGTGAAAGTTTGTGTTCGTACATCTTAAAATCTAACTTTTAAACAGTTGTGAAACGTTTTTGGCGAAAGCTCTATTAATGATACGATATTTATCATTATTTAACACCATTAAGAGACGGAATTAAAATTAGAACTTGTGTAGTACATGTTATCATGTATGTGTGTCGCACTTTGTATAATTTAAAAAACCAACATGGAGAGCATTCGAGATTTTATATAATTAAAATGTAAACATATGTCATGAAATATGTCCTGAAAGCATTAGAGGCGCTTTTACTTATAATTAATTCTGTTTTATGAAAAAGGGTATATAGTGACACAAACAAACAATGCTTTTACAGTCTGCGTTTAATATTGCGGGATGATTAGTAAAAGACGAGTTAAACATAATTTATGTATATAATTAGCATCAAGTAGACCTCTTTTATTGTTGTCTTTATAATAATACCTGCTTCTGTTGTGTTTTGCTTTGTTTAATTTAATTATTAACAAACGTCAGCTCCTGTTTCTGGCAGTACAACAAAAAGGGACGAATATTAGATGACGTAAAGCAACCTAATAGATATTTGCAGTTACTTTATCCTGAAAAAATGTTTAGAATATCACCGATATTTTTTACGAAAGCTTTGGAATTGGTTTTGGAAGATATCCAAAGCACATCGATTGTCAATCTTGATTTTCAATTTGTGACATTCGATGCACAACGCAGGCTTGTTCGATGCAAATTCATTCGAGCCGATATTAATATTTCAAGGCAACTTAGATTACCAAACCTCAGCGAGCTTCCATATTGATGAACATGTTTAAGATTGGCTTGTTTTCCGTGTGTCGAGCTGGAATCGGCCACCAGTTTCACAGAGTTGGTCATAAATAATCCAGTGAGCGTAGTTTGAAAATAAAGTGAAAAAGGCAAAAAATAATCAATTTCTTGCGATCCGACCGACGTAGCGAAGCCAAGTGACCTATTTTTGTGCTTAAATTGTGGTGAACTTCAGACTACCCAATACGGTAGTAGACATGTCAACGTATCCTATTATTAAGTGCTTTCCGCTGTAGTTGATTATATTGCAATGTGTCTGGCCAAAATTTTAAATTAATTTCGCTGCTATGTTTGACTAACTGATACTTATTTTAAATAAAAAATATATCCAAATTTTTCATTGATTACAGTTCCACAAAGAGACAACATATTATGTTTAAACAAATTGAAAATTGTTTAAAAGTGTTGGAGTGGAACATTTCCCGCACTAAGCTAATGTAAAATCCATTCAATGTAATACGAGTCACTAATAATAGTCACTTACTAACGATGCATTTTAATTGTTTACAAGATATCATAAAGATCTCAAACTTTACGCTTCAATTGGTTTCTACTACTAAAAAATTAATTCGATAAATCGTGTTCGTTGATTTCGTTTTGTTAAAGCAACAACAAAAAAATATCTAATAAATGTATTACAACAATGAACTGCCTTTATCAAATTATAGCCTGTTTATCAATATAATCTGTTTATTAGCTTACTCTGTGGGAAAAGAAGCAAACTTTAGGGAATTTTCCTTACAGTTTAATAAAAGTATTTTTTATATCAATAAATCCGTTTATTGTATATAGACTACATTTTGATAAATATAATAAAAAAAAGTCATTTATCAAAATTATAAACTCCAATTTTGATAAAAAATTGTTACATTGACCTACTTTTTTGTTATATTTATGTATTTTTTCGTTCAGTGTAATCCGTACTATTATTGGCATTATGTTATGTTTCTATTTGTTCCGTAAATTGGCCTTGTGGGTCGAAGTACAGCCTAGTAGTTTCAGAATGCTTTCTTTCTGCATCAGATAAATCGAAACTATTGGAATTTCTGCCACAATAAACATCTATAGTATATAATTTCAAGAAGGTTGTCGTCCGAAAGCTTATTTTTCATTTGTTTAGATGATATTATTGTAGAGATAACAAAGGCAGGTGAAATTGTTACTTTTTTGCAGCGACCAGGCAGACTCATGTTTTGTCGACTCCCGGGTAAAAAAAAAGTAATAACTTCACCTGTTTCGGTCATCTCTACATATTAGACTTAGCAATAAAGCGAACTCTATTCATTTTAATAACAATTCTATTTATGTCCAGAATACAATAGACGTCTTGCCATTGGTGACAATATAATATTGAAGGAAATTTTTTATATCAACTTCACTAAAGTTATAAACAGCCATTGCAAATGTGTTTGCTTCCGATATTGCGTATGCGCGACCGCGGGTTACATAAAACTATATTTTGGAATTATGATGAAATTAATGCAAAAGCAGATCCCGTTGTTTTCTTGTTTGTAGTTTGAGAAACACTTGGCTTTAAACAATCTGAATCTCCCAAATTATACAAAGAATTTACAAGACATCAAGCAATCAGATTTTAACTTGGTGTTTCTTTTTCCCTAACAATGTGAGAAAATCGACGTGCTTTTTGAAAACACTATTTATCTTAATATTAAGTGTGCAATATGAATGGTATTACAGGAGGTTTACTTAGGTTTGTAAATATAAAACTGGTTTTAGCTATAATACAATCAGAATTCTAAAGATATGTTAACAAAAACCGCTTTTAATAAAATTTGACTGAAAAAGAAGAATATATTGCTTTAGAGGGCCTTAAAGCAATTTTCTATAAATATTTCTTTGGTGTTCCGTTTTCGTATCTGATTACTTCATAATGAAATCGTAGTAATTATTGGTACAAAAGGAATCAACTTTTCAGCAGGTTAATCCAGTCTCGTGCTTTTTGGATGAGAATTACATCTAAATAGTGACGTTTGTGTAAGATAACAATTTAATACGGTTTGGCTTTAATTAGAATAATTCAAAGTGGAAAAAGGTTTTATTGCAGTGTTAAAAATTGATATTAAATTAAAAAAAAATAAATGTTTTCTAAAAATTTTGTAAGTTTCTAGAAAAAATATACAAATTTTACAATTAAGAAGATCAGATCAATATTCGTGTGCATGTCATTTGACATGGCTTTTGAGCAAGACACAAATGGTAAAATCAAAGTTTATGCATATTGAAAAAAAAAAGCGTACTTATTGTGTGGGATTGTACTAATGGTAATTTTTCTTTGCCAGATAGGTCAATTCACCTCGACAATTCACATTCTCAACAATTACCTAACAGATTCCAACCAACTTTCCCAAATTCCTAACTTTATAATCATAATTTCAATTGCAGTAATGGTAATTATGGCAGAAGTTATCATCATCTCACCACTTTCAAATCGTCTATTTCATATTTGAGATATATCATCAATGAAGAATGCATCTTCGTCGAACAAAATCGTCTAAAAACCATTCAAGATTCCTAAGGCTATGCAATGCCGAAAAGCTTTTAGGTGTTATGCTTCTGTTGCAAGGTTTATTCGTAATTCGAACAAACGCGAAGTTTTATTACGTAACGCGTTACCAGAAAGAGGTTAATGTTTTTATTCTATTAATTTAATTTTTATGATTTTATCAATTTTATAACATTACAATACATACTTACATTAATTTAAAGGAATGCAGTATAAAAATTCCACGCATGCAACGCACGTTCCTCTCATAACTCATCGCTTAAAGAAAGGCGAGATGGTTCAGTACTTCCCATTACAGATAACGAAATGTTAGGTTGTGATCATATAACGTAAAAAAACGAGGAAATGCTACTACAGTAGTCAATAAATGTAGTCCCTAGCAACATCAATTTAAAAAATGGCGATACACGCGTCGTCTCCCTGAGTTTTTCTTTTTTCTGCTGATTCTCTGAAGCGAACCAATAAATGCAAGGGACTTTGCAAACGTCGAGGATAAATTTTAACGTATCATAAGAGAGTTTACAATCGACGAAATTGCCGATTCGTTTGCCTTAATGTACAAATCCGTAATAAATGGTAGGTGACAAATCGCGATGTGTAGAACCATCAGCTATAAACTTAGCACGCTATTATGAGCAACCGTAATCTTAACGATCATTTGTTTGCTTTAGATCGTTTTATAAATTAATGAACGCATAAACGTCATAATTTTATGGGTAATGTTCGTTCGGTGTCTCTCGGCAGAAGAAGCTATTATTTTAAATATAGATCCGAGAGAAGATACGTATATACATTTTCCTGAGATCCGCGGCTAACGTTGTGCTGCAAATTCAAAATAAACACGCAACTCAATTCAGACGAGATTATAAAGCAATAATAAAAATCTCACTGCCACGTGATTTATTGCTAGTTAGAGTTTAGAATATAAATCCGTCCTGGAATGAAATCCAGGAGCAGGCTGGAGATGAAAACACATATTTCAATTTCGCCGTGGTCTCTACATCAGCCCCTTAATGAAACGAAAAAAAAAAAACAACGAAACAGTATAAAATGAAAATTTAAAAACCTAGGCAACGAGAAGTATGAAAAAGTTCAAATAAGCGTTGTATTCAAGAAAATAGCTGGTAGAAGTTATGCGTAGTAATTTTCCGCTTAAAAAGACCGTGTATGTGCTTTTCATCCAAAGAAGCGGTGCAGATCATTGATGACCTTTGCGCCATGTTAGGTGATTAAACATGCAAATGTCAATTTACAGATAGATGATTTAATATTTAGACCTGTCAAATATTTATAAATAAGAATAGATGCTTGGGATATGTTAAATATTTATTAAATGAATAATTAATGCGAAACTACCAGCACAGCCATCTGTGGATACGTTTCGCTATTTACGGCTCATCGGCACAGCTTCGCGAGCGCTGGGGGCTGTTTCATAAAAAGACAAGTTACAATTTTACAATTTTATAGGTGCAGGCGCTTGCAATGCACAATGTAAGGATGCAAAATAATTTACATTTGTAAAAAATTCGTAATTCTATAGGTGAAAGTTACAAATGTAGCACGTTGTGAAGGTTAGGTGAAACTAATGTTAAATACATGTCAAACTAAAACTCACTGTAGTGATTTGTTATATTTAGTTTTAAAGCCTCTCTTATGCCCAGACTATGTATTATCTATTTTATTAAAATTATACTTTGAAAAAAAAAATACGTTTAGCAGGCAGTTGTTTTCTGTAATCATGTTGTTTTGCGGGAAATATCCAATTATTTCGTTAAGCCTTGTCAAACCTGGTGCGGCAGGTAATGTATTATCGTTTTCGGGGTAGTCATCATCAGCCTGTAGTTCTTGAACATGGTCTTGGTCTCATTTTCTATTCACCAAGAATTGCACAAGATAATACAGCATTTAAAGATTTTGGTAGTGAACACTGGTTGGATTCTAAGTAGTGCAAGCAAGGATATTTGGATTCCAATCCAAGGGAGGGCATCCCAACTCGCCTAAAATAATGGCATCAGAAATGAGCCTCCAACCATGTTGCGTCTGTTACTGTTCTTCAAAACCCTGTTGCTATGAACAGTATCCGACTATGATGCATCTACGTAATAGATTTAGAATTTAGAGAGGGCCACAAACTACGTTCCAATTTAGTGAATAGTTGTTCGGTGAATTGGTTCACAGCTTGATAAGCGTTTTCGGACCAATTCACTATTTGATGTAATAGTGTTTAGTTCACTGATTTTGGACACGCCATGCGTATCTCCTATTATGTGATACTGGTACTCAGTACCTAACCAGTGAAGGATAGCGCATGATTTTAATCCTGGCGAACAAAAGTTGTTAGAGTTTTTGTGAAGACAAACTGAATCTTTCATTGAATTTATGTTTATGTTGAAAGGATCCGTTAATAGGTTGTCGAAAAATTCTTTTTCGTCTGAGCCTTTAAATACTCATTCCACGACGATGTTCGTCTTCTTCATCTGAACATGTTGCCCACATTATTCTTTCCAACAAATTTAAAATGGACAAACAAAAGGAAGAAGCCGTTTCAATACCTAAATAAGTTTGCTACCACATACAACATAAATTTGTAGACCAGAAGAGATGGATTAAAATTTGCATATGTTTTACAGTGGTGAGATCCTAAGTTGTAGAAAATGATGGAAAATCACCGGTAAATTATGAAAATGTGCTTGTAGAATTGTAAATATTCACTGGTATTTACAAGTGTACAGTTATAGTTTCATGAAACAATTGTATACATTCATTTCGCAATTTGTAAAATACATCGTCCGTAAAATTGTAACTGGCTTTATGAAAAAGCTCGCTGGTAGTCAATCGTAGGAAAGTGGTTAAAGTTATCTTTGACCGTTTAATTCTAAATTTCAAATAAAAACTCATCGAATACTGCAATATTCATAGACCGGAAAGCCGTTCTTCGTCACGGGAAAGCGAAAAGATTCGTACTTTTCTAAGCGAATTTGACGTTTCGCCCAGGTTTCGCTTGGCAGCGCTCACACGTCCAGTATGGTTCTTCCACTATTGCGTCGAATGATCAAACGCCCGTTAATAAACCCACAAAATTCCTCGGATGACAAACCTGTAACAGGGAACACAAAGAATTTAAAATTTAAACCTGAAGCAAGTGAGTAATCCAAATTTAATTCATTTGATAATGGATAAAATTAATATTAGATAATAGATATATTAGATAATGGATAAAAAAATGGATAAAATAAAATTGTCAACAGGAGTATTGTGCTGTACTGAAAATAATGTAAAATAGTTAGAAAAGGAGAACATGGAGGAAAATCTACAACACGGTAATCAAAGTATTCATTCTGTTTGTAGTGCTTTATGGGCTGGCATTGTCAGTTGGAAGCATCCATCTTTTAGTTAGCCATCATGCAGCTGATTTAGAAAAGGTTGTAATAAGTTATTACGAGGGTTTCTACATACACGCGGACTTTGTTTGTCAATAAAACCATTAAAATGGAAACAAGTTTAGTCTGAGAAGAAAGATTTGTCGACGATATTACCATGATTCACGTGATTTTCAAACGAGTTGCAGTATTGTACTCTCATTACGTGATCGATATGCTTAAGTTCTTGCACAACACGAAGTCTGTATGAACACTTTTCGGGATCCTCGAGAATACGCTGACAAGTAGCTGTATGACAAATTAGTTTCCTGTAAAGCCTTTCTAATCGAGTCTATCACTATCGGGATTGCAACAGGTTTGGTTAAAAAAACTAAATTAAAAAATAAATTCTTACTTAAACAAAGTTACTCATTTCCCAGTCGGACGTTTTTGTACGCTTTTGTAATCACTGTTGCCTAAAATTGTTATCCTTTCCCTTGACTGTATATTTTTAATGATACAATATCCGAAACTTCACAGGGAGATTTTTAATTGCTAACTTGGTGTATCTAACGCTACAAATTACTCACCTATTAGGTTCGTGTTTATCACATATTCTCCTTCTAACAATTCCAACAAAGTTTTCGGTCGGAAAACATCCCAGTTCGGTTTAAATACGTAAGTAGCATCCGTTTTACAACCTACATGCATCTATTTATCCGAAACTTTGCAAACATTCGGTGTCCGATCAAATATTAATGTGTTTGGAATACGTCACGTGCATATATTTACGTTCCCCATGTTCCCTATGTGGTTTATGCAAACGAGGGCCTTAAGAATTCAACACAGCCGCCGTTTAATTAAGGGCGACGAAATGCAATTTTGATGAGAACGAAAAGGATGCCAACAGCTCACTTTCTTGTCAGTTCGTTTGTTATATCTCAGTTCTCGTTTCGTTGCCTGCGAAACAACGTAATGATGAAATTAGGGCCATTAAACAAGTTTACAGCGCCACCGCAATAGTACAGTGGAATTTAGTAGCTATCTTCTAATTAAACTTGTATGTATAGAGATATTCGAAATGGGTACTGATGATTGCGACCGAAAGCTGAGATAATTTTATGTAGAATATCGTAGCGTTATTTCAGTTTCATTGTTCATCAAATAAGACCTTTCCAGATTAATTAGTTTGCGATTTCACATCAAAATTTATGGAGATTTCAGAAGTGAATGGATAACTTAATAAAGTTTTAACAACATTGGGAAATCTCAAACATATTTGTTCTACGACTATATTTTAATTTTTAGCAAGACGTACAGTTTCTAACCAAAAAATTATAAAAAGGAACGGACAGTCTTCTTCATGTGATTGTTTCAATACAAATCGATAATAAAAGAAGCTAAAACATAATATAGGAAATCTGCTGTCTCGTAAAATGTGAAATATTTGGAATTTTAAAAATTATTGGACAAATTAAGTTGGCAATTCCGTCAGTCAAGATTGAATCCTTATATAGTACTCGCAGAAATAAGCGAATACTACCAGTATTTAATATAAATTGCAGTACGTGCGTAATAACTCAAATTTTGTAGCTTTACTCAGCACCTGTGCACCTCACGGGGATAGATCGCCAAGTTCATTGTTGCCAATCCTTCTCATTTTATTAGTTATTCCAAATGGAACCATTGCCAATTGTATGCAGAGAACATCTCTACGCTTACTCAAAGAGACTATATCAAATCAAGACAACATATCATCATCAAGTCAAATAATGACTTAACAATTACAATGGTTGCTTATTTAAAAAATGTTACGGATTTTGTAATTTTGCGTTATATATTTAGGAAGACAATTTGTCAATGTACATAGTTCGGGTGCGTCAAATATCGATTGTATAGTAGGTTTAAACGTTCCGCTGTTTGCCATCCGCCGTTGGTGGTATTTAGCGGCCTTTGATGTTCCTGCTTTTCATTGAGAACTTTGTTGTTTTGCGAATACCCACATCTAGTTCGTTAGCTCGATTCTGTACCAAGAATCGATCGATAGAGAGCGCGGCTTTTAATTTACGCTGGCTGAGGGGTTATTTCCGTTTAATACCGGTCACACTTGTACAGAGCAAATTAATACCAGACAGCACACTTCCGTTATTAAAGCTTCCTGTGAGATCGCATCTGCGGGCTACAGTCGCCTAATGAGCGGGAAAATCAAAGCACATCTATTACATTTATACTCTAGAGTATATTCGATAAAGCGAATTTTTCCAATATCCTGTCTTGTTTTTTGTAATTTAATGGATATTGAGCACGGGATATATGGAGATGATTGTATATATCTGATCTGTTCAACAAAATATTGCATATATTTTAAAAAGGCAGTACTGACCTAATTTGATGGGTGTGATCTTTTTTGAATCTCAAATTGTTTATCAATGAACTAGTCTACATCGATAGAAAAGAAAATTTCTTTCATTTAAAGCAACATACTTTACCTCAAAGATATGGTATTTTTCAATAAAGTGAAATAAATATTTTTTAAACACAATGAATCTTATTACTGCAGTCAACATTGTTTTAATTGAACGAATAATCAATTTTGTTAAGAAACACTTTTCCATCAAAACTTCAACTTACTTGTTTTAAAATAATAATTGTACTAGAGAAAAGATTTTACATCGCTGAAAGACTAATGAAAAACACTATATCTTTCATTCAAATTTATATCATTTTGTGTAGGATTCTTTGTAGAAAACAAATATTTTTTAGTATCGAAAGAGTAACTTATTGTTGTATGCTATGCCAGGAAGGTTACTACCACCTACTCGTTTATCTTAGGAATAAAATGTTTAATACTAAGAATGCAATAATCTGAGTCTCCTAAAATGAACGAATGTGTGGAAATAACCTTCCTAGCAATGCATACAGCACTAAATTATTAATTACACGTCACATAATCTGTAAACGCTAGGGTTACAAAATACTACTTTTTTTTTTAATTGAATAATATTACATCAAAGACTTATGTTATAATAAACAATACAAAAGTATCGCTAACCTCCGCACCGCACAAGTTTAATTAATCAATCTGGGACGGAATGTGGATTATTCATATCCTCGAAACAGCCGTCCCGGATTAATTAATTAAACTTGTGTGGTGCGAAGGTTACCGATACATTTGTGTTGTTTGCCATACTACGCCACAGTCCTTGCTATCATTATTTGTTATAATAAATAAATCAAACGTACGTACAAATGTAAACATTGATGTTCATAAAATGTCGATGGAAAGGTAACGAGTTTGTGTCTGTATGTGATAGAACTAAAGCGTTGTCCTGTGAACAGATCGTTTATACCTACTAATGCATGTTTTGATAGACATTCCAACAATAGTAAATTGTACGATCTACTCACTGAACAAATTTTGGATTGTTTCCGTGTTTCTCATGGAGAGACATAAGCTTGTCATAATTCGTTCGCCATATCGCTTTCAAAGAGAAAAACAATAGCCGATGCGCAACGGCAACAATACAATGTAAGTGTGTTAAACTAATGCGGCAATTTTTTGTAATCGCAAATACTCTCAAATTCAAATCTTTGGTTGTAGCTTGTTAGAGTGTTAGCGATTGAATTTGGAATTTAGTTGCCCTAAAATTGACATACAACAAACGTAAGGTCTTAAAATTCACAAAACAGTGGAAGATGTTACCTAATTGAGCGGTATAGGCCAAGAAATAAGTATGTCTACTTATTGAGAGACTTAGCGATGCAAAATACAAAATTGAAGCTGGTAGGAGTTCTATTTAACGTCTCCAAAATGTGAAACGTAAGAAGGGGTTTACTGAAACGTCGTTAACCTCTGTTTGTTGCAATACGTTATATTAAAGCATGGTCGGTAATACACGAGTAAGCCTCAGTATACCAGGTGTTATTGCCAGTCACTATTGGTAACTCCGTTATTAGTTATTATCGATGCTACAAAGTAGATTGCGTTAAGAAAGTGAGAACACTTTAATGCTGCAAATATGCAATTAACATTAGCAATAGGGTGCAGAAGCATTTTTTACAAATGATGTAGTATGGAAGATTATCTACAAACACAGTCGAAATTGTGGATTGCGAAGAGTGAATCGACACTGAATAGGGACAACACCGTTCCATCGACCGGGGAAGTGACTGTTTTTTGGGATAGTTATGGAATTATGTCTTGAGAAAGGAATACAACAACGAGGGCATACCACACATCATTACTTGACAAGCTGAGGGCAAAAATTTACGGAAAAACGGCCGCATTTGAAGAAAGAAAGTTTTATTCCACCAAGACATTTCACTCCAGCGGTCGGAATGGTAAATTTAAATTCGCGAATCTATCCTGTTCACTAGATCTGTTCCGCATTGACTTTTTCTGCTTCCGAGGCTCAAAGTTTCCGTCCGAGGACAGAGACCTTCATCGAATGAGAAGGTCATCATATTTTGCGGAACAAAGGCAACTACTATTTTGACGGGTTAGAGTGATGTGAGCATCGCTGGGAGTGTGTAGACTTACAAGGAAACTACGTTGCGAAATAGAATTGAATTTGGAAAAAAAAAATACATAAAATGGTTTCTACAGAATTTGCTCCCACAACGGCAAATTAAGTTAGTTAATAGATTCACTCGTTTCCGAGGTATCTTAAGTACTTTGAAACATCATTCAATTATAGAAACAATCCCTTTCAACAATTGGAAATCCGTGTAAACATACCCATGATCTGATTACGCGAATCAGGTTACCTTTCGTAAATTAACAAGGACTTTAGGTAAACGATACCTACGATTCGATTTATTTATTTAGTTGGTAGATATATTGCTTGTCAGAATGGAGCGTAGACGGAATTGGGGATAATATTCACTATGATGCGAAAGCACGTATACGAGCAAATATCTGTAATGAAATCTTCTATACTTTTGTTCAACGGTACTTGAAACATGCATGGAATAATTTCGTTTTAACGTACGTGTTGAACATAGCTACATTTCTTTATTCTAAACTTCTCAAGGAAATTGGAAATAAGATTAGAAATGTTAGAAAGTTTCAAATTATTCAATCTACGTAAGTGGATAATTTGAATGTTATATTTACATATAGCATGGAACAAAATTGTTTACACAGGGGAAATAAAAGTCAAACCAAAAGAATAACGCTGCCATTAGCTTTATATGAATAATACGGGAAACATGAAGGATACAAAACCTACTCGGAAAAAAATGTTTCATAAACTCAGGTGCTACACATTGCACCTGTCACCTGGCAGCATTTTCCCTTGACATAAGATCGTAAAAGACATCACGAGGTATAATATTTAACTGGAGTAGAATATACTTGAGTAATGACAGTCGTATATGAAAAGGTGTGTGATTTAGAAAACTCCGAGAAACAGTTTATAAGGAGAAAGTAACACCTGTTTGCGCTTATTTAGCAGCATGTTCAGGTTTAGTGTTTTAGAAATGACTGCCTATGGTGTTTAACGCATTTAATAATATCATTTGTTTTTCAACAGATACTTTTACACTCAGTTGCAGGAATATTTTAGAGGTTACATGACAACAAACATTACAATTATTGCCAGGAGATAAGTATATATGAATGGAGTTTAAATGGGACGTGTGAAACGCATAAAAAGGGATCTGCGTTAATATTGCAAACGTGGGAAATTTTATTGAAGTTGGCACCTATTAATGAAACTTGAGATCTCACCAATACATTCGTCCTACTGGGATCACAGCAGAAGGTAAACACTAATCTAGAACTAAGAGCAATCGATTCTATTATGCAACAGAGAAGCAAAATTAAATTTATTTAGGAGAACACGGCATTGGACACTTTTATCACGGTAAGAATCTTCAGTAGAAAAGTGTAAATATTTAAGAAATTTTCTCTGTACTGGATTCTAGATAAATACTATAAATGGGAAACCAAATTAAGGCAGCGCATTCTAAGCATGGTAGAACTAGTGAGATGGAGATTGAAACTTAAGCTCCCACATTTCGGAATTCTCTGCATGAATCCATAGGTTTTGTAGGACTTTGACACAAGTTGCGTTATATGCCTAACGAAAGACGAGGATGGGTCAAAAGCAAACACCCAGAGCTGTATGCCAGCAACACAGTTCCTTCGATTTTGTACTGATTATTAAATGGTTATTGTCGTTGAGTTTCATTCAGTAACAATCTTTGCTTTACACCATAATGATACACGGTCGAAATCTGTTTGAAGGCATGCGCAGTCTACTATGGTTTGAATGCTTCGAAATAATTTGATATACTCAGCATAGGGAAACATCTCACAACTAACAACATTGGCAAATAAAGTTATATAGCTATATCCCTCAGTTACGTTACCACCAGCCGCCAATGCTCGTCACTTACCAGTGGCATTGGAATATTTACTGAGGCAATTGCAAAAGCTGTTGTGAGCTTTTTCTACAAATAGCATAGGTCAACTGTATGTGTCCCACATAACAAATATTGTGTAAGGTGAGAAATACTAGTGAAAAGTGTGATTTGCAATGCACCTCCACATTTGTAAAAAATACATTTTAAATCCATTTGTCTTCAAATATGCATAAATGTTGTTTTAATCTCAGACTAGCCAGAGTACGTTTGCAAGCTATCCGATTTATTAAAACATCCAACCCAAGTATCTTAAAAATATTTCGTATTAGATAATTGTTGGACGATATCTATGGCAGTTACACAGTTCAAGTGGGATAATTCATCAAATAATAAATACTGAAAGATTAAAAATAATGTATTCATTAATGAATGTGTTAAGTTCATATTACCGAAATTAAATGTGTCATCGAGAAATTCGTTTAAAGATTAATAACTCTTTGGTATTAAAGATGCTTTTGCTTAGTTTTAAATATTTTTATGTTAGTTGTAATAGTTTCAGGTAATTTATTATACAATTTGGCGAAGGAATGGAAAGGTGACCTTTCCGGTTTTTTTTATGTTGACATTAGAGAAAATTTATAGCCCTTGTTAAATAGTTATGTATACTTAAATATCAATAAACTTCATATTTTGTTTAACGTAAGTAACTGCTTTATACAGGATGTATCTGAATTACTTAGCCAAACTTTATCAATGTGACGTATGTAAAGAAGTTCCTATAAATATATGTCCAGAAATGCTTCCTTAAAATATTACATGTCCTTAGGAACTTGTTTTTATAATTTTTACAGAGAATACTCGATGTCTAACGAAGTACGGCGGAGGAAGTCTACTAGTCACTTTTCTAAATTACACTGATACTATTAATTTTAAGGTTATTATAAACATTTATTATCGCTGTATAAAAACCTGTGAAAAGATGATTAGTTGTTTGGTCAGGTGTCGTACCGTTACCATGGAATAAATAGGAAGCCGCGGGATATTTAAATTGTATTTTCCTAATAATGATGTAATGATAATTTGAATAATTTTGTTTATGAATTCAACTTTCAAACGATATTTGCCATTTCTGTAATGTATTGCTAAAGAATGGACCGCATAATTACCATGAAGATAGACCGGCAAGAAGATAAAAGGCTGGCTGAATTTAATTCTTGTTTATTTGTTTTCCTGTTAAATTTGCGCCCCAGAAGAAAACTGGAATAACAATTGAGTTGTAAATCTAAGAAATACAAAGAAAAGATGCTAAGGTATGCACCTATAAACGTTAAATTATTATAAACCCAAAGGTTAAACCATTTCGTTGTGAAATAATGAAAAAGAGAATACATTATGTAATATAAATACTAAAATGTAAAAAGCAAGGCATCTTATGAAACATCTTACAAATAAAATGCAAATTTTTAAAGAAAATACGTGTATAATAAGCGGAACTTCGACAAAGACAAAAACCGCAATATACCGCGAGAAGCAAAAATATAGTTCCAATGCGTAAGTGACTATTGAGAGAGCACAGTTGAGCAAACATAACTAAGTTATTGACGTCTTTTTTGTAATTAATGGAATCTAATTTATTGAAAAAATTAAATTATCCCATCCTATGACAGTAGTGTTTAAAAAAGGACTTTTTTATTAATTGCAGTTTCGACAGTAAGTTTAAATTGATTATTGAAGCAATTAACCACCACCACGAAATATTTTGATTAGTCTCTTTTAAAAATTACAAAAATTTTAAAAATTGTTACCTACCCAATCAAAAAAAGTTTGATTTTATAAAATTTTCTGAGTATTTCTGAATGTTCAGCGGTATATAAAGACAAAAATTGCGATAACATAATTCTGATCAAAGAAACTTAGAAACCACATGATGCGTTACCTATAACTTATTTGTTGTATTAATTAGACATCGGACAAGTTTGTCATTGGTCTCATAGCATTTGTAAATCAAATATATATTTGTACAACCAACTGTTATCGTCGTTTAGCTTAGTTTTAGCTTACGTGCTCTACGTCATTGTACTTTAAATGTATTTTCCAAACGCATATGTGATAAAAACATGTACAAACAATACCTCCATAGCATATTGGAAAATGTAAACAGCTGACGCAATTTTATAGAAAAAAGCACTCTGTTATTGTGAGGAGGAAAAGCTGTCACGTCCTACGAACAGCGTTCAAGGAAAAATATCCTTTCCTCATTTTTTCTTTGTCAATAAGCTGCGTATGCGCCTTTCTTAAAATTGGATTTGAAATCCGATGCAATCCTTGCCTATAGCCAAGTTTCTTTTATGGTGGAAACATGTGTTAACGATTGTATGATAGTGAAAGGCAAGAAGTTGTAAGATTACAGTTTCTATTTGATAAATCTCACTGATAATTCTACGTCATGTTATTTTATTCTCTGCGATACGTATTTAACGTCTGCTCTATGTAAACTGAATGGCGATCTTCGTAATGGATGTGATTAGAATTGCTTAGCAAGGGGATAATACGTTCTAATTTATTATAAAACTTTTGAGATACTATCTCTATGGTTTGTAATATACAAGGGTAAGATAAAAAGTCCTCGGCCTGGGGGTGCTCCCGAACTTTCGATTTTTTAAAATTTGAAAACCACGTTTTGTGCTGATTTGTGCCGTAAAAAAATTATTTTGTGCTCATCCCGTTCTCAAGATATTCGAGATTGAAAAATGGGAGCCAACTTCACGGGGATCCCGCACGTTCACTTTTGACCAGACCATCGTTTTGTGTTGATTTGTGCCGTAAAAATTTTGTTCGGTGTTCACCTCTTTTCCGAGATAATCGAGAAACAAGATATACGGGAACGAGGGCCATTCTCCGATATTTTAGAATGAAAGATAGTGCGGATTCTTATTTAACAACACCCGCACCTATTTTGCGGTTTTTGAAAGTTTCATAATGCCACCGTTTTGTGCTGATTTCTGCTGTAAAAGTGTTGTTTTGTGCTCATACCGTCTTCGGGATATTTGAAAGTGAAGGATAAGTACCTTTCACTTTCGGTGTTTGGGAGCTTATTCTCTGCAAGGATCACGCCACCCTTTTATCTATCTTTAAGCTTGATTCTCTTGATGTCCGATGTAATTAAGCAGATCTCAAACTTTTGTACCACCTACTTCACGGCACTTCTGACCAGCTTTTAACCAACGTATCTTTCCTTGTGGTACAATATTCCGCACGTAACCACAACTCTTTCTACGGCCCAGATAAAAACATAAACATTATATTGCGGTCGCCGCTGTACAGAATGTGTTTCACTTATAATATGGTGGTTGCTTAGAATGTCATAGATATTAATTCTTCCCCGGCAGGTATAATACTGAATAGTGGTAGGTCAGTAAACGCTCGTTAAAAGTAATGTGCATCTCGCCTTGAAACGTATATTTTTAGTTTAGTTATCTGATACATTATGTGCTACTTTGTCCTGTAAATGGTATCTCCGTTGGACAAATAAATTATTATTATTATTAAAAGAAAACCGATATATAAATACATTGCATCGTAAATTGCTCAATTGGCTCTGTATTAGACCGTTTTCGTAACATACAAGCTGTTCAGTATCGAAGACCAAACTACACCAAACCTAAATACCGGAAAGTGCTACCATATATTTTTTCTCATCCAACATGTAGCCAATTTATATCTTTAATCGTTTTGTATAGTGATATGCGTTAATTTCGAATCCTACATTTCGATATTACATCCAAGTGGTTTCTGGTATCAGTATTGTTTGGTTACCATTACAACAGCAAATAAAACATACCTACTGATATCACTGTTGTTAATTGTTGAGTCGAAATTTGGAACCTACGCAATTACTTACGAAATAAATTGCAAAAAGAGGGCGCTAATAATAATAATTTTTACACATAAGTTAGAGCTAGCACAAGCATTCTGGAATTGCGCAAATGCGTTGAGGTGGAAGTGAGGAATTATTGCAATAAATAATTTTTTTAAGTTCTCCATGATTTGTAACATGTTCTCAGAAAATGTTAGCTTTGTATCATTTACATAATAGGCGCAATATTACAATTCCAGAAGGCGAGGCACCTTGTATGTAGATATAGATAAATACGTATATTAAAATAAACTAGTCAGGTAACTCAACCACCCTATTTAGAAGGTAACTAAATGAAATAGGAAACGAGCTTTTCAAGGTCTCGCATTTGGCGCTTGATGAAATACCGGCAACATAAATCACATTACTACATCTCCCTTCGTTATGTACTCTCGCAGAAGCCGTAAATATTCCTTGATGTAACATCCTTATTTCGCGTACTGGACGCAATTTTATAACTTCCTTTCACTTTAGCTTACTAATACCGCGAAGGAAATATTTGCCCTTTTTCTTATGTTAGCCTCCAATAGGAATCCAACAACCGATTCTTATTTCGATATTTCACGCTATATTTTGTCGACCACTTTCTTGTCTTTATTTTGTTAGCTAATGGATCTGCTTTTTGTTGCAGATCATCTTTCCGAAGGTAGGCAGACCGAAAGTTTCTGACCATCTTACGTAAAAGGATGGCTCCCTCTCGCCGTAACAAACAATTTGCCGAGTTCCGCTCCAAAAAATAACATCCTTCTAATGAGAGCATTGCTGTTCCACCCTCGGTAATTTTTTACTCAGCTAACCGGTTTTTTCGTAAGCGAAACGTCAGTTTAATTACATCTATATATCACGGCGCTTCTTTTTCATTGAAGCTTGAACTACCTCTGTCTTTGCTACCGATTACATTTACATAGACTTTCCATTAATGCTGCATTGTGCGAATATTATCTAATTGAAGTTGTACTAGTAGTGATCTTAATGTCAATGTTATGTTAAAATTTCCCATTGATTAAAAACATCACTGACAAAAACGATGTGTAAGTAAATACACTCTCTAGAAGTTTTTTCACAACATTTTATTTAACTTTACAATGGAATTTGTAATAATAAATCGTAATTAAAGAAGTTTACATTTGCAGCGGCGGCTTACATTACTAGGAAACCTATACCTGATTTTACTAATTAATTAAATGCGTTTCTACCTCTAAATGTATACAGGTTGTCTCACGAGAAACTGCAACTATCGAGACTTGAAAGAATATACATTGCAAAATTCTGAAAACTTGGCAACATACTAAAGTCTACATGTACTATAGAAGTAAAAGATTTTTAATTATTTAAAACTTTCGGTTATACCGGAAGCAGTTGTCATCTTTATTATTTTAAATAAAACACGCTATTCTTTATTACATTTTTGAATTCCTGGTTCAATTTTAAGGCTTGTTTGATAATCAAACAACTATGTTGCTATTTCCAACAAAACATCGTTTTGCCATTTATTACATTAATATAAGATTAATAATATAAAACTACATACGATGGTTTCCTGTGCACTCTCAATTACCACGCAAATCAATACAAACTTAAGTAACATACGATAAATAGAACACATCAGAAAATGCCTAGAAACAATAACCAAAAAAAAAAAAAATTATTGCGTTTGCCGTGAATTATTCCATTAATACCATGAGGAAGCTAAGCTATCTTAGCATTTTTTTTTTTTGGTTAACATACGATAATGTTGCCAAAGGTATGTTTTTATATATGAGCCCTACGAACGCAGGAGGCAAAGTACAACATTATAAGATTATTGATTAAGAAGTATATAAAGAACATCGCTAAATATAATTCTTTCGACAATTTATAATTTCTCATTTATGACTTTACTATATCTACATAATGTTTCTTATTATATTTCTCTATTCATTTCCGTTTAGCGCTTTCTTTTTCCAATCCTCGATATTTATTCTTCCAAGGTGCTCTGCAACACTACTATATGATCTCTTCCTTGATTTGCCCTTTCTTTTTTTTTCAATCGGATCCCTATTTAACACGACGTTTGGCATCCATTCTGTGCTCATCCGCCCCACAAGCCCGAAGCACCTTGTCTGATCTTTGATAAAGTTATTTATACTTGTCTTCTTATTCAACTCCTTCAGCCTTTTATTTGGTCATCTGATACAAGCCTCCTCCGTGTTTGTGCTGTGTATACTATTCTTCGAATCCTTCTTTTCCATCTTTCCATCATTTCTTCGTCGCACCCACGCCTCACAGGCGTGTGTTTCTGTGGGTCTTATAACTGTTGGGTAAATTCTTAATTTTGCTGTTCTAGATACGAATTCGGATTTCATAGGTGCTCCCAAACGTTCCCATTTTTGTTTGTTTTAGCTGTTCTAGTTTTCAACTGTAAATCTTCTTTTCCCTTTTCCTTTATTGCAACTGCCAGGTACACACAACTACTAACTTTCTCAAATTCGTATTTTTTACCATTATGGGCTATCAAATAAAGGTATTGTATGCGGGTCGCTCCCATTATTATGTATTTACTTTTTTTCTGGTTTACTTCTAATCCCACTCTTTTTACCTCAACCTCTATGCTTCTTTTTTTTTTTTTACACTTTCTTTGATTTGGTTGTTTGAGCCATCTGCAAAGGCTTGCCATTGCTGATCATTGTTAAATATCGAACCATCCGGTATTTATATTACTACTTTTTATAACATTAATAACAAGTTAAAGAGTACGGTGTACTATTTAAAATAATCCAGCTGACAATTACTCTTGGTATTACCGAAAGTCTTAGACAAATGAACATATTTTAGATCAACAATAGTAGTAGATTACAAAGTTTTCAGAATTTTCCAATGTATACTTTCGATCGATGCAATTCGTCGTAACATACCCTGTATGCGACCCTTTTAACACGCCAATGTGAGACGAATTTCCGCTAAGTCTGTCGCTATATATTTGTGGGTGTGACTAACGCTCGTGACTTGAATCTGTGTTCAATGCTGTGTAAGTATAGAAAATCTTAGAATTCTAGATATGTGTGCATGTCAACTAAATTTTATGTAATGTTATATAAATTTTTGCAATTTTGATAGCAACAAATTAAATAACTGCATTAAAAAATTCAATAAAGCGTGTTCGTCGACTCTGTATTCTGAAAGCAATTACTAATTAATAAATTTATTACAATAATGAACTATCAAATTGAAACCTGTTTATCAAAACAATAAATACTTGTTTATTGACTTACTTTGTGAGAAGCGAAACGAACTTTGCAGAATTTATTAGACATTAATAAATGTATTTTTTATATCAATAAATCGGTTTATGGTATATAGTCTAAATACAAAAGTATCTGTTCATTGATATAATAAAGAGACATTTATTAAAATGATAAACTCATTCGTTAGAGCAGTTTTCATCAGAATCATTGTTATGTTGACGTATATTTACAGACCTCTTTCGTTCATTTAGTTTCATACGACTTTATCAGGAGTTATGTTCATTTGTTGTTGTTGTTTACGTGCATCTAAGTAATGGATAATTTTACGTGCCTTTTTACAAGTTTTTGTAAAATAAAGTTTGCCTTCATCACCAAAGTGTCAATGAGACGATATGTATTTTGTAATATTGACTATACAAGTATGAAGAAAGATAACAAGACTTGAATACTATAATTCTCTAGGTTAACTAAATATCTGGTTACCCAACCATGTTGCTTATCAGTTAGAAGTTTCATGGTCATTATCTTCAAAATTGAGTTGGGTAACTAATACTATTAGGTATGTTAAACAGCTTACAGCAGTAGTACACAATGAACTTATCGAGGAAGGTGGATGAGTATTGGCGCGAGTGACTTAGCGGATATGGAAATTTTATTTAAAAGAAACCTTGCTACTATGATCGATAAATAACGTTGAAAACTTTTTTAATACAACTGCGAATTAACTACACTTACAGATATCCATATAAACAAAATTTAATTTACGTAAAATAAAACAAAACATGTACCTTTAAAATAATTCTAATTGAATTGTGAAATTCTAATTACTGCAATTTTCCGTTTGTTTACAATTTGCCATTCAATACTTAGCAAAATAAGCTTTCCGCTTGGTCTTATGTTTATTCGCGAAATTTCGTTGTATACTTTGCAGTAACTAATCGTTGCAAAGAGTACGTTCAATTTCGGTCGAATTCGATACTTTGTTCGAATCTGTTACGAATGTCCGATAAAATACGAAAGCACTTGTTTCCTTTCAAATGTTTGCGAATTGCGGGGTATGTCTAAGAATTTATTTCTGTTTGTAACACACGATAATTTAGTGCTTCTTGACATTTACGGAAAATAGAATTTCAGTATCATTAAATAGATAGGCAGATGGGGAAAATTATTAAAAAGTCAATTGAAGTCAAGGAAAAACAAAGAAACAAATAAAGGAGAAATAGAAAAAAGAAATGCTAATGTATAACTCTAAAAACATTCTTAACATTTAAAATTGCATCATTTGAAAAATAAATTGGATAAGTAATTTAAATTTATACTTGATTTATACTTTGAGGCCGTGGATCCCCGAGTTTGTTAACCTGTGTGAAGTTGGCCCAACTTTTATTGAAAATTGAAATTCAGTTCAACATTGCTTTAGGTTTGTTCCACATTGCTCCAAAGTATCTCACGAAAAAAAGACCAAATTGGCCTAAAGTATTGAAAAAAACGACTTTTACATCCAGGCCCACATCTTTTGAAAATCAAAATTCTGAGGGTTTTTCCGTGTTGTTTTAGTTGTTCTGAACATCTCAGGTAGCTCAGGATCCAGTCCTTGCGCCTCTCTTTTTCCTTTTACTTTCCTACTAAATGGAAGCTATTGACTTATAATAAGAATGCTTTCTTCACAGCCGGTTAGAAAGAATTTTTTACGCCTCACTTGAGGTAGGAAAACTTTATTTTGTCACCTAGGTAAGAAATAAAAAATAGGGTAATTACAATTACAATTTTTGTCCAGGGTCTGCAAGAGAATACTTTAGAATTTATAAAGAAAGTAACCTAATTTTTTCATAGTATTGCTTATTAGTGTTATTCTGCTTATTTTCTTTCTTATATGTATAGTCGACATAAGATTCATGCGTCACTGCTCAATTTCTCATATATTGGCCTATCTTAGTTTTAATTTGACTTATACTTTTAGTTCAGTTTTAAGTTTGTTGCGATAGTGTGTTGACTTATTTCAAACCTTTGGTCTGTTTTATAATAATAGTAATAAATGTTGTTGATATCTTGGTTTAGGTATTGTTGAGTTACAGATAAATTTTCTATATCAAAAAGAGGTAGGGTTGGGTGTTATCAGCATATTGGTGGTAGTTCCAGTTGTTACGAACATTTGGGAGATATGATACATACAAACAGAATAAATCTTTAAAGAGAATTGCACCTTGAAAAACACCACAAACTAAAGAGACCTTAGTTTGTGGTGTCTTGTGCGATTGATCGCAATATATTTGCGTTCTGTTGTCTCCAGATCTTCTTGGCATAGGCAGTAGATTTGATCTTTAGCTTTTTCTAGTTTAAATATTGATATTTTAGGACAACATGACTTATTAGAAATACTGCCAATAACATAAGGCCCTCTTTATTGAACGATAGCGCCGTTTTTGCTGTCTTTGGTGAGCCTGATATGGTACTTTCGCCTGTTTTAGTCCTGGAAAATTTTTTTCCTAGTTGTAGATCTTTTGATTGTCCTCCCATGCCTTTATCGTTTGTTCTATGCGGCTCTTTTCGAGAACAAATAAGGTGTTAGAACCAATGAAAGGCATGTTCGCCGCTTCTTTGGCCAGCCTATCTGCTTTTTCACTTGCCTCCATCCCTTTGCTATAAATCGTGTACACATTCGTGTATTAATGGCGTGTAGAACTGCCTGACTGTCGTTGAATATATTTATGGTTGCACTTCGTATCCCTTTCTCGAAAATATTTCTGGCGCACAGGTTTACAGCAGAAGTCTTTGCTTGAAATATATTGGTACGCAATCCTGTAGGCATTTTTAGATAGTAGTTACATCCAATAATGCCGTACCTATGTCAAGGTACTTCTTTTACTTTGAGACTCACCGGATGCCCACTCACTGCGGCTTTCAATAATCACCTTATAAGGTTGATTAAAATCGTATTGAATAGGGATTATCCCTGTTGCAATATGCATTGAATAATTTATGTTGAGATCTTCAAGGGTTCTAAGATGCCGTCTATCCGATTATTGCTGTATGACTAGAAGGTCATTTGAGGCTTAAGATTCCAATTCTTACGAAGCAGAGTACAGCATACTAATGACGCTGTAATAGCTTTTTTTCTGTAGGTTGGACGTATGGGAGTTCCATGTATTTTTAAAAATTAGTTTGTCTTGTTTTACGTTAAAGTAAAGCGTTCATGTTTTTTTTTAATTGAATTGCGAACAACATCAGTGTTATACACCAGAATTTTTGGTTTAAAATAGAACAAGCAACTGTTTTTCTTTTACTTTTTTGCTATGATGTTCCGCCATAATTCAGCTAACCTACTGCATTAAGTGACGACTTTATGAAAACACCTGAATCAAATTTACGACTATTATATCACCTAATATTTTCATTGCTGCCCGTCGGAAACGAAAATATTTATATAACTTTACGCCGCTCGAACGGTCAATAGCGGTACTTCTCGGGAAAGTCTCGGCGTTCATTGTTATTTTATATCCTACGTATTACATTCAAAAATGCTTAAACATTCATCTAACGTAAACTAATAATGTTGGCGGTGGATAGATTTTTAATTTTAGAGACGATATTGCTAAATGATCGGTATTTATAATTTTTTCGATTTTATAATACCATCGCTCTGACAGTAGGCCAAAGTACATATAACAGTTTAGTTTGGAACAACTTCACTCGATGAAAACTTCTTCAATCTGTTAGCGTCTAGTTACATTATAAATAGAATTCGAACTTCTATAAAGAAAACTGCTTACAAAGAAAGAAAAACACATTAATTCAACCGATTCGCGCAGTATAGGGTTATTCAAAAGTAAATTCCCAATTTCAAATAGCCATAACTTTGCCAAACTTTTGGATTCCACAAACATAAAAATACCAAGTTCTTGGTAAAGAAATTGCGTTTTATTTTTAAAAGGAGAAGCAAAAGGAACTTTAATGTGACCACCACTACAATGTTCAATTGAAAATAATCCTTCTTCAAAATTACGAATGGTATTAGCACTCGTTGACATGTGATATCGATTGCTTCAGTTTCTCATAAGCAGACTCTTCGCTTGAGGTAGCTCCGTAACCAATAGCCAGCTGGATTAATACCTTGTGATCTAGTAAGCTAACTATACCCTAGATGCCTACAAATTGCAGCATCGCAAAACATGTTGCGTAATACCATCTTCACATTATTGTACATCCATTGGTTTCAGGGATTCCTCTTAAGTCCGGAACCTTTTCTCGTACATACTTAATAGTTGTCAGTGCTGATTATGCGGCTATTTATAGCTCTAGTTAAAACGAGGAGTCGATTAGCACGCGATTTCAGAGCCTGGTCAACTGGCCCAAGATGATATGGAATCTTCAGATAAATGAATCAAAAACTGAAACGATTAGATTTACACATAGAAGGAAAACTTCAACTCTACGTAGTCTGCTCATTAATCATTTACGATGTACTGGCTTAGTCGACGGTGGAAGATCGAAATTGTTTAGAACCGAGTGCTGCGAATGACAGCGGGAGCCCATTGGTTCGTCAGGAACGAGCTATTGAGGATGGATCTTAAAACGCCCAGCTTTACCGAATGCCAACGAAAGATGGAAAGGAAAACCTGAAGACGCGCCAGTTTTTCACGCAATCGGTTGTTGGTGAGAGTTGTCGAGATCCTACACAGCCGTCTATCACCTAGTGTATTTATTGAAGACAGTTCTTGAAGTCACGCTGTTCACCGAATAAGACTAACTCGGTAGGGATGAATGGAAGTCGCATATAAGAAATAATGGTGCCTGAGGGTTGCGAACCTGGTCCTAGAAATATTGCAGACCACATTATTGTCTATGTGGAGTGGAGCAGCGTCTCCTACAAAAACAATGTTGTCAATATCATGATTCTGGAATGCTGACAATACAAAGACTTGTAACATTCGAAAATATTGCTATCCATCTATCCTTGCTGTTTTTATTTGTCCATGTTTTACCTCTTCACAGAAAAGGGGAATATAAACGAAGTTCTCCTTCTCAGAATTCGCCATACCATTGAATAACTCATCGCCGACCCTTTTGCACCTTCACTAACAGCAGAAACATCATACAAAGAATTTTCACGAACGTCCTGAACTTCTTGTAAAGCTAGAACTGCACTGACTTCCTTTTTTAGTAACTTTGGTTAATCAGATCAATTTTCCTCGCTAACTGTACGAGTTTCCCAGAATTCCTGCACGAGCTAACGAAATAATATCTATATGGCAGCAATCTAATAGTATATACAAAAGATTGAGCCTTTTTAAACCTGGAACTTACTTTTGAGTAGCCTTATATATCAATACTATAGAGAATGGCTTTTAAAGTATAATGAAAGAGATAAATACTTTGGGAAGATTTTATTATACACAACTAAAGTAATTTTTCTTCAATCTTAAATAACAATAAACAATTTGAAAGAAAGGGCCAACATTATACGTGCAAATACGAATAGTTTTTAAATTTTTTCGTAATTAGTCTTTAAAATTTATATCTTTAATGAAAATTAATGACCCTATTCAGAAGTCTGCGTTATTGTAATTTACGACCCTTTTACTCGGGAAACTCTTTCATTTAACACGTCCACGATTTTATTATGAGTTATATTTGCTTGTTTCCTAAAAATATTGGGCGTTATACAATGTGTCCAGCCAATTCGTGGCTGAAATGTAATTCCTCAGTAGTTTAGAAAAAAGTCTTTAAATAAAAAGTTCTGTATAACATAGGATTATATTCATGTACAGAGTGTTTAGTTTCAGCAGAGAACAACGTAAGTTTGAATTTTTCTTGTGTATTAGATGTTTTTCTTCGATTCATGGCGTTTCTACCTTCTGCGGTTTTTAACGTGATCATTGAATCTGGTGCCTATCGCTCTTTTCGTTTGATTAATATAGGCTTTATCACCGGTTACTACATGCAATTTTATAAATTCCCGACATTTCCATTGATTTATCTCTCGGATTGCTAAGAATATTTTTGAGTGCATTTCGCGAACTAAAACATACATTCAGTTTTTGGCCTTTAAAAACTCACATCCCATTATTTGTTATGCTTATGTTTCTATTGTTTTTGTATATTGCTGTTTCATTTTCATTTTTCATTTTTCATATTATAAAAATTTGACCTTGAGTGCTTCATCCGCTTTTAAAATCACATTGTGAATCTTCAATTATCCTTCAACTATTTTTCCTATTCTTATCTCACATTCTTTTTTGTCTCCGTTCTTGAAGATTAGTAATATTATTCTTGTACTGGTACTGTCTTTGATTTAAATAATTTTTAGCAGTTTCTAAGTTTCTTCATTTACTATATAATTGCCGGTGCTTTATCTGCCCTCATTTTGACGATGGCCTCTAGTATGTCTTCTCCTATTTATTGTTCAATGTTATTATTTGTTTTCTCTTCCATTGTTTTTGTTCCATCTTTCTTATTTTATTGTAATAACGATGAAATTTATGAATTATCTATCTCATTTCAACTGAATTTGCTTCTTGTACGTTTGGTATACAATCTATACTTGCAGCTTGCCTAGTATCTCATCGAAGACCGAGTCTGTGGCGAACAGTTGACCATTCGCACAAATTTTAAGAGTCTAAAGCTAAAAAGAGAAAATAACATTATTAATAGAACGATTTCGTTGTGCTTTTTGTAATTTATTTTCTTTATTCTTGACACCACTGTATGTCATTCTTCAACTGTAGTGTCAATGGACTTGCGTAGCGTTTTATTTTGAATTTATTTTTCCTTCATATCTCATGAGCAAGAAGCGATACGTCACACAGATTCTGGTCATATAAAGCCGTACATAATCTCATTTTGTCCATGGTGGCTTTTCATAATCCCCTCACTTGACCAACGGCTAGGGATGCCCATGGTGAGTATCCCGAGACTCCGCATTTCGTTTTATTATCTTGTAAATCAATCTAACCATAACAACTTGTTTCATTTCAAGAACTCTAGAAATACTACTTTACATTTCAATATTTTTCACCGAAACTAATTTTCCCTCACACGTTACTTTTCATTATTTCATTTTAAATTAAAATCAATTTAGTAGCCACTTCTAAAAGGATATTCCGTTCTTTTCATCCCTTAGTTGGATCAATTAGATTCTATCTAGGGTGTGTATTATATATTTTTTGGCGACATTTAAATTCAATTTGAGTTTATTTTAATAGCGATACGTGGGAGAGCCCCTAAAATAAACATGCGTATAACTTATGAGGCGCCGTCGTAATTAAAACGGGTATCAGACTTTTAACTGAAGGAAATATACGGACCCTAAAGAAAATTAAATTTATTTTGTATTCAGTGCTTCGGAGTACCCAATTTTCAATAATTAGCGGTTGCATATAAAAGACAGGACAATGAATATAATATCAGTGCTTGTTGAATAGGCGCTGAAGATGTTGCTTTTATAAAATTTTATGCTAAATAATTAGATCCAGGAAGCCTATCAATGGTCGAGTGACGAAGAATATTTGATATTCGTAGAATAATGCAAAATGCGGACGCTAAGTAAACCCGAAACTTCATTAAGTTTTCAAATATTTCAACTGTACACCTTTGATGTTGAAGTAGTACAATAGTATGTTTAAATCTTCGACAATATACACTGAATTATTTATTATCTACGTAATTAGTTACATTATAATGCTGTCTGCCGCTCCCTCTTTGTCTTTCATAGATATTATATATATATATATACTAAAGAAATATCTATTTGAACACAAAAGTTATAATTTGAATGTGAATATAATTCATGCACAAAAATTCAATCCATTATTTCAACTTTATTCGTACTTCTAAAATTGCGGCCATTTATAGCTCTAGTCAAAACGAGGAGTCGATTAGCACGCGATTTCGGAGCCTGGTCAACTGATCCAAGATATGGGATCTTCAGATAAATTAATCAAAAACTGAAACGATTAGATTTACACATAGAAGGAAAACTTCAATTCTACGTAGTCTGCTCATTAATCATTTACGATGTACTGGCTTAGTTGACGGTGGAAGATCGTAAATTTAAAATAACGCTAGTGTTAAAAGATTCAGTCTGCTGACTTTCTTTTTGCGTTTTGCCAACAAACGACGGATGATGTTTCCGTTAACAAGTTTGTGGTCGATAATCGAAAAGACATTCAGTGTATTTTGTGTTTATTTTTGGAACTAGATATTATGAGAGTTACACAGTGTCATTTTGACAATTAGAAAAACTTTCAAGTGGGAAACTTCTCCAGTTTTCTTTCTTAAAGATGCGTTTAACTCCAAGGGAAAAGTCAGAGCAAGAGCTTTAGTTCAAGAAGGTGATATACATCATTTCCATTCTACTCAGTTAATTCGTATCCGGTCTGATCTAATGGGCTATTTGTGTTATAATATGGTTGATTCGTCAGTGTTCTCAGAGAGTTGGGCCCCAGATATTGCTGATTTGTTATACATAGTCACCGCTGAATTCATCCCACCACAGAAAGGATCTACTTTTAAAACTATTACACGAAGGGCGTGTAGGAACTGTAAGTGCAGTGGCGAGAAAGGCTGCATTAGTCAAACACAAAGAAGTACTAAATTTGGGATCGATAGCAAATCCGCAGAAGCTAAACACTGCTGTTAAAATAGAGACCATGACATCGATCATTTGACAACGTAAACATGTTAACCAGAACCACCTACAACTACCAGGGAATGGTGAAATTGAGAAGAATCCGAACAATTGCAATCGTGAGGATGGATATAAGATCAGCAACAGCTGGAAGTCAACTCTTCGCAAGCACCGACTAAGCAACATAACGGGAATGATCCACCAGACCGGAACAGCTACAGATCAACGGAGCAGAACGGAAATAAGTTAGACAATGAAGAATACCAGATAACGACATCAGTCTTTAGAAATCTTCTAAGAAGTTGGCACTGTCAAGAGCAAATTCAACGATATGACAATATCCGGAAGATTATCCTACTATAGGTAATGGCCGTGAAAACCTATACGAATGGTGTAATTGTTCAGCAATTGATATACAAACATCATATACGCAGATGACCGATAATATTTCTTTAGTTTAGTTGCTATCAAATATGCTCCTGGAAAAACTCAACTGCAATTAACACTGTGAAATTCTGTTGAAAATGTATCGCTAGTCAGGTATTTTGATATAATTGTATATTTTCTGTATATTCTTAATAAACTAGTATCTTTCCATCTGAAAATTGTTGATAAAATATACAACAGAAAATATGTTTATTTATTGAAGATATTCAAATTAACCAGAACTATTTAACAAACAAGCAAATCACAGAAAACCTACATTGAACGGCATTTTTTAACGAAATAGTTTACAATTTCTTAATTTAACACCAACATAGAAAATAACGATTGTTTAAAGCTACATATATGCTAAATATACATAAGTACGTAGTTTGTTCTGTAAACCCAGTCAGGAAATTTTAAATCTGATGAAAATAACTCACGGCAACTACTTGTATACCAGCCATATGTCATAGCTTTGTTTAAATTGTACACTAGACAATCGTAAATAAAACAATTTTACAGCAATAGCAAAGCACCGTAGTAGATCGTTATTTTGTCTGATCCAAGATAAATAACGTTAGCGAAATTCTTCACATTTCTCTATTTGTAATGCTCAAATTGTAGAGCTAACCATGATTCATTTTAATAAATACAAATTGTGAAGTTATGTATAATGCCTTAACGTTACGAACAAATATTTTTATAATTTATTACACTCTAAATTTACCTCGTACACACCCTAGAATTGAATTTTTTTATTGTATAAAAAAATCACAAAAATCAGCTTAAAATGAATATTCTCATCTAAAATTCCTATATTATAACATTACAAATTATAGAGGACAACTGCAACAGATAGATGGAATAAAACGGTAGAGCGGTACAGGCTTCCGCGTGGTTCTGTGAAATAATAATTATCGCCTTCAAACGGGTGTACCACTTTTCGATCGGTACAATTGTAATGTAATATGAATAATGAAAATTATTTTGCAGAGTTAACCGTGACAAAACTAAAATTTGTTAATATATTTTTGACTTTTTTTTTTATCAAATCGGGTTATACTAAACGGTAAAGGTAGTTATTTTGACGAAAAAGAGATTTAATTTTACCTTTGGCAATTTGGATTTTTTGTGACAAATAGTATCGTAAAATAGCCCTTTGTTAATGCAATTGGAAATAAAATTCTGATATATTAACCTACTTGCTTTATTTGTCGATTACATTTGTTAGGGATAATCTAGATACACGCTGTTTAAAATGCGAGTGTTTGCCTTATTACTTCAGTTGTACGATAATACGAATAGATAAAACCACAATTTCTATTTACGTTCATGTCGATGTACATACAACCTCAGTTACATATCCTCACTCTGCATAAGGTAATATCGTACCTATGTATCTGCGTCCATTCCTTCTGACGTTCCAGAAAACTGGGTTAAAGGGATTTGTGAAACTGTTATATCTGATCCTGTACTATGGCAATTTAGGAACTCATATCAGACGGTTTTTCCCATTTAATAAATAAACAGCAATAAGGTCGCTTTTAGGGAGCTACAGCTTTATATAGTAATAGCTTCAAATGGTTAAACGAAATTTAGCTGACCTTTTTTTTTTTTAGCTATTGCCTTAAATTATGAAATCCATCTAAGATAAAGTCCGTCTGTATTATTATTATTATTATTGAATTAATCTACCAGCTCCGCTAAAGTATGTTAAAATAACATTGGCTGACAGATAATCTAAAATTATTAATTGAGTTTAAGTGCTTGTTATGGCTTATATGATAACAGGAAAATCATAAACATCACTAAGAGCATCATTGTCTGACTCTTTGGTCCTTTCATAATTCAACTATTGTGTCGTACACGGCCCATATCTGTATAGAGCGTACAAAATTCTTGTATACGCTTTATTTGCAACTTGAGAAGAAGAAAACATGTATCGCCTTCATCTTCAGCACATTGGTTGGTTGAATATGAATAATCACAGACGTTTGGAGCTTTACTGCTTTGTACATGGGGTGCTTACAAGATGTGTTCTGATCTACTTAGTCGATTTGCTGCCGGTGTCGTTTTGCAAGTGGTGCGAAGTTAGAATTAGATATTCTTATCCAAATATATTCCTACATCGTCCACCTTCCATAAATGTACACTGATAAGCCGTAACACATCTAAACGCGCGTCTGTACCTGGCGGTTAGGTGGTAGTCTAACTTTATTATTATTGTTATTATTATTATTTTGAATAGAGCACGCAACATGTTGATTTTCAAGTTACCCGAGAGAGTGATTCCTAAATATTAGACCTAATGATAATAACGAAATACTTTATAGCATTTAAAATTAATATTTTTTTTATTGATGGTGTACCTTCATTGCACTCCAGCCAGACTGATTTATTGAGATTTTATGAGATGTATGACATTTGCGCGGGTTTATACGAGTTCTGTACTGTTGAAGAGATAACAATTTCTGCTCGAGAATAAACGAAAAAATGAAAAAAATTAAATACTTGCCAGCATGATCCATTAGATAATTTATTTCATAATTTTATTATAGCAAATTCGGAAAACAATTTATTAACTAGTGCATCAGATGAAATATTACCGGTCTCAGAGCTCACAGACCAGGACAAATG
The DNA here is from genome assembly GCA_902654985.2 of Oryctes borbonicus. NCBI lineage: Eukaryota > Metazoa > Arthropoda > Insecta > Coleoptera > Scarabaeidae > Oryctes > Oryctes borbonicus. The sequence continues at coordinate 2,346,448 of LR736897.1, read as the reverse complement.
ATTGAAAGTTTAAACAACGACTGTAATTGCATGGATGGTAAAGATGGGCACTTGGAAACTACCAAGTAAATGACTTACATACTTTAAAACTTCTCAAGAAATTAATTAGACAACGAGATTTGGCAGCAAGAAGGAGCACCGCCGCAAAATGTTTTAGCAATTCGAGAGTAGGGGCTTTTAATTATGTCGGAAATGCTAAGGAATTCATGGATTTTCACATTTTACCGGCGGAATTAATTAATTAGTACACTTGGTACGTAAGACATATGTTTGTTTAGGCATTAAATATTTAATTTTTAGTTTGACCTTTGTGGTTGATTAGAAATTAAATTTTTATTTGGGTTTACAGGTCGTACTTGGCGACATTTCGTTGAATTGTTATCAATATTTTCAAGCTTTCCATAATCGTCTGCTTTTTCTTGCGTAACTAAATTGTGGAATTAGATATACAATAACATAAGAAAACGAAATGTCGCCAAATGCGAACAGTAAAATATACGAACCTAAAATAAAGAATTTCCCTCAGACCTATAAACCTAAATAAAAATGTAATACGTCGGAAATACTAAGAAAACCATCGATTTTCATCTCAGTATATACTGTGGTGTTATAAACTTTTTATAACTTATATATATATTAACACAGCGGCCAAGATGGAAAGCAACTGTACGTTTTAATTAAATGAATTAAATTTTGTTTAAATTCGGCAATCGGCAAACATTAATTACACCCCTCGTGGCTTTCAGCATGCGAAAATTTAGGCCAGATTAAGACCAAGATAAGGATAACTTTGTTATTAGTTGACCCGATAAATTTTATGCCTGTGAGAATTCCAATTTAAATTCCGAGTATGTACGGTACACTAGCTTTTCATTGCTTTACTACGGCAAAGTCTCCGTTAACTGGTAATTAGAGGTCAACGGCGAAGATCCTCTGATAAGCTTATTATTGTGATTATAAGGTAGGCTGATGGTTTGGCCCGGCGGTAAAATGAGTTTATGGAATTTTCACTGTGATAAATTAACTGTTTATTGGGTATACCTTATTTCCAAGACTGATTCACAAATATTGAGGTACTACAATGGTAATCTTGTAGTACACATTAGAAAGTTTTAATTTGTATGCGCGCAAAATAAGACCATAGCATGAAAATTAACCTATGAACTATACCGAACCTGTCAAATCTCGTACTGAATTCTTTCAACATTCTTGACTGACCTCTGAGCTTTTATAATTGTGGAGGTTTGATAAGCATTTATCAACAAATAGTACAAAAGGTAACAACTGTCATAAAGAAGGTATAGAATCAGCGCTCTTCCTGCAAATTAACTCAATAAAGTAAAAAAAAGATCAAAAATTAAGGCGATAAAAAGAAAAAAAAAGGAATATCAAACACGACAGTAAATAAATTCATCAACAAAGTTAACAATATAATATTGATACTTAACCTACATGTCTACTTATAGAACTTACTAACAACAAATCAAACAACGAATGAAACAGAAAGAGCATATTTAACAAACAATACACGATACTTACATATACATACATAGGTATGTATGTAATATTTATTTGGCCTTTGTCTACTAAAGAAAATTATCTTAACCTGTGCTTCAATGCTTTGCCGGATATCAGCTTAATCTGTGTCTTCAGTACAGGGACTATTGACGGGATCAGGATATTGTACAATGGTACGAGCAGAGCTTAAAAATATCCAGTCGATGTCTCGGAATACTTATTAGTTATCGAAGATGTACACTGATGTCCTTCATATCTAATCTTGATTTTATCGTAGAGATAAATAGATGTTCTTTTGGAAGTAATGTTGTACTAAAGAGCAGCAAGCAACCTAGTGTATCGCATATTTAGAGTATTAGCTTCGATTAGCTTTTGGGAGATGCCTCGCCTACCACGCGGGCCGTATATAAACCCAGTGCAAGAATTCTGCGCTTTTTGAATCCCCAGTTTATTATAGTTGGTCAGGGAGGGGGAATAAATACAGCTACACTAACTGAAGTGTGAGAGGACCAGAGACTTACATAACATGGATCTAGTTTCCCGATCCAATTTCTGTCTATGTACATAGATATATTTCAGGGCAATTATGGATCTTTGGATGAGTAAGGAGGAGTTTTGATGGAAGCGTAATACCGGGTCAATATGTATTCCAGGGTTTTTAACATAATCAGTAGGAGTCAGACTTTCATTATTCACCAGAATAATTTAGTCTTGCCTTAATGTAGCTCTCAGCTTTTGTAGGTCTGAAAATGATCAGTTGCGACTTGCAAGAGTTAACTAATTTGTAGGTGCAGTCTATCGGAGAGGTGTAATTTGAATACGCTGGCATTGCAAAGAGAAGAAATGCTCTTGATTCATACAAATATGTATTCCGTCAAAGCATATCTCTATGTGGCTGGAAACATATTTTTTAATTTAAAGAAATCATTTTTTTTGTCATAATTTATTTGACTGAAACGTATTATCTCTGAGCGCAAATAATACATCTGCTTGATTTAACATATGTAATATGTTTGATTCAACAATACAGTAGAAACTTCATCAGTTTACGGCAAATATATTTTTCTTTGCCATTTATTTGATTGTGGTTTAAAGTATCCTGTTACTTTAACAAATATATCGTTCTGTTGGTATTATTGTTCCGCAGAAATGGTTAGTTCGATAGATGATTTTCTTTCTAAAGAAGAAAGCGTTCATCTAGCAACACATGGGGCAACATTTTGTTAAAAAACAATTTTATTAACATTGCGAACAACCTAATAAGAATACAGAAGGTAAGTGTAATGCCGAAAATTCTCCATTTTGCAGTAAAATGATGCTCTTATAAATAAACTCGAGTTCTCTAAAATACCACTTACGTCTTCAAACAAAAACAATCAACCTTTAGTTGAGTGGAGACTTTTATGATCGTAATCGTTGACGTTTCGGTGATCATCCTGTCAGCTTCTTCAGAAGATTTCTAAAGATTGATGTTGATGTTTCTTGCTCCTCGTTATATACCCCATTTCTGTTCCGCTTTGCTGATCCATAACCGTTCCGCTCCGATGAATCGTGTCATTTACTGTAGGACGACTCCGCAGTGCTAACTTCCACGTGTTGCTGATTTTGTATCCGTCTTCGCGATTGAAGTTGTTGGTATTCTTCATTATTTTTATCGATTCGCGTATTACCCTCGGATAGTAGTGGCTGGTCCTGGCTAATACCCTAACATCGCTGTAAGTTATGCGGTAGTCTCTTTGGAGACTCACACGGATACAAAATCAGCAACGCATGGAAGTTAGTACTGCGGAGTCGTCCTACAGCAAATGACACGATTCATCGGAGCGGAAAGGTTATGGATCAGCAAAGCGGAACGGTTGTGGATCGACGAAGCAGAACGTTCATGGATCAGCAAACCGGAACAGAAATGGGGTATATAACGAGGAGTAAGAGACAACAACACCAGGCTTTAGAAATCCTCTCAAAAAGCCGACAGCATGATCACCGAAACGTCAACTCAAACATCAAGTATGCGACAACACCCCAAAGACATTTCTACTACGATGAACCTTATATCTTGAGGAACCTGCAAAGTGAATCTGGTTAGATTAAACAGGCAATACGAACGAAGTTTAATCGTTATTATCGGACACGTTCTACAATGTTTTCACAAAACTCATTCAGTCTCTAATCCCCTCCTATACGGCCAATAGTTCTGCAAAACTTCAATTTCCTACGCAGAATACTTTTACAGTTGTAAGAGTTCATAGGCACGCGTCTATCTATCAAAAATTTCAAAAAAATCTAAACATTTCAAATACGATTAGAAATAGTAACATAGTTGTTTTATCAAATAGATCTCAAAATTGAACTGGCAACCCAAACATGTAACAATGCATATGTGGAGTGTCCTATTTATAGTAACAACGTTGACAGTTATTTCCGGTATAATCGGAAGTACCAAATTATTAAAAATATTTTAGTTCAATACCGTATGCCGGCGTATACTGGCAAGTTTTCAGAACTTTCCAATGAATAATCTTTCATATATCGATCGATGCAGTTCCCCATGTGACATCTTGTATAAACAAAATAGAATCCAATGCTTTCCAATGTCAAACTATAGATGTAATCCAATTTATTCCTGTGTGTATCTTGTTATAAATAGATAAATATGCACTTTTGTCAATATCCTAGATCTAGACAACCGAGACGAAAATGTGTCAATACAATTTATTCAGACGTGCATCTGCGATTATGGAAGGATATCACTTGGATACAACGTAGCGAAAGAAGGAAATTTACATCTTCAGTAGAGTATATCGAAATACGTAAGCATGGAGGTGGTGCACATATGTAATATTAATATTTACATCCATCTACATGCATCGTAGGAGAAAATTGTTCGTATATATAAAAGTAATATAATCCAATATTATTGAGCACACTGCTACAACGACGGTTAGATGACAGGCATGGAACAGAGAGGCTGCGTTGCCTTCCATCAACGTCAGACGAAGAATGTTATTGCATTCTGTAATGGAAGATGTCGCTTAGACGTGCTAGATTTTGATAGGCTCTACGATAGATTGTGGTAGTAATTGGCGAATATAAATTTCTGTACAGCCGTTCACTTTTTTTCTCATGGTTAGTGTGTCTATAAAAGTTAATTGGAAGGGCATTTGGCTGAGAATTCCCTATATCTGGGTAGTTAACTTCATAGAGCTTAAGTTTTACGACCACTCCTATAAGCATTTTATGAAGTCTAGTTAAAAAAATTTGACAGAAAAGTTTCTGCGTTCACATTACGCAATTGCGTGACAAATATTTCATTGACTCGGACTCAAGTCAATGAAATATTACGTATTCGTTGGCGTGATATCAGTAATATCTGAGTAAACTCGAACTCGATAAATTCCGTTTCGAATTGTAGTCTCGAGTTAACCGACAGGAAGAACAGAGTAAATATTCGCCTATTAAAAAAAGAATGAACCCAATCAGTGCTACCAACATAGTATAATGAACTGCAACAACAATTTGAAATAAACTGTTTGAACAAGTTTTAATACATTTTTAATTATAAAAGATTTACATTCAAAAATTAAAACTAAAAAATATACGGAAGACCAAGAACATTAAGCAAAGAGATATAAATAGAAGGGACATTAAAAATATGACATCATGTCCTTGGTCCACTGCCCAGGCAATTTTTCCGTGGAAGAACATACTCTCATTTGTGTAGCTTCATTATTTCAAAAAATTCCTCAATATACTCTTATTGGGATTCTCTATTACATTTGTCAAATATCTACTAAATGGCGTTATTACTAGATATTTGTAGATCGCCTTATAACCAGACGATGGCGGCCATTGCGAGTTAATAAAATATACCGGACGCAATTAACAATGCACCACCAAAAAATTTCTACAAAATAATTACGATTTTCCAATGCAATTTCCCGGAAACTAACACCCCATGTAGACCAATAATCCGGCCATGTTGGCAGGGCGTTAGTTGTTTGTAAGGTTTACGTTCTTGTCTGCGAGGCATCACTTACGATTGGTTGAAACATACTGCACGCACTTTACTCATTTTTGTATATTTGGATTGCAACTATCGGATTGTAACAGATGTTCCTGTAAAAACATATGCGGAACATTTGGCTGTTCTAAATGCTGGTAAACAACCTAAACCAATGCAATATGATAAACATTTCGTTTAAAATGTTCAAAAATATATTTGTAAAATGTTAACAAGGAAATACTCCAACAATTTAGGGGTGATGCATTTTTAACTGCAGCCAGTGTAGATCAGAACCAATGTCGAATTACAAGAGAAATATTATTGATTTATGGAATGCAAATTAAAATAAGAGCCCCGAAAAGTACGACAATATGCCTCTATCCCTTGGAGACCTAATAAATCCCTCGAATTGATATATATCCTTCAAGTTGGCAGTATTGAATCAAATTTCCAGAGCTTGGGAATTGGTTCTTGTTCCTGTAACGAATGAGTCCGACTCGCCACGACTCGACCTGATTAAACCCTGGGATAAATTAAACCGAGTTGCGAGTCCGATTTGATTTAAAAATAGTCCGACTCGGTTCAAGTAAACACGGCATAAATTCAAGCCAGTCTAATTCGAATCTAAATTAGAAACCACCCGAGTTTCGTGACGTTCATTTCGAGCCAGCGAATTAAAATACTCGACTCGTTACATCATCAGTTACGGCTATTGTCAATCATTGAAGTGAGAATGTAACTGACAGCTAAAAAAATCTTTTAGCATATTAAACTTCCAAATTGTTCATATTTTTAAATTAACGAATTTTATATCTTTACCTCAGAAATTATTTCCCAAATTTTTTGGAAATGTTTTCATTAATGGAACAGCTAACACATGATTTACATAGAAAAAATAAAATCCTATAATTGTGTACATCGTGGCTTATTGCAGCCGTGAGTGAAAGGAAAGAAAAATTGTTGAAAAGTAATATGAAGAATCGAAGAATCAAAATTCTTCCTACGTTGTGTGTTCAGTTTAAAATTAACATAGTGGTAAACGCGACTACATATCAAATGTTAGGTGTATGAATGGAGGGTGATTCCGATTCTTCATTCATCAAATGCCTTGGACAGGTCGCCGAACAGACCTAATGTTGGCCGTAGGTTGTACAGTGTCACGTAAACCTGTGAAAGCTGTTCGTATTTTGATCGGTGATGAATGCATGTTCCCCTTACTTCCTAAATAGTTCATTAATTTGTGATTCATAAATTTTTACAAATACTGGTAAATATTAATGAACCTGCGGATCATGATAATTATAGGTTTCTTGAGTTTTTCGGGAAAAATACATCTTTTGCCATCAGAAAGATGGAAACACATACTTGTCGACCAATTTACCAAGCTCCTACACGTTTACTCAACACGTAACTGTATATCAGAAAATATTATATTAGTTAAAGCAGAATCTGACAATTTCGCAGGCGCCATTTACCTTCTTTATGGGATCAACGCAGGTCACCTGCTAACCTGCGTTAAAATGCGATCCATATTACCCCTTGTTTTATCAGGCAAATATAGAAATTAGTTTTCACGTCAGTATCCATTATTACCGAAATTTAAACAATTATCACCGTTGAAAAAATTGCTCGAATTTCACTGAACGTAACGAACTGCTAAAAGTCGCCAGACGAAAGTGATTTATAGCGCAATTTCACTGGTGATGAATGTTGCACATAGGACTGGTTTTTAAGCTCCGCACTGACGGTTGAGATCTATTGCATCCATTCTGTGCTGCGTGTATCTCTACCTTACGAGGTGAATATACCATCCCGAATATAAAATACATATACAAGAATGTTGAAATAACTTTAGCACTGATTGCATTATGCAGGATTGAGGAAGGAACCTCACGTAATAGTATTATGAATGGGTACTATTATTTTGGAATAAGGTGCTTTGTATGGCGAGCAATTTACTTAGGGATAACGGAAATTGTATTGATGATTACTAAAAAGCAGAACCTGCCACGTTGTCAGAGAAAAAAAACTTTTTATGTACTGTTTTATGTCCGTTTTTACAATTTAAAATTAAATATTTTTTAATGATAATTTTATATAACTTTGTAAAATTACCGAAGCACGTATAACGAAAATTTGAATACTCCATCATTGCTAAAGTTCGCCACTTTCCGTGCATTTCCCAGGCGTCGGTATGGGAGTGGTCGTTCGGGTGTGTGATTCGTAATATATGCGCAAGCGATCTTATCGCAATAGTAATGTATCCAATATGTGTTTGGCGGCCGGTTGGAATGCACGTGAGCGTAGCGATGTGAACGAAGTGAAGTGAAGTGAACGAGTTTATTGAAGATTTCCCGGATTTAATGTACAATAGCGCAAAAATAAAATACTTAGTTCTCTAATGTGTTGGTCAAAGATACATTGCCAAGATCACGTGGGAAGTGCAAAGCTCAATAATAACAAAACAGGTGAATATCGGTAACGGTTTATACATGATTTATGTGTAACTATGATTGCGTGTAATCTGGCGTTTACTTTGTTAAACAACGAATCATTTTGGAAGAAATACGCCAATTCTACATTACCGAGCCAGACAATGTTACGAAGGTGTGTACCACGTGTGCGTAAACATTTACAAAATAAAATTAAAGCTGAACTGCAAAATAAAAAACAAACACAGTTGTTTATTTTTTACTTGAAAAGTTTAATTAGAATATCAATTGTTTGAGCAATATTTTCGTATTGACTACCACAATACGCAGCAACATTCGACTTTCCAAACGAAAGATCCGTGCGGCTTTTGTTGATTCAAAAAGGTCTCGGATCTCGTTGATTATTCTATTTTTATGGCAAAAATAAAATAAGTCGGGAATTAATGGAAAAACAATCAGGCTCATCGGTAATCTATATCAAGCAGCGGCCCTACAAGTAGAATGTAGTGGTGAGTATTCAAACGAATTACCTACAAGAAAGGGAGTATTACAGGAAGACGCTATCAGCCACTTGCTATTTTCCATTCTGGTAAGCGATATTAATAACTACTTGATAAAAAACCGCTGTCTTGGATTCCCATACCAGCGTGAGGATGCTGGTGTTTCCGGAAGATTTGGAACTGCTTGCGGAGTCGTGGCTACAGCTGGAACAGAACCTTACAACTTTGGACAGCCACTTTACAATGCTAAAATTGAAAGTGAATATATCTAAAACCAAAATCTTTAGCAGAAGTAACCGAATAAAAACACCATCCAGAAGCCACAATCAAGGAAAGGAATAAAAATTACTAATTCGCTCTGGGTAAGCGGCTACGAGAAGCTAGGATTAGTTTTGTTGCGGTTAGGTTCATTAGTGATGGCGAAGTTAGAATGCAATTTACAAGCTGTTCGCTTTGGTGGTCGCTCTGACAGTAACAAACGGAATCAAAATTTCGAAAAACAGATAATCATATCGAGAAAGTACAATTTTTTTTTGAGAATTTGTCTTTAATGTAATAACAATACACACGATACATTCAATTGTATCTTTATCATCATTTCTTCCAGTTTTCAACACGTCCTGTTTGCTTGCTTTTGTTATTCAATATTAAACAGCTATAGGAATGCGAAACAAATTAACTGAGCTATTTTTCTTGTATTTGTACATTATATTTTGCAAAAATGTGTGAAATAGAAAGAAATAATTTAATCTATAATTGAAGAACAAGAGACATAGAAATCAAACTTATATTATAGTGCACAGCGGCAATAATAGGTTCAAGCAGAATTGATCCCCTTATTGTTAACTAACAATAAGGGGATCAATTCTGCTTGAACATTATTATCAACTGATAACAATGATAAAGAGTAAAAAAGGGTCATTCTACTCGAATTCACATACGTAAGAAAGCTGTATTTGACGTAGTAGTAATATTTCAATGACCTGACAGTAATGTAATAAATAGCAGAATTTATTATCACTCTGGAAGTGGAAAACATTCCGCAGACATGTGTAATATGAAGAAATGTACAAAAAACAGGAATAAACTGATCGACGAAACGGTGTCAGTATAATTAATGAAAAATCAATGTTGGATAGAAATAAATTATTCGGAAATAAATGTTCAACAAATGGCAAATAGGTTGTCATTCGTATTTTGTCGAAGTTTTTCTATATAATTTCCCGTAGCATACAGTAGAGTGATGAAAGAGAAGCATTTTGCTACGACTCTCTAATAACGTTGGTATAAAATGCCACTAAACATATCGAAACCTTTTTGCGAATCTTGATGCGGAAAGTTATTTAATTGACTCAAATTACATTTATAACTGAATTGAGGTTTTCAGTTCTCTGTGCTTAACTTACTTGTTGTATGTGCTTGAATGTACATATAACAAATAAGTGTATTTCTACAGCATAATAATTTCTTTCCCAACTAAAGAATAAAGAGATTTTTTTGGAAACAATTCCAAATCACTTTCTGATCGATATGCAATAATTGAAGAAAAAAATTGAAAAAAAATTGGGAAATTTTTTAAATACTACCCAGTAAACTCCTGTTGAGAGGCCCAAATCGCAAATTTACTTTTATTGGCTGTAAATAATAAGTTGCGTTCCCTATCAATTTTCCTCTCCCTTCAAAACAAAAAAATTATAATCAAAATACTGACATAGAAAATAAAATACTATGATTCAATTTTGTTAATTTTCAGTATTTAGATCTGACGGAATTAATAACGTAACACCTAACATGCTTGGTTATTAGCCTCGGTGACCCTGATTCAACTCTCCGGGTTGTTAAATCACAGAGTCCGGGTTTCAAGGCTCCCCTTGCCGTATCAATGGATGCTTAACTCGAAACTCTCAAAGGGCTGCACGGTCCTATGTGTAGTAATAATTCATGGCCGACTGTTGTGGAATGGGAAAGCATGGTTTATTATTATTACCATTATTGTAAAGATAGGAAGTAATTACATTTTCCACACTATTGGCCTGCAGTCCCATACGTGATGTTGTGCCATGGTTTGGGTCGCTATTGTATATGGCACCAGGTTACCTCTGCTATTCCCTAGAATACTGCACGGATCCAATTCCAAACACGCTCAAATTCATTCTCTAACCAGATCATATCCATTGGCGTATGATTAAAAGAACTACGAACTTCTTACGATGTCGAAATCTCCAGATACAACTAAAAACTTACTAACATACCCTATTACCCAATACAAAGCACGAAACCCCAGTTACGAACAGTGTCGCCAAGAAACAAAGAATGCTGGTCTTTTCAGGAAAATTTCACAATTTTTAAAATGTACTATAAGTAAACAACTCCCTAGTTTTATGAAGTAAAGAAGAGAGACGATCCAAAAATAGTTTTCATGTTTTACTTCAAGCGTCGCCACCATCTAGTAGTATGCTTCAAGCTATATGATTCTGCCAAGTAAAATTTCAAGTATTACCCCCGCAAAAAAGAATTTTTCAGTAAACCTTACTTAGAGGATAATTTTCAGACCAAACTGCTTCTAAAAAAAGAAGTAAAAGGAAATAATTTCTAACAAATACGCAGCTATTTTTTTTTATTCCTACAAATGTTCGTGCATTAACGGAACGGTACATACAGTACTTTTAAGTCGAGCTTTACGAAGTTGAAATGTTTCTTATCGTTGTACCAATTTAGCGAGAACCGCAAATCGAATTGCAATTTTTCACGAACCTTATTTGGGCGGTCGATCGCTACCGAAATCGTATCTTCATTCTACAATATGATTCAATCGCTGTTACAAAAACTTGAAAACAAAACATTTGGCGTAACAATGCAGTATGCAACATATTGCTGGAAGATTTGTTTTATTGTTTGTATATTATTGCGACCGACGCGACGTATAAATGAAAAATAAATTTATACGTGCTTACAGTTTGTGCAGCAATCATATAATTTATGCATCAATTTAGTAATTCCATAATTCAATACATTTCGTTTATAACACAGGCTTAGCCTAAACGAATTTATTTATCATTTATCAGGATTTACGATATTCGTGCGTAAAATGCACTTTCCGGTTTTCATAAATCGCCGGGATAGGTATGCAGAATTATATCACAATCTGTCTTTATGAAAGCACATATTTTTATATCACCAGGGATTTACAGGTGCTATTGGTTTAAGTGTGTTCAAATAATATATCTGATACATTATTATATTAGTTTTTAATAGATACACCAATTAGGGACACGAATATTTAAAAAAAGATTGTTATATTACATGAAAGCAATATAGAAAGGGAATCTTTTTTTTATGTGACTGCGTTAAATTTTGAAATTACCGCGTTTTTCAAATTTAGGTTTGGCCTCACTTAATTCAACAAAGTTTTTTTTTCGGGATCCGAACTTTTATTCACAAAACTGGTTATAAGTTTGTCAAGTTACCGGTGTTTTTTTTTCAAATGATTTTCTTGGTTTTCTTGGTTAATCTGCAACAAAAATCTAAGCGGCAACAAAGTATCCTACATTGGTTGTTGATAATTGGCAGCACCATTCAATTTTTTATTCAATTTTAAAACATCATCATTAATTAGAAACATCTCCGGGATATTTAGTTAGAGCAAAATCCCCTGTTATTTTAGTTTGTGATATTGTTTTCGTCTTATGCCGTTTCAGTTGCATTAACTTAAAAAAATCAATAGTAGATTGTATTGATTGGCGATCTTCTTTTATTTTTTTTTAATGAAAATATACGGCAAACAATATTAAAGCATGGGCACGCTACGCACCACACAAGTTTAATCAATCAGTTCATAAAATCTGCTCGGATGCACGGATCCCCATTATCAACTGTATGGCCGAGTGATGTGTCTGTAGAGTCTGTTCGGTCCTACCCTCGAGAACGAAAATATGTATTTACAAGTATCCCCTTCTGCCGCATGTACGGCCTAAAACAAAGACATGCAGGAAATATGGAAAAATACATCATACACAAGTGTTTGTTACCGTTCCAAAGGCTTACAGAATAAAAGAAAAAAATGGTTTAAAGCCGCAAAACATAGCTCTCCGAAAACCAAATCAGTTTTTTATTGTTGTGAAGATTATTTTAATACAAGTCATTGCTTGTTCTATTTTGGTTTCTTTTTGTAGTTGAAAAGTGCGATATGGAAAATTACATGAACTGTAAGTTAGTGGATGGTTGAATAAAAATGAAAAATGGTGTTGTGCCTTATATTTTCAACTGCCAGCAATTATTACGATGAGACCTTAAGTCTATAAAAAACAACAAAGAAACCCCGTTGAGTGATGAAATGACAAGAAATGTTTCAGAATCTTCCATATCAACACCATATTAAATAAATCAATAGAAATGTTAATAGGTCAGAAGTCACGCCAGGTGAGCAGTAACCGACATTTAGAACCAAGTGCCAAACAATCTATCGGTTTGGCAATTATTGTCTACCGGATGGTAAAAGCGGACAAAAGGCTTTGTTTTGTTTCTAGTAAAAGTTATAATTTATTCTTGTTATTCAATATATTACGACATTAGTTATATTTTATGTCACTATGGGAGACATCAGGACGAATTAAAAAAAAGCCTTTCCGAACGTCAGAATAAGATAGATATCAACATAATGACCGTTAAACATGATGTTACGTAATTAATCAAATCTTCCGTAACTTTTGCAAACAATTCATATGAGAAACCTACCTGAAAGTCACTGTTAAATTCATCTTTTTCAATTCCAAACGAAATTCTTCTACTCTGAGTCAATAAGCGAAAAAGACGCCGTTGGAGATAAACAATTTATCACTTTCAGCAGCAGACGCCGCTGAATTATCTTAGAAGCAAGACGCTAGGCTAGTTGTTCTTAAAATGTCATATCGACTTGGCGCCGCTTTTGATTTTACAATTTTTTGATTTAACAATTTCCGGTTAATTCGAATTTATTTAAAATCTTAATACAAGGAAAAATATTTCCCGATCCTATCGATATTTTCCCAACGGAGAGCCCTTTAATCAGCCAGGTTTGCACTCGAAGACGTAGTCTCGTCGGGTGTCCCAATTTTCTCCGCCAATTCTCAATATCTTCGCAGAAGACGAAGATTCTTAAGTTAGTAGTTAAGTTAGAATATAATAAAGAAAAAAATCTACAAGCAAGTGTTTCCTTACCCGTTTTATTTGCCTTACCGTACCTGGCCCGTTTATATGTTGTTATGTATTGATGAAACCGATAAATCTATTACAACACAGTGAACTTAAAATACCAAACATAGTTCCGCCTAAACCTTAAGCATAGAACGGGAATTTCAAATTATTCCGCTCACTATTTAATCTAATAGTCACGTCTTTATGACTCCTTTTATAATTTACCTCGTCAGCTACTTTCAATTAATGAATTAATTAAATTAAATTAAATCGATTAATGTTAAAATAAGCATTTTAAAAGTACGTAGTCATTTACACTAAAACTTCAATCAGCCATGGTGCAATTTGGCGCCAAACGTGGGGCTAGTAACCATTTCAGTTAATCATAAATCCAAGGACCAGGTTGACTACCCCCGATTTAAATGAATAATGCATAGAGATGTGCAGGGTCAAATGTTCAAGGGCTGACGTTAATTTCATTGTGTGTAATGAGAGCAATAGAACTGACAATAAGCACTTATGGTGCTCCTTGTATTAATAATAGCGGGAACGACCTGTTTAATTAACTCCTCCGGAGTGTAAAGTTTTAAAACTTGCATATGATTAATTCAATATGGAATTAAATTAAAACAAGAGGGTTTAAAATCATCATATACTCAAAATTATTTGTTAAATTAAAGCACAGAACGATACGCTGTATATTTTTCCTCTTAGGTACGGGGATGTTTTTTTTTCTAATTTTATGAATAGTATTTTTGAACCTGAAAATTTCGCAATGAAGTCCCAGCTGTGATTATTCGTATCCGAACACTACTATAAGCCCGACGTCTGAGATTAATAAAAACCCAACTGTAGGCCTTCCATGATATTGGCGAGAGGATGTAATGGAAAATATAACCATTATGGCGTACTATGACCCAGATAACAACGCTACAAAACGTAAAATAATACTAACGATCCTGTGATCCTTTACAAAATCTCGATATCATGCTCTTCAACTGTTTTATACATAAATACGTTTGTATCTCAATTAGTCTCTACCCATATTCGAATATAATTTTTTCCGTGACTAAATTACACGGAATTCGTGCTCGCCTACAATAAATCAAACCTGTTTACCTCGCTCATTACCGAAAATCAATCAATTTCCGTTCAAACAACAGAGGACGTTGAATCTATATAGAGAAAACTGAGTGATTAATATTTGGAGTTTGAGTATTATTGCCTCGTATTAAAATACGCGGGCACGGCTGTTTTTTTTTTTTTTTATGAAATTAGATGCCTGAGTACACACGCAAACATGGCGCTAGACTCCTTTCGAGGAACGTCCAATATTTGTATTTGCTTAGGAAAATTTAATTCCAGTGTACGTGTTGTGTAAATTACTTAGGGTGCGAAATATAATCAGTGACATGTTTGATTTGTAAGTTGGAGTGGAATTAGAGGGACCTAGCGCCTGTGATTTAATTTTGTTTGGTCGAATCAAAGCGTAACGTGTTAGATATCTGTAGAATATTATGCATATAACGGTGTTATTATTTTGTGTTTATGTAAGTTAGTTTAAATGTATTCCTGTGAATAATATCAAAAATATAAAACTTTGTTGGTGGGCTTTTGAAGAATATTCAAGCCTTAAGCACTGGACTTCAGTAGAAAGTACTTGGTCCTTGGCAGTATTTTTTCAAGTACTTCAACTTGCTTTGAAAGTAATCGAAATGATTTTGAAACGCGCCTACTTATATTCCATTCTTTCTTATTGCTTGCTATAAGTTTTGCTTCTTTCCACGTATTGCCTTTCCTCTGTAATATGTCTTCTACAGTACCAACCCATGTTTGTCTTGGTCTTCCTCTTTTGTTCCTTTTCTGTGTTTTTGCGACCCATACTTGCTTTATTTGTCTTGCCTGTGGCATTCTTTCTTCTTTCCCCACCCGACTTAGTTGTCTCTTCCTAGTAGTGGAGTATTGATTGCATTTCCAGGTCCTTAATTTAACCTATTTTGTGATTCCTCTAACTCTTCTAAGGTATTTCATTTTTGCAGCTTGAATTTTACTTTCTTGTTTCTGAGTAAGTGTCCAGGACTCGCAAACAAAAGTTAATAATGGCTTGCAGATGGTCTTATAGACATTAAGCTTTGTCTTTTATGATATTTCTCTTCTCTATTCATTACAGAGTACAGTTTTAATGTCTTTTCTATTCGTTCTAGTCGTTTGTTTCTTTTACCTGTCTTCCATTTCATTCTAATTCTACTCTTAAGTATTTGAAACTTGCAACCTTTTCTATTTGCACATTATCTATTTTTATTTGTATTTCTTTTGGTTCATTGCTTACTACCATTACCTCTGTGTTGGTTTCATTTGACTTTATTTTATTTTCTTCCAAAGTGTTGTTCCAAATCTCTAAATTCCTTTGTAAATCTTTCATTTTTCTGCAATAATTAGTATTAGCTCGTTGCGATATATTTACTTTTCTCATGTATCTATAACATACGTTATATTTTTTAACACCTGGTCTACATTTCTTTATTATGTCATCGGTAAAAGCTGTAAACAGCACACTGTCGTAATCCTCCCTTAGTTGTAAAAGAGATTGAAGTTTTGGACGCATAACCTGGTTAATATGTTTTATGAAATATTTTATTATATTCTCTTCAGTGTGCACATTTCTTCTACATTTGTTATTATTGCATGATGTGGTACAAAATGGCTTGCTTAGAAGGATAATTATATGGGCCATAAAAAGTCGTCTGTAAGTTTCGCCAATCGATGGGTACTTCCCATAATAAACTTGATTCATGATGACTTGTCAGAGTACACTTATAAATGAACGCAATGGGACAGCTCGTTTTGCAGTTAACTTCAATAGCATCTCTTCGTCCTATCATTTAGGCAACGTTTCATAATTACAACACAAACGGATGTTGCCGCATCTTGCCGAAACCAAACATTTTCAGTTGGTAGGGTCGCATCTATTACATTTGAATATAAATTGCAAGAACAGGGAAAACTTCATCTGTAGTGACATTTAAATAATTTTTCTAGTTCTGTTAACGAGACCTTCGCCAAAACAAAAGAGGATTTTATTGGATACAACCGATAAATATAGGAAGAGAAAGGTTTGAAGCATTTTATACTTTGTTTGACGTACCAATTTCTTCTTTTAGCCAACTGCATAGTCACTCAAAAGATACTCTAAATATAAAAATATAAAAAAATATGGAGCAAGCGCGTCTGTGTGCGCGACTAGTGTGAATGCGTGTGTTTGTATCAATGTATCACTATATTCTCAGTCGTCCACTATCCATTATGCGGGAACCGGGCGTAAAGTGTTGGAACGTGTGAGCGCTCAGATAAGAACAAATATATTTCGTGATCGGCTATCTCGTACCGACTATCCAGGATTGGCATGTGTAAAACGGCACTAAGGCTATAAGGTGCTTCCTAGCATTAAAATCTAGAAATAAACTCGATTTCGATTCTTAAAATGAAGAAAGCTAACTAATAAAGGCACGGCATACTTTAGCATACAAAGATACGCATACGTCTCCCAATAATTTGAATATATGTACATCCATTTAAAACTTTGCAGAACCTTCGCTACAAGAAAAGGGAAAAACAATTATTAATTTGCCTCTAAGCCTGGATTCCCATTTTCCTCTGCTATTATTAAAACCAATTTTCGGCTATTCTTTTGGTTTCGTTTGCGGTGGAATAATAATTGTTTGCCTTCAGAATACGATCTCAAACAATCAAGCAACCCTCAAGAATGAAATGGTAAATTGTGACTACATAAAATTAATTTTACGATGAATTAATTTTGTGTAATTAATTAAAGAGCTGTGTTCTTTGATATTTTGAATAAATTTAATGTTTCCATAAATACGTATATATAAAATGAATATTTCTACCAATTATTTTGAAGTAAACACCGCTTAAAATACAAATGAAGGAAAATTCTTGTTAAATACTTACAAAAAATTAGTTATAAATATAGCCGTTTGGAAAATAACAACCATTTTATCTTTTTCTTACATGGATTACATAAATGAAAAATTAGATAAACCAGATCTGAATGAATTTTTACTAACAAACCTTTTTTTTATGACAAGTAAAACACCATTTTTTGAATAGAAGATAACCATATGATTTTCACAAATTTAGATATTTTCTTTGACGATCGCTTAAACCAAAGTCGTCAGTTAATTTTAAATTTGTTTTATATAATGTCCTTAAAATTTTCAAAATACTTGGCCAAATAAAAATTTCTTGTTACTCCCAGTAATTTATGAAATAAATAAAATATTTGGAGTTTTTTCGAAATTCCTGCCGTGTCGATATCTTTAAATTTTCCCAGATCTACCTTATACTTACCTCTGTTTCAATTATTCAACTACATTTGTATAGCCTAATATAACACCATGAAGCTGAGAAATTTATTCAGTATCGTTAAGGAAAAAACTCAATTTGAATTTAGCAATTATGTTATTTATAAAGTGTCGTGCTTGTGTTGGTGTTGCCAAGACGAAACATCACAATGGCTTAAAAGTCGCATGTGCCAGCACGGGAGTGATGGTCGTTTGGGCAGAAAGCGGTGTGACTTTAGCCACTCACAGTAAGGAAAGTGATCATCATATTTATTCAGTTTGTCATTGTGGTGGGCGTTCGTAACGTCGCACTGCACATTGCACCTCATCGAGCCTCGTGTCATTTCCTGATTGGATGAAGGAAATATTCGTACATTTTTAAATACGCGCATTCACAAGGGCGTACGGAGCCTTGCAGCGCACCAGCTTACCATGGCACATCACACAGCAACGGTATTATAAGAAAAATTAATTAGCCGTATATTTATTCATAGTCCAATTTGGGAGAGTAAAAATAGAAACCACAACAACAGCTTAATTTTATCGAAATAATGGAATCTCCAAAATATGACCGTTTGTTTATGGATACACTTCCTCAATAACACCTCTCTCCAACAATAAACCGCTTTAAATTAAAATCCAATAAGTCAATATTTTCATTAGAAGACGTTGATGAAACGGAATCCATGTTAATGTTAACAGATTCACTGTTGCAGTGGACACTACTGCGTGAGGTTCCTTTTGGAATCGGGGCTAGGTTATGTACCATGCTAGGTGCGGTGTTTAGGTGCGGTGCGTCATTATGGACGTAGCCTTTGGCGGAAGGCTCGCATCGCATGTGCATGTCGCCGCAATTGGCGAAAGACAGAACCCACAGTACATTGTTATTAAGCGAGTAGGAAGCATGAAATATTTATTTTCTTAGCGTTTCGTAGCGTTTAGCTTTACATCAAAGTACATAGATATTTCGTTAGTGTTCTGTTTTGAAAATGTTTTTCTTTTGGTTTATTTTTCGTTTATTATTTGATTAAATTTAATATATTTTGTAACATAATCAATCTTCGTTGAATAATTTCCGGTTACGCATTCTTTCGTTTCATTCTAGTTTGTTTTAAAAATTTTTAATATTGTCGGGAATATCAAGCATTATTTCAGAATATGTCAACATATTCACAGCTGCTAATAAAAAAGTAGTACTTTTCCAATGACATGCATCATTTGTTCTCCGAAATTAGGTTCCCGAACAAACGTATATATTATTAAACGATATTTAAAAAGAACGAGACATATTGAACACCAAAGAGGAATTTCTCATGAAGAATTCAACAATTTAATATTTTGCGTGGTTGGCCTAACGACGACCGTTTCAGATGTAATGGATTGATGTTGCGAATTTAGACTACTGAATTCCATATAATGTCTGTTGTGTATAATTTTTGTGTGATTTTACTTAATAACTTGTGACTGATTATCCCCCACAAAGTAACGTTAATGGAGTCCTTTTTTTAAAACATGATGTATGATATAAATTATCAAAATGTCAGAACTCAAATAATAACCAAAAATAATTCGAATTCTTCAGAATGTTTATTAAATTATTGAATTAAATGAAGAAGTGCCACGCACTTTACCTTAATAACTCGCTCTACTATAAATACTATACTTTAATCAATATATTCACTTGCACCTCGAATATAAAACAAAAGAAAGCGTTCCTTTTATTTTCAATAACAGCTGTAATAGATGAAATATTAGACCAGAAGAAAGCTTTCAAAAAAACATCTACTATCGTGAGCAGACTGATATGGCCGTAGAAATAATAACCTACTCTAACAACGTGAAATTCTATTAAATCAAATTTACCTCAATTTTTTTCCTAACAATAAAATCTTGTAGTCCATGTGGCTCCCTTTCTTTCTTCGCTCCTTTGACTTCGACTCACGTAGAGTTAGAATTATATGAAATTCACAGCGCAGCACTCGCTCCATCGCCGAAAGAACTAGGACAGCGAGCACAATCACGTTTCCATTAAATCAAGTTCCTTGCTGTCTGTCCTTAAGGTTCTTAAATAGTGCATCACTACCTTTCCAATATATGCATCTTGAATATGGAAGGATCCCTTTCATTACTTAGTTTCTCTTGTCATAATTTTCTGCAAATTGAAAATGATAAGAATGCATTCGTAATAATAATAGTAACGGCGATTGTATAAAAGTACTCAACCACTAAAACTGGAACTAAATGTATGTGTATAGTAAGCTAAATAGAATCCTATAAGAAATAAAATAAAAATCGTCGTTCGTATGTTGGAAATGTAGTGAGATGTTTGGTGATAGTGATAACCAGATCTGAATAATTTTTTTATTATATTTTAAAATACGAGAAGTGTGCATTTTGAGAATTATGCCCACTCAGCCTGGCCCGGTTGCCGTTCCAAAGATTTTTTTTTCTTTAGGAAAACACTGTTTTCAGTTTAAACTTCGTGTGCAAATATTGATAATAAATACGTAGTAGCTACTAATGCTGGCGAATTCGCATTAATTCCATTAATCCCAATAAGAATGCAATTTGATTTAAAGGGTTTTGTAAACTTCAGAATCAGAATTAGAAAATAAAACGAGAAGGGATAAACAAGTTTCAACAACAAGACTTATTTCAAAATTCCTTTTTTGAATTATCGAAGAATTTTAAAAGATCAAATACACCTTTAAGTCAATAATTTCAAAGATTTTTAAATTCAATGAAGTACTGTAAACTCTTTGGCATAAAAAAAACGTGTAGTTTTCATTCGACTTCTATTGACAAAATATAATTAAGCGAGACCCCAGCTTTATATTACTTAATATTATATATTTTTTTAAATGTTATCCCTGAGAAGTTAAACTTATGACTCTGAGTAATTCAGAGTCTCATTGCAATAGGTTTGTTCGAATCTCACACTCTAGAACAGTTCGGAAACGTTCGAGAATTACACATTCTCAATAGTACCTTGTATGGGGCTTAAGACTTTATTGTAATGGCTACATTAAATATTTTGCTATTTTAAGAAAAAAAGTAAAAAGTAACCTTAATAATAGGAAAGCATCGTCAACCTCCGCACCATACTAAACGGTCATCCCGGATTACTTAATTAAACTTGTGTGTGGCGCGGAGGTTGCCGATATTTTTTTGTTGTTAGCCATACTACACCACAGTCCCTGCTAATAATCATTCTAAAACTGCATGGTTCGAACAGCAGACTCGCGCATTAGTTTTAGAATTATTCAGAACTGCGGGTTCGAACAAACCTAATATGTATCTTCTAAATGAGGCTCTGTTATTTTGTTGCCAACATATAATTATATTATATATATGTTTAGTATTGTTTATTTTATTTTAAATTGAAAGTATATAGTATGCATATGTACAGTGACATTCTTATGTTTTGTCTCTCCCTGTATCTATACTTTCTACCACTCCTAGCCGTGCGCTTGCTTGGATTAGTGTAGGATTCGCGGGTAGAATTTATTATTCCCATTTTAGTTTATGACGAGTATTCCCAATAAACGCGGCTCTGTGCTTTTATTTGCTAAGTGCTTAGCCATGCCACGCGGAAGGTAGTATCGATATTTAGTCGTTGCAGGGGGGAGACGAAACACAAACCCGCACATCAATGGTCACAAATAAACTCAGTGCAATTTTATTATACGCATCCTATTAATCAAACACACCTAGCTGTAAGGCTTGGTGGGCTATTTCATTATAAAAACGTCCTACCCGACCCGCATCTGTAATATTTCACCACTATAAAACACTAGCAAGGCTCCAACAAATGTAAAAATTTTCCTGAAAAAACAAACTCGATTCAATTGACACCAATTAAATATTGTATTCGGGGGTAGCGTCTTAAGATTTTACAGACGACGCTATTGAGATTTGAGTTACGCAGGAAAAGCAATTTTGGACAAAATTAGCAAAAAATCCTAAAATTTCTTATTTTCAAGGATAAGGATTTCTCTGCAAGTTTGCACATAAAAAATATAAAGGCACTGATTTTATTGCCAGAACTGACCAACGTGTTTTCAATCAGCGCGGGCGAAATTCGTTTAACTCTAACCGTACCAAAGAAGGGGAGACGTAACAAAAAGCGAACATAACGACAAAAATACGAGGGAACATCAATCAAGTGTATTGACAATTTCAATTCTAATTAAAAACTGTTTGTTCATCCAATAAGTGGGAATGAAAGTGAAGGACAGCAGTAGTGGTTGTCTGTGTGAAATTACTTGACAAATGAATCGTGTAAAAAGTAACAATATAGAATGAGCTAGTGTGAAGTCAGAATTACTTAAAGTGATTAGGTTCGAAAATTCATTCATTGTTAGCTGAAGGATGCGACGAAAGAAAGTAAAGGCAACAAGAGGAGTATTAGTTTAAAATGATTTTATTTGTATTTACAAAAGTATAGCCTCTTTTGGGTTCAGTTCAGTTCAGTTCAGAAAAAATAAATAGTAGAGCTAATCAGTATTTGCTGGATAAGATTAGAGAAGGTACACTCCAACCTGATGCGTTTCGCAACAAAATCTGATGTGAACTTAGCACACCTTATGTTTAAAGGGCACTCAAAAAGTTTATATCAACGTCGAAAATCGACCATTTCAAAGTGAAATAATTCTTTTTCTAAAGAGAGAAAATAGAGCTAAAATCTGACTGATGAACTGTAGGAATGACTTCTCCAACACTAATTTTGTTCAGTTGTTGACGAAGGACCAGCGAGGTGTTTTTATGAAGTAAAAGACTTGCTAGTGCTTTGGAGATTTCCCTAACAATATTGAACTTTTGTTCCTCACTCAAAACTACCCTCGATATGCGTTATTTTTAGCAATATGACGCATTGTGTAGTACTATTGGTTGAACATTTATTGCTAGTTTCAGAATCAGGGTAAACAAATTCAGTGTGTGGATTATAGCTTCCTTGCTAATTGTAACATTAACAAACTGAATTGCCATTACTACGGGCAGCTACGTGAGTGTAAGAAGGATCTTAGAATGAAGCAAGTAAGAAGCAATAGTATTTCACAAACAACAGAGCAATTACAAATTGTATGGAAGATGCGAGTGATCAAGAAAATTTGGAATTAAATCCATGCGAACCGCTACGAAACGTGGCCGAAATCGTAATAAAATGTTTAATCTGCCAATCTCGGTTCTCTTTCTATTCAGAAGTTCCAAGATATATTTCTCCTCTCTCACGGATTTGTTGAACGTTCTACAGTAACAAGCTTAGCCTGCTTTACTAAATATGTATCGGAAGTGTTTGATAATGAAAGAGAGGTTGATATCATCTATTTAGACTTTTAATAGGCATTTGGTCAAATTGATGATTACGTCTTTTTTGCAAACGTTAAGATATCGAAACTATACTTCCATCGCGTTCCTAGCTACTTCATGAATTGTGTAAGGATCAAACTTGGGTCATTTATATTTATTATACTTATTAACGACATTTCATGTCATTGATTTCGCAGAACCCATATTCGCTGACAATCTTGAACTTTCTTTTCGCATAGCGTTGTGAAAATAAATTCCCCTCAACATTAGAATATAGAAGTTATCCTAATAAAACATTCTGCGTTTACCAGGAATCTAGGCGTCTTGGTTGACCCTATTTTTTCATATTTTTACAATTACCGTGAGACTATAGCAAACTATATGGTGCTATATACCCTAACTGCTGTAATTTTTACAACTTGCGGGCATTAACAGCACTATTTTTTTTCCTTAATGCAGTCTCGCTTCGAATATGTAAGTCTGGTATGCTTTCTTAATTATAAGGTACGTATTAGCGCCTCCAAAGTAATTAAAAAAAATCGCGAAATGCCTTTACTTCTTTTTTAGGGGTTTCTGTTCTTTGCTTAAGAATGGGAATGGCTACCCTTTTAGGCTAACTTAATTTTCTTATTTCTGTAGGAACAAGAAGGTCTCTAGGTTTAACAATGGATCTAATTTAACATTTTCTTGCCAGGCTTTCAAGATTAATACCTTCGAATAGACCAGGACGTGTCTTTGTTTTATTTTAACGGCATTTCCAATGGGTCTAATACAAATCCCGATCAATAGCGATTTTAGCTTTCAAATATTTCAATGTCGCTACAAAATTCTTCGCGCCTGATTTTATTGGCCATAAATGGTAATTACTTACTACTGCATTTGTGGTAGAACTTAGGAGATTTTGAGTATTCCGCTCAATGGATACTTCAAATTTTATTTGGACATAGATTGTTTAGATTCTATGTTTTTTCCTTTGTTCCGTATAGTATGTATGTACATATGTATGTTTATAACACAAAATCACTGCCCCCCTGACCATTTCCTGCTTGTATTCAGACATTCCGATTTCCAATGAAATATTACCTTACGCAGCAATCGAAACATTGTTAACTCAAACACCGCAAAGATATATGGCTTCGGAAAGGTTTGAAATGATAATCCCAGCTGCGTGAAAGGTAATATATATGCCGAAGCTGTATTCTGACTGTAGATAACGGTACGAATATGTTTGGCAAAAAACCCGCGTTCCACTTTTCCTCGAAATTGTGATACAAATCAGTCATCGTTTTTCATTCTACACGCGTATACCTACACCTACAGGACATCGATATATTATCGCTCTTCAATTTGTAGCGTATATGTATGTATGTATTGGAAAACGGAAAATGGAAAATCCTCTATTCTCGTTCGCTCCTGTGCCAGCTTTTATGTTGTTGAGACAACAGCCGTTCTCGGAGCTTAACTAGAAATTTGCTCTCATTTACGGGAATTTTTGCCATCGTCGAGCCAGAAAAGTTTGTTGGTTGTTTTGTCTGTTACACAGGTAGAATATTTTGGTGAAATAGTTGGTGAAAGGAGACAGAGGTTGTTATATATACAGGTATTTCACGAAACTTGTTAGTTAGAAGTTTTAATGATGTTATTATGAATAGAACTTTTATAATACGTAGTTACAGCATCGGATCTATTAATTTAAGATGATTTTGCCTACGAAACATTTTCGGTAAAAAGACTGGGCGAACAATTATTAATTGATGAAATTACATATTTGATATGCCTAAACTTATAGAAACTTGTTACACTTAGCTTAGACATTAATTTAGAAGTTTTGAAAAAGAGAAAATGAAATACAATAGAAGTAATTGTGTGTTTTCACCACTATCGTCGTTGACTAGACTTTACCACTCACCCTCCAAAGGTAAATGGCCAGAAAAAGGAATCTTCTTTTAGAAATCGAACTTTCTATCACTAGAAGGATCTTTACTTCCGATAGATGGACAAACTGGAGTCACTAGACGAGATGTGTGGGTAGCGCTGATGACAGATAACCTCTTAGACGTTAATTGTAACATTACAATAGATATCTTCAAACTGAAACACTTTTTTTTCAAATGGAATTTTTAACTACACAATTGGATTGAAAATGAAATTTTACATACATTCATACCAAAAAAGGAGTTTTTCACTTTATATATTCGCTCTGTATAAAATTTAATAGTGATAACGGTAAGGTGGTGTACGCATGACCTATTTCGTTCCACAAAGGCAAGTACCTTAATCTTCATTACATTCTCAAGTATCTAATTTTAACAAGAACGGTACAAATGCTGAAATTTCAACAGGATGCTCAGTATCCTAAACACAACTAACCTTACGAGTAAGGTGCCCTTATAGAAATTATTTACATGGGATATATATATATAATCGATTAACCTGATAAAAAGTATACCATTGTATTTAAAATAAGAACGTTGGTAATTATTTTCGGTTCAACTAGAAATGCCTCGTAGGCGAAAACACTGTAAATTAATAGATCCGATGCTATAACTATTCCACAATGTCAGAGTTCCATTCATAATAACATCATTAAAACTTCTAATTAACGAGTTTCGTGAAATAACCCGTACAATGTCGTAAATTGAATACATTACCGTTCCTATCACCATATATGGAGGTCCGTTTAAATTGGCAAAATTGTGCAGTTTTGAACAACACACCTATTTTCTTTCCTTTGTCTCCCGGCTGCAAGAGACATGAAATACTCATTTTTAATTGAAATTTATAGTGTTTCTGTAATACTAAAATTCATAATAACACAGGAATATTCTTATTAACTTATATACACGTAGTTAATTCCATTGTAATTAATATTATTAAAGCTAGAATTTAAACAGAAGTCAAAATAACGACATCGCTCGGACACTAACATAAAGTAAAATATACTTCTACACTAAATAATATCCTTTCGTTAAAGTAATTAGTATAATAGTAATAGGAAAGGCATAAGTGTACTCTTTTAATCATTCCAGTGGATCATTCTAAATTGTAAAATTGGTTTGGTTGCATAAACTATCGAAGAATTACCGAGTTTCGATTCTCATTTAATTTGAAAAAAATGGTAAATACATATATACAAGCATACAATAATATCTAGGCCGAGTTTAAACGAAACAATATTCCTTTCGGTTATCGAGAATATGTTCGAACTTTCTTGGCTTGTTGAAGACTTTTGTGTTTTCGTTATCTTTTGATAAAGTATTCCTGCTACTTCATTCGTGAAAAAGTTCTACAGAGCAAAGTATATGGTTTATATTCAATAAATTACGAAGAAAGTTGAAATAAGTACTTCTATGAACTTTGCGCAAAGATTATTAAGCTAGTTCTATAGAAAATGATCTCGATTTTAATCGTAAACAATCAAATATAATTACTTTATTCAAGCATCGATAAACTTCAAGCAATAAATCAAAGTGTATCAAGATGGTTTTACTTTACAATAGCAAGATTAAGGTCAGTTTCCGGCGCATTTACATAGAATCCATCTAAGGGCAGATTCTTATTGCAATTGTGGTGTAGAAACGGTAATGGATATCAACCATTTTATCCCAACCAATTTATCAAAACCATATCCAATCTAGTTTTCCACAAACATTATTCAGATTTTAAGAACGAACAACATAGTCTTGTACAGAAGTATGGACGAGTTCATTAGGTAACGAATATTACCATTTAAATCGGTGATTGGCATTTTAGAGCATCTTCCATTTCAATCTCCAAATAAGTTACTATTTCTATTGCCGTGGCAGTTGATTTGTTTTATCGGTTATTAATTTATCGGTGTTGGTGGCCAACGAGTATCCGTCCCAACAGTCATATATATATATATAAAGAAAGCATAGAGTCAGTTTTAGAACCTAAGGTTCTTTGGACAATCATTTACGGTTGCCTAGAGAAAATTATCAATTCGTTCATGATTTGATCGATGTGAAAATTTCACGTAGCTCTTTGATCGAACTCCATTTACTTTGTTTCTTTGTCAAATGGAACCCTCACTCCTCCTAGGATTGGTGGTTTTTGACGCAGTAGTAAGTAGGAAGTGTTGAGTAACTATGTACAATCTTCTTGTAAATCTTGATATATGGAATCTCCAAGCAATACTTTGAAAATGTGCTATCTAATAATAAATATGAACGTTTATTTGAAATATGGTCGTCAATGCTTCTGTTTTAATTAGGAAAACACATTTATTTTACATAAGAGCAATCATACTTGGTTGTCAATGGAGTTCTCTCCGTAAATGCCCAAATTATTATTAACGAATAGCAAAGAGTTTAAATCAATTCCGATTGAATGGAAAGTTATTTTAATGTCGAGGCATCTTGTATAAGAAGCCTGCTATTGCTCAAGTAATAAAACGGTTCTGTAATAAAATCGTCTTTTCATGTTGGGGAATAAATGTCACATAAAACGAACGTAAAATATCTTTTAACTAACCCATTTAAAATATTCACTTTTGTCTTTAGTGACGGCCTACCACTCGAGAGTAATAGCGGGGCTGTAGTCGTCGAGAACATCATAAACAGTTAATTACCGTACAGTTACTGGTAATCAGGATGGTAATTTATAGGAGAGACGACCATTTCCTCCAAACATTCTTGGAATTTCAAATCCAATCTCGAGTAAATGAAATTTCGGCGGTCCTACCGCTTCAATACGCTATCATCCAAAAGGGACGTAATCGAAAAGCGATTTAAATCTTCGCTAATTTCCTTCCTTAGAGCTAATGTTAACTTTCTGAGCGACGCTTTTATACGTCGTTTAAAAAACTTCTCCCCTTTTATCCACTTAGACAACTCTTCTTCCGCGGACCAAGCGAGGTAATGCATTTGACATTTACGGGATACACCCGTATAACGGCTGAGGTAGCACTAATGTCTGGCGGAAATAGACCAAATGCAAATACCTTGAAAGCTTCCCGTGCTTTGATCGCAGGTGGTAACGTTTCTATGCAGCAACGTTGTATCTGTGTGTAGGATAGTATACGTCAGCACCATAACATCTTGTATTTCCGATATGTTCAAATAAATTTCCGTATTTGTATACATTTTTCCACTGCTCACTATGTTATTTATTTAAAACTTGCTGTTTACTTGAAATATCAAATAAAACAAGATTATAGCTTCCGGATTTTTCAGTATCGGTTATTAAAATAAATTATTAAAACAAAAAACACACAATGTACTTTGAAAGCTTCACTTTATTCTTTATTTGTGAACGCAGTTTCAACAGACAATTTTTCATTTTCAACTAAATTAAAACTATAACATAGGTCACTACATAAATGTGGCAAAGCTTGATATATCTGCAATTCCTATATAACATTTTAAAATAATTTACATTTATACAGGATGTCCCATAATTCCAAGGTGAACTTAACATATACCCTTACCATTACCAACAGTAATTTTGTTTCCACGAGCGTCGCATTTATATAGGATAAGTCTAAATGAAAATTTACGATTTTCTAAAAAATTACAAAGAAACACAAATTAACCAAAATTTAAATTAGTATGTACCCATTAAAAAAATAAGTTAGGTTCACCTTGAAATCACGGAACGCCCTATATAAATGTATTTTAAATTTTACGTTTAGGAGTGCTTACAATTTTTATTCGAATATATCTTTGATATCTTTCTTAGTAGCAAATATGTTGAGCTTTGACGCAATATTATCCCATATAATAGGGTGCCGCTGACTATTGGATAAAATTCCTTCGGATTTTCCTTACCTATTTGAATTTTAAACGGTCACATTACAACTTAGGCCCTTGATGAGTAAAAAATATAGAACAGTGAAGTATAAAATAAAACCTAATATATGTAGTTCTACACAGGCTGTAAATAACATAATGAGGTCAACCTGGTCATCGGATAATACTTCCTTGGAATTTCTTTTGCTTTTATGAACCTCTAGGGAAGTTTAATTTTAATCATTTTTCGGCATTATGTAATACTTGCATATTGTCTAAAGCACTATGAGTTTCTTTAATTAGATGGTTTGCAAATGTTGAGTGTGATCCAGATGACTTTTCGTGTTCTTCAGTTTCCGTGAGGAAACTTCCCTGTATATATCCTCTTAAAATCACTTACAATTACTCAGCGTTTAAAACTGTTGATCGTGAAAGATTTTCCAAACTAGACAAGCACCAATTCCTACTTGGATTGAAATTTTCCACAAACCCGCCTACGGATGCTGTTGTACTCGTACTTGAAATGTCAAACATAACCCACGTTGGCCTCTTAGAATCATGGGACTGTTTTCCAAGTAAACTGGTTTCATACAATCTTTGATGCAGTCTTACAAAAACACAAAAACTAAAAGCCCTGACCCAAATGAACCAATATCGTAGGTAAGAGTACTAAGTACTAAGAATTTTAACGCAGCGTACATTTAGGACGCCGATCGTAAATTCGTACTACGAGGGTAGATTACGAGGATCAATTCTGCGACGTAAAATCTTCAGAAGAAGAAGTGCAGTGCAAGGGGTATTTCAGAAAACATTTCGTTCGCTTTTACGGGGAAAGCAACTGGTTGGAATTTAATCATTTCACAGAATAAATACTATCAGATTTGTAAGAAACGTGTTTGCATAGATTAAGGTGAATGTGGGTGAATACAAGGTTTTATTTAACTGAACTTATTATCGCTACAGGTAAATACTGTATTTGATTAATTGGACTAAAAACAAGAAGGTCAACCTAATTCAAAGCGCTACAGTATACCAAACCATAATAGTTTCCGCTATAAATCAATGCTTTATATGTAACATTTTTGCTATATGTCCAAATTATATTAACATGTATAAAATAATGACACTATACTCTTGGTTTCTGGGATCTAACCGAGCTGTTGTCGAAGCTTCTGTCGACGCTTCGCTCTCACTATTATGGGACATCTGAGGCGTTGTTACTACATACTGACTGAAGACTATTCGTTCCAAGTAAACCTATGAATCACCAACCTTTCCAAGGCGGATACAATATCCATTATTAGAGAGTTGCCTTATCTCTGATTGTTAACTTGGCTAAAGCTTGTCGTTCTTTTACCTATTTCCAATTTCATGGTGAATATTACAAGAAAGTCTCAGGTGTAGCTATCTCTCATGTTGTCACCAGTATTTTTATGGAAGCGTTCCGATAACAAGCCTTATTATTTCACAACCTTAAGCCAAAGTTTGGCAAAGGTACGTTGATGGCACCTTTGTTTTTTGGCCTTATGGGCAAAAATTGTTAAACAATTTCCTATCGTTTCTGAATTCCCAACATGATAGTATACGTTTCACCATGGAAATCGAATCAGACGGTTGCCTTCCTTTCCTAGATGTTCTCGAATACCAGCGTCCTGGAACATTCCATTCATCAGAAACCCACGCACCCAGATGGATATTCCATTGATTTTTCACACCATAATACAGCCCAAAAGCGCGATATTATCAATTCTCATATTGAAAGGGCTATTTCAATATCTGAACCCAATTCGCTTCTTCGAGAACTTAACCACGTCATCCAGACTCTGATCCACGATAATTATTCTAGGGAAGATACTCAAGCTACCATTAATCGCTACGTTAATCCTTTTCCACAGCAACCTCCCTTATCTAATCCTAATTCCCGTAAGCAAGCGTATCATTATTATTATTATTACTATTGTTATCTACCCCACCGATCGCATCAGCAAGATCCTCTTCAGGGACAACATAAAAATCATTTCCAAACCCAATTTCAAACTCTCAGACTAGCCCCCCATATCTACCAGATGTTCGTGCCATAATGTGTACATCGGTGAAACAAAGCGATCGGTCAGCACTCGTGTTATTAAGCACGAGCATTGTACGCGGTTATTCGGGCGTAACCGGGTCCGCACTGACTGAGTACGGACTAGTACTGGCCACCAAATCTAATTTAATTCTACACGCATCTTGTCTCGCAACCATCACTATTATGCAGAAAAATCCGTGAATCTATAGAAATCTTCAAACATTCCAACAATTTAAATCACGACGATGCGACCTAGCAACTGCTATGGTTCATTGATCCATAATTTTTCCGCTACATTGACCCATAGCAAGACCTTTTTTAAATAAATCTTTTTAAAGGTATCTACGTTAGGGTTACCATGTTTATATTGATTCATTTTTTCCATCAACTTACATATAAACTTCAGAAGTAACTTGTCAATTAAGAAAACAGTTGGAACTTTTAAGGATAAGCTTATCGATGCGGTCAAAGTTGTTCACTCTCGCGTACTCATCGCGGGTGGAGTACATTGGATGCGGTTATGATCTAATTTGTACATATTAATTACTTCATTCAATACAGCTATCTAATTGTAACTGTACGATATCGCTCGCAAATTGAACGCCAATCCCTGTGATTCTATCAGTTATATCAAAGCACTGATAATTGTAAGTCGAGTGAACTTATTTCCACGAATCACGTAATGTTATCTATGTATAGATGCGTAGACGTATTTCGAAATTTGCATAACATGTCTAAAACAAACTTGTAAGCCTTAGCTTTCAGCATAGGGCAAAGTTTCTTAACAAAGTGTTTCTTAATGTTGGTTACATAGAATGATTTATAGTACTTTGAAAATCAATACATCTAATTAAAATCACCTTCTACTACCAAACGTAAGAGGTTACCTTTTATCGTATTAAGCTCTTAAAGTTTCTGGGGTGGCTTTAATGAATAAATTACATCCTTTCCAAACTTAAAGCTTTAACAAAACTTAATTAAGTGGAGGTATTCCGCTCTTTATGTGGTTAATATTGAAGTAGGTGTGGAAGTATTTTGTCTTGCAAAAATAATTTTCTTTGTACACCATAAAAAAAACCTTGGAAAACTAGATATACAGGAAAATTTATTAATTAAACGAAGTCTGGAAAATAAATCTTTAAACATAGCGGGGAATTCCGTGTGCATTCTAACGTGTCTGCTGCAACATGAAAGGTATTTATACAGCAATACCCCGATTAGCGCTACCCTGAATTACGCGAATTTGCAGTTGCGCGGTTCTTGTTCTACTCGTTTGACAATACCTTCGCCTCTTCAAGATTTTTTTTGCTGTGAAAGACACCAGACGCTTTCCGAGCGAACTTTACGCAAGCAATTATAATTTTACGATCGACCAAAGATGAGATTGCTTTATTATACGCTTTTTAAATCCTCTAAAAGACCAACCTGTCCAAACGAAATAGTATTGATCCTCTTACTCCCAATAAGAAGGGGACAACCATATCTTTTGAATGTAAATTTAACATTGTCAAGAATTTTGACATTTGCGGAATTAAAATCTGCGAATTAGCAAAGGACTTTAAGTATCAATAATGATAGCAAGGACTGTGGGGTAGTATGCCACCCCCCGCATCATACAAGTTTAATTAAGCTATTTGGAGGATACGTCGATCCTCATTTTCAATCGTAGACCGAATAATGCGAGAAAAAACTCTAATTCTAACATGCCTATTCTATTTCAATTTTCCTCGACAGTAGGGATAGAGCAAACATGTTAGACTTGGAGTTTTTTTTGAGAGGTTGAAAGAAGAAGCGGGAAATTGAAACTTTGAAGGTAGGTAGTAACAGTTGGTTCGACTGTAATTGATGCACAATTATGAAGAGTGGGAAAGCGGCAAGTAGCAATAAAGCAATATTTTCTCTAAACACTCAAGGCTATAATAGAAGAAGCTGGCTATAGCAGTGAAACTGTACTTAATGTGGATGAAATTGATCTGTTCTGGAAAAAGATGCTTAAAAATATTTCTAACGCACACGAGCAGAAAGCTTTTATTCAGATGGGTGGTATGTTGCAAGTGTTGTGCCGCAGGGTTCAATAACGCCTTCTGACGTAATAGCCGACAGCACAAACTGTGTCATTACAGGTACTTTTGAGCATGTTTCAATCGCGGTAAATTCTAGTGACATGATGTGTAACAGTCAGGGGTTGACATTGAACAAAGGCAAAAAGTTCGACATATATAGTAGTATGCAAACGAAAGCTACATACAGCACTGCATTAGTTGAAACGGGGCCATACTATAACGCAGTTCCGTGTTTTAGCAAGCCTTAGGTTGTCGGCAATAAACATTGTTATCATTATCATTATTATTGAGGACCACCGTTGCTACACTCGTGACACCTTTTCATCGTCGATTTATTTTCGGGGTGGAGGAAACCACATTGATAATATATATATTAGACGTACCGTCTCATAGTTTTCTTTGGCATTAAATAGTATTCGATCATCTGATCTGTGTACTCATTGTAAGCGAGAACACCGTGGTCTGGCAAGACTCAATATATTGCTCTTTCTTTTATATTTCGAATTTCGTCAGGAGTTAAAATAAGAGTTGTGAAGCGTTAATCACAAATTTCTCTATCAATATAGACAAAATTATTATTATTAATAATAATATTTTTTATAATTCTTTTTCCTCCACCCCAACACTTTGCGCAGAGAACAGCCCCAACGCTGAAACCGCTCTCGGAAGTCCTCACGCGACAACTATTATAATAAATTATTATTATTATTATTGTGAGAGTTTTTGATCTTTGTCAATGAGTGGCGCTGCATCTTGTATTCTTTATTCCCATATTGTTTTCTTTTATTTTTTTATTTTTTTACTGAATTATTATTATTTTTATTATTACTATTTCATCTTTGTCTCTATTTGCAAATGCTTTATTATTATTTTCTTTATATAACAAGGTTAAAGTATGTTTATTGTATTTAATTATGTTTTAATTTAATTTGTAAGATGAATGACATTACTTTTGTTGCGGATATTTGTAATCTTTTGTTTTTTTCTGAGTTTAAGGGGCCACTTGCTTGCAGTAAGCAGTCTTTAGCCCTGGCTACGTCCAGATAAAGATTATTAATATTATTATTTTATTATTACTATTATTATTATTATTATGTCTATCTCTTTTAACTAACAACTAATATCACGTAATATAGTGAGCAGTCAAAGAAATCCTATTTAAACGAAGCATTTGTCAATCCGTTGTTTGTGTTTCCATTTGTTAAAAGAAAAATTCTCGTGTTCGGAATCATATCACATGTTTCCATAATTGATGATCGTCGTGAATCAACTTCGTACTTTCGAAATCACAAATAAACACTGGAAAAGATCAATCGTTCGAAATTTACAAAGAGATATGATTTTATTGAAATCAAATTTTTAGACAAATATTTACTCTAGTCTCTAGTTCTTATTACAACATCGAGGTACTCTAAACGAAAACTTTGTTTATAATCAATTTGCAACCGTTATTTTCTACACGAAGGAGACACAGTACAGCGGAGATGATCGTGTTATTTCGCAAAAAATACTCCTCTTAACAGCTCAGCGTCTCTCATCCGATACAAAACTACCGAAGCAAAATAGAATTCGGAACAAAGCGGCGTGTGATACGTTGCCTGATTGAATTTGCGAACAATCACTGAATAACAATTGCTTGTGCGAATGCGATCTTACGTACGGAATTGTAAGGAGAGAATATAGGACGCAACCTAGATAATAAACTTCAAAGATAATATTCCCCCGTACGAAAAACACATCCAAGGTATTTACACATTTCAGTGTAAACTCTGTTTATTGGAAAAGTTTTGTACTGACTACACGTTCACGTTTATGCTTGGGAACAACTTAAAGTGAGAAATATTTCCGTGTAATGTAGCACGTTGTTTTTACACCTTATGGTATGCGCAGCGAAATGCCAAAGATGTACGTAACTTTGCTGATGCGTAAATTTGTTATTAGAACTATCAGAATTTGGTTACTTAAAGGGTGCGAACACTGGTAATGGTTTACATTAATTTACTCTAAATAACTATTAAGGCTTCTTAACATTTAATTTTCTTCATTTATTGTATTTTGTAAAATTTATATTTCATTTATATTTATTTATATTTAAAAGTCCGTAAAATTGCATTAAATCAGACAATCGCAACGAGATAAAGCGGACGCTAAATGAAGACTCACCGACGAGCCAGAAGCCGTACGCACATATACTGCAACGAACCGCTAGTAGTTACAGATTCAAAGAACTTTTACTGAAAGAAAGAGACAATTTATTATTAAGATAATAACTTTCTATTGATTCTTTGAATCATTTTTGCGAATGTTTAATTAAATGTATTTATTTTCACGTGAACAAACTTTTCGACGACCCTATGTACTTCTTCTAGATGAAGGTGCGTACGTGCATAATCTTTCAATTCATATTCTCGACTTGCGTTTTTTTCACCGTACGTCATCCAAAAGAAGTCTCCGCGTCATCGCCCAGAATGGTATATAAACCGCTCAAAAATCCTATTCGATAGGAGTCTACTCCTGCCCTCTCCGTATCGCTGTCGGTGCTAGACACTAGCCTAGGCGGAACCCTCTCCGTATCGCTGTCGGTGCAAGACACTGGCCTAGGCAGAGCCCTCCCCCCGTACCGCTGTCGGCGCTAGACGCTGGCCTAGGCGGACACCCTCCGTATCGCTGTCGGCGCTAGACGCTGGCCTTGACGGAACCCTCTCTGTATCGCTGTCGGTGCAAGACACTGCCCTAGGCGGAGCCCTCCCTCCGTATCGCTGCCGGCGCAAGACGCTGACCTAGAGGGAAGTCTTCTCCGTACCGCTGTCGGTGCTAGACACTGGCCTAGGCG